>VDFB02281492.1:476315075-476347313 GCA_007258455.2 Sequoia sempervirens
GTTGATCTCTTGCAATGCAATTGTTAGAAACTCTGTAAATTATGCTTTCCAATCATCCCTTTCTCGAAGATTCCCTATATCATCATGGAGTGGAGGAACCAAATTAAAACAACCGAGGTCTTCTTCGAGTCTTTCTTGATATTATTTGTGGGATCTCACCAAGTCATTATATCTTTGCAGTGTTTAGTCTTTCAGGATCTGTTTACCCAGAAGTTCCTTCTTTTTATCAATCATTCTTCCTTGTAACCAGACATTCTCCTCTAGTGCTGATTGTATTTGCTTAAATACACCCTAATAATCATCAGCTTGCTTTATCATCTTATGGAACCTCTCTTTGATTATCTTGGGAACAACATTGTACTTAATGATTTTCACCTCCTTTTCTAGTGTTTTACACTTTTCTTGGGCTTTCAAATGGGATTTTTTCCAATAGGTTGCATCAACTAATGCATCTAACACTCTCTTATCTTTTTCGAGCCATGGAGCATACAATTCTGGAGCAGAAGAGGAAGATGACTTCTCCATTTGATGTAATAATTTATTTTTCAATTTGTCATTCTCTTTGACCAATTTTTCAATTTGTGCTCTAGTTAATTTTGCCACATTGAAATTCAGCTCTACAATTTCTAAGGGATTAGTGTCCACAACTCTTTTGACCAAAAGGTGTCCAAATACTTGATTAGGATTTTCAATCACTTTCAACCTCTTCTCATGAGGTTATAGTGACCAAATAAGAAAGGAATCCTCATCTGGATTGTATCCAGACCCTGAATATATATTATCACTAGCTTCCTCTGATAAGTTCATTGTTGTATCCCCTCTTTTTCTGAAACTATCGAACACAATTGTTGAGCTCATGTCCCATCCTGGTAGAAGTAGTACCCCAGCCTCTTGAAGTAATTCTCTACCTCTTTCAGGAGTGATGGATTGCATTTCCCTTTCAACTTCCTTTTTCAATTTTTCTAAGGCATCAACTTCCTTTTCAAGAGTAATGTCTTGCTCCTTTTGTCTTATTTTCTTCCCCTTATACTCATAGACAAATATTTGAACTCAAGATTTTTAACAAAATCATTGTTAGAAATGAATTCATGACCAACCTTGACCCTAATGTCATCAGATAACTCATCTGATGTTTCAAATTTTACAAGTTCCTAAGGGGGCTCATATTGTGTAATCACAGGGGACTTTATTTGTTCCACTACTTGCTCCTCTTCATCACTCTCCACATCACTTCCTCTTCACTATTGCCAGTGGAGAAACATACATCATGGGTGGGTTGTGGGGTTATGTGATCCAAAGGCTCCACATCCTCAGCCTGCATTCCTGTGTAACTAGTATGAGATGTATCAAAAATGTATGAGGGCACATCTTTTACTATTTCATTCATATGAGCAATAAGCTGCTCAATCCTAGCCAAGGGATCTTGTATATCAGCAAATGCTTCTCTATATGATGGGACATTATTTCTCTTCCATTCCTCTGCAAGCACAACTTTATTATATGAAGCCATTCTCTCACCAATGGAAGCTTCATTTCAGTTCTTGATCACATCATCAAGTGCAAACCAATGCTCATACCTTGAAATTTTTTGAGTTAATCTTACTTGATGAATAAATCCCTCTGCATCAAATTTATTTCTTTCATACCCAAGAGGAAGGTTGTAATGAGATAATTTAGCATCAATTTATTCATATCCTTCAATGGCACATACTGTGAAATCTCCAAAACAAAGAGTGCTAGGAAAGAGTGAATGTTTATTATGACTCTTGAGATGTTTAGTATCAGACCTTGCTAATTGTCGTACTATTTCCAAATAAGCAACTCTGTTAGGAACCACTCAGGGTAGAAAATGTGGAACCCCTTAAAATCCATAAACCCTTATTGTTGTACAATCAAAGAAGGCATACTAGTCTCCCCAATTATGGTTCAGCTTGTCTCTCAGGCTATTTTCCTTTGGTCTCAAAAATATTTGCACCTCAAGGGATAAATTGTGATCATATGAATAACCTAGCAACTTAATTAGTGGTTTAACAAAATATTCTTCAAAATATAAATAGTGAGACCTCTCACATTGAATATACCATAGTGTAGTCCACATCTGTACAGGTTTAAATTTCCCATCTTTATCTGTGTCTTTGATTCTTAATTCTTTACCCCACACATTTCTAGCATGTCCCTCATATAAAAGTAAATGCATTAAAAAGGAATAGTGTTTGAAATCTATGCAATCATTGTTGTTTTTTATTCTTTCAAGCCCTTGATTTAGGCCATTCGCCAAATAGTCTGCATAGTCAAATGACCTAGCATCTTTTCTTTGTATATTAGCTACTAGAACCATCGGTGCAATAGACATAAGTGGTGGAACCTCAATTCCCAAGACTTGACCAACTGAGTAGTAGGTATATTTGAAGTATTCTTCAAACAAATCTATATGAAATGGAGGTTTTTCATTGCTCAATTTTTTTTTGAGTTGACCTTGCTCATTCTTAGGTCTATGCAAAGCTAGCTTCCATCTATTGTAACTAGTATCCATGCAATAGTACTCTCTCAAAAAGTCTCTAATGGTGAATGGCAAGTTCATGGGACCTTCTAACTAAAATACATTAGAGATTAGGTCTTGGGAGATAACAAGCATATCAGCCCCATTTGGTGATTGGATAGTTATTTTCTTGGCATTATACTGACTGGCCAGAGCTTTCACCAATTCTACGTAGATGAACACATTTGGCACCATAAGTCTTCCTACATTTAGTCTCCATGGGTTACAGACTGGTTGAAATCTGAATTGTTTTATGTAGGGATACATAAAAATCTCATAGCCCCAATGTGGCGTCCAAACATCCCCAAGACCCCTATGTTTATCTAACAATTTACTTGCTTGAACACTTCTTCTAGGTCTTGGCCCTGACCCCAAACACTGATCTATGAAGTCTTGGTTTAAATTCCTCTTTTCAATTTTTTGTTTCTTTTCCTTAGGTTTTTCCACATTTTCTTCCATTGCAAACTTTGAAAAAATGCAAATTTCTAGCTAAGAGTGGAGTACTTACGTGAATTTTTGCTTCTCCTGGCTTCACTACGTGAGAGCTCCGAGTTCTGTCCTTTCTACTTCTGCTCTTGGTGTAGCCTTTCTGGTTTTTGCAAATTGTATGATTAATTTGTGGTGCAATTCACCTTTGTGTTGGCTCATTAATATACCACCTGCTTTAGTCTTGTCATTGGGGAGAGCATTTATGTTAAATATCCCAACGATGCTTTTGATGCCACATCAGCTAGTAGTAATCATTCATCACTATATTGTTGGGACCTTGGTTCATTTTCCACCAATGGCCACCTTCTCCATTGATAAGTGTTTTTCTTTCGGTCTATCGGTAAGACATCAAACAATGTTACCCCGATGCATCCTAGCTTCACCGATAAGTGTTAGAATTTGATACCCCATGATTATATCGGGCTATCAGGGGAGCTTCATCTTTCATTCCACCAATGCACCAGAGCTGCAACAATGGAAGGATATTATGCCGATGTAAGGATATGAATTGCCCCTATCAAGCTATTGGTGTGGTGGTGATGGGAGTTCCACTGATAGAGTATTGTTAGCCTGATGGTATCAAAAGACTTCAATGGATTTCATGAATGTGATTATTTGGGTATGTTGGTTACAAAAATGGATTCTTTACATGAACCTCAGTAATTTTTCTAGATCATGAAATTGAGTTTGCTGAGATTTTGTAAGGTCTAGGAGATAAATGAATAGATGTTAATGCAAATATGTGGGATTTTTTTTTTTAGTCCTAACACAACTCTTTTGACATTTTTTTGTCTTATACTTATTGTGTGATGCATGACCTTTATTTTTCTTTGTTATTTTGTGCATGCATGTGCCATGTGTAGGCTTAATAGTTGGTTATTGACCTCTCACATGAGCTGATATGTTGGTGATCTAGGATTTCTAAACAAAAGTCCCCCCAATAAAGTAAATTTCCCCCAATAGAATAATATGTAATAATATTTAATTAAGGGAGTATAATATTTCTTATAGGGATGTATTATCTATGTATTGATGGCAAATTGTATTCGCTTGAAAGTTTTTAAAGTCTTTCCACCAAATTATTTTTGTGCATATCTATTGTAGATGTCCTTAAGCTATATGAAAAAGGTGTATATACAATTTGAGATCAATTGATAAGCTAAGACATGTAATATTGATTTTATTTACATTTCACTTAAGATATAATTTCGTTGTGTTGTTGAATTTCTTAGTTCAATAATTGGGATTCTCAATGATCTTGTATACCCAAAGTGTATGTGATAGAAATAAATTAGGTAGTCATGTCGATTAGTTTGAAAATTTAAATGATCTTGAGTTTATAAGTACATAGTGATAAGTTTTGACAAATAACATAATTTATTGTTGCATTTATCACAGAAACAAAAGCCTCTTTTGATTGTAGCAAAGGATGTAGAGAGTGAAGCATTGGCTACTTTGATATTTGAAATTGATGATTTTTTTACTAAATTGATAATGTTTGAAGTTTCTTTTTCCTTCTTAGATGTTGAGTCTAATTAATAAGTTTAATGTTGTGTTGCAACTTGCAGGTGAGTATATGATGCAGAGTGGCAGGGGAAGCAATACCTTTTTCCAATAGCTTCTCTAAATGCACACATCAACTTCACTATTCCTTCCAACAAGAAACTTGATCACCCAATTCAACTCACACAACCAGAAATGTTTGAAGGACTTGGGGATGTTGTGTACACTCTCAAAATGTCAAAAAAAGACCAAATAACCTGACTTTACACTCAAAAGCTCCCATTCTCTCATCACTCTTACACAAGCCCATGCAACCTTGCAACATTGCCAAATAGGATAGTCAAAATAAAAACTTATTAAAGGCATTAACCAGACAATGAAATCAGGTTTTAGACTTCTAACAAGATCCCCCACAAGTTCCCAAAAGCACAGGATCAAACACCCAAAGCAAATGTATCAAAAGATTGATTTACAAGCCATAAACAAGGCTTAACTAGGCATGTACAAGGAAGCTTTCAACTTGTCAAGGCACACCCCAACACCCATAATGCCTTTAATGGACTCCAACAGGTTCCCCAAGACCCCTTTCACATGTTTCATTCATTCCATTTCTTTAAAATACTCAGAATCAAAAGAAAAGCTTACAAATGATCATTTTCTGGACTGTTTCAAGGTAAAACCAGAGCTAGGGCATCACATAACTTTTGAAAAACTCCATTTTTCAATATGAAACAAATTTCAGAATGTAAAGGAGTCCTAAATCTACCAATCCACCATTTTTTAGATTTTTCCCACGGTGGAAATGGGAATTACATCCATTTTGGTGACCAAACCCTTGTTTTGCAAGATTTCAGACCCACTTTCACTAAAATTGATGTAACTTATTCAATTCTTAATGAAAATGAGCAAAATCACCACCAAAAGAAAGTAGATTCTTCCCTCTTTCAAACAATTTCAATTTGGAGTCCGTACAATGATGTACCAGACCGTACCAAGCACGGGATCAGGAAAAAATGCTGTAAAAAATAGAAAAAATAAAGTTTTCTTCTTATTAAATGCTTCAAAACTTCAAAACTGCCAACAACAGCCCAACCTCGACCCAAAGGAGGATTCTTAAACTTGTTTCCCATCATTTACAACTGCCCTCAACTGATTTTTGAAGGAGGGAACCATTAGTTAATGAAATTACATCATTAATGCTGATTTTACGCCAAATTTCCTTATGACAACTTTGCATTTTGAAGCAACTTTGCAATCCTAAAGACCTAAGACCTTAACAACCATTCAAATAACATTGAAACAGCCTTATTACATTTTCAAGACCCCAAACCTTGCACACTTACATAAAAATTCACATTTTTTCCTTCAAAGGCTACAAAAGCAACTTTTAGTGCAAAATTGCATTGTTGCATATTTTGACTCAAAACTCAAAAACTCACCCTAGATCTTGCTCAATGGTCTTGATTGACCTTATTAATGACTAAAAGACTCAAAAAGACTAATTCTAACCTCCTAACAACAAATTTTCATTAAATGAGCAAAAATGGAGGATGAGGTGTAGGTGCTCTTGCACCATACACCCCCCCTAGAAAAGACTCATGCCTCATGAGTTGTGTTTGATAGCACTATCTCCAAGCTTCAAACAAGGTCCACTGATCCACAAATCCACTCCATTGGTTCATGTAAACTGGAACTGCAAACAGCCCTGCACTTCTAGCATTTTGGAATGCATTGATACATGCATTTTCCCTCTTCTCTGTCCTCAGACCTGCAAACAGTCTTTTATCTTTTCCCTGACCAAGATTGAATTGTTTACTATGTTTTTCACCTGCATACAAACAAGGATTAGTAACTCTATGATCTTTGTTGTTTCCTTTGTCACCTTCATGCGTGCAACTATCTTTTTGTCCCTGTTTTCCTTGTCTTTCACTCACTGCCTCATCAAGTTGTTTTGCCACTGTCAAATCAGACTTATGTACTGTACTTCCTGCAAAATTTGTCTGTTTCTCAGACCTAGTCTTAACTATAGGGCATTCAATGGTTCCTACTAACACATTCTCATGCAAACTCACTGTCCTCACCTTCTTTACCTCTGTATTTTCCTTTACATCTGTTATCCCTGTATTTTCAGTCTTAGAACTGATTACATGATCAGAATATTTGTTTTCCTTTATCACATTTATAGTTTCCTTCTTGCCACACATTATTACTTTTGCCTTACCTTTGATATCTTCTACAAGAGGAGTTAACACAAAAGAATGACCATCTTGAACTATGGTGTAAGTATTTTCCCTACCATCATACAATGCCCTCTTGTCATATTGCCAAGGTCTGCCTAATAAGAGATGACAACAGTCCATTGGAAGAACATCACACACAACACTATCATGATAACCACCAATTTGAAAATCCACTATAGCCTTTTCATTCACCAACAAAGATTGATCATCAGTTAACCATGAGATTTTATAGGGACATTCATGAGGAATCTTTTTCAATCCTAACTTATTGACCATTTCACATGACACCATGTTTTCAGTTGAGCCAGAATCAATGACCACTCTACATACCTTGTCCTTGCACTTACAATTTGTCTTGAAGAGACTTTTCCTTTGCAAAGGTGCTTCCTCTTTTGCTGCCTTCAAGATTGTTTTTCTCACCATCAACATTTCCCCAACCTCAGGATCTGCATTCCTACTTGGAGAACAATTACTTTCACACTCCTCTTCTTGTACCAATTGTGCTCTTCTATCAATCTTCTTGTCTCCACTAGAAGAACTACCAACCCTCTCAGGACACTTCCATGAAGGATGGCCAAACTCATTGCATGTGTAGCATCTTCCTGCAAAATCATTAGAACCTCTACCAATACCAAACCTTCCTCTACCTCTAAAACCAAAACCACCTCTAGAATCATTGTGATCTTTACCTTTGTTTGCTCCTTGATCTTCATTTGGCTGCTTTGATGTAGAAGGTATTCCTCTTCCTCTTGCACTAGGACCACCTCTTCCTCTTACTGCTTTCTCTTGTCTCCTTTTAAGCTTCTCCTCCACCCTGATTGCCATTTGATAACAATCCTCTACACTCCTAGGGTTAGCCAAAACCAATTCATCCTGTATATTAAGCCTCAAACCACCAATATATCTAGCAATTTTTTCATCTTCATTCTCATGATGACCAGACCTCAAACTTAATTTATAAAACTCCTCAGTATAGGACTTAATATCCATTTCCCTTTGCCTCAAACTTTGCAATTTTTTAAACATTTGAATTTGGTGATCTTTGGGTAAGAATTTACCTTTGAGTTTAGATATCATCTTGTCCCATGATGTGATCTTTGACTTTCCTTGTTTCCTCCTCTCAGACTGAAAGTAATTCCACCATACCAAAGCATGACCCTGCAACTTAGTCTTTGCAATCCTTATTCTTTGCTCCTCAGGAACTTCTTCACATTCAAAATGGTTATCTAATGCAGCAATCCAATCAAGTAGTTCTTCATCATTTAGACTACCACCATATTTAGAAACATCAAGTTTTACCTTAGGCTTGTCACCTTTCACTGCCTTCAACAACTTTGCCATTCTTTGGTCTTCTGGATCAAGTTCTTCTTCCATGTCTTCAAACTCCTCATCTTCCTCTTCTTCTGGCTCACTCTCTTCAGCATCTCTTCTCTTGTTTGTCTCCAGGGCTATGACTCTCTCTTCCAACTCTTTGAGTTCTCTTGCATGCCTTTCCTTCATCTCCCTCATCTCTTTAGCCATATCTTTGCTCTTTGGAGGCATCTTGTCAACCTTTCCTTTTCTTCAACCTGCAAAATGCAAACCAAAACCTACTTCCTGCTCTGATACCACTATGATGCAGAGTGGCAGGGGAAGCAATACCTTTTTCCAATAGCTTCTCTAAATGCACACATCAACTTCACTATTCCTTCCAACAAGAAACTTGATCACCCAACTCAACTCACACAACCAGAATGTTTGAAGGACTTGGGGATGCTGTGTACACTCTCAAAATGTCAAAACAAGACCAAATAACCTGACTTTACACTCAAAAACTCCCATTCTCTCATCACTCTTACACAAGCCCATGCAACCTTGCAACATTGCCAAATAGGACAGTCAAAATAAAAACTTATTAAAGGCATTAACCAAACAATGAAATCAGGTTTTAGACTTCTAACAAGATCCCCCACAAGTTCCCAAAAGCACAGGATCAAACACCCAAAGCAAATGTATCAAAAGATTGATTTACAAGCCATAAACAAGGCTTAACTAGGCATGTACAAGGAAGCTTTCAACTTGTCAAGGCACACCCCAACACCCCTAATGCCTTTAATGGACTCCAACAGGTTCCCCAAGACCCCTTTCACATGTTTCATTCATTCCATTTCTTTAAAATACTCATAAATCAAAAGAAAAGCTTACAAATGATCATTTTCTGGACTGTTTCAAGGTAAAACCAGAGCTAGGGCATCACATAACTTTTGAAAAACTCCATTTTTCAATATGAAAAAAATTTCAGAATGTAAAGGAGTCCTAAATCTACCAATCCACCACGTTTTAGATTTTTCCCACAGTGGAAATGGGAATTACATCCATTTTGGTGACCAAACCCTTATTTTGCAAGATTTCAGACCCACTTTCACTAAAATTGATGTAACTTATTCAATTCTTAATGAAAATGAGAAAAATCACCACCAAAAGAAAGTAGATTCTTCCCTCTTTCAAACCATTTCAATTTGGAGTCCGTACAATGATGTACCAGACCGTACCAAGCACGGGATCAGGAAAAAATGCTGTAAAAAATAGAAAAAACAAAGTTTTCTTCTTATTAAATGCTTCAAAACTTCAAAACTGCCAACAACAGCCCAACCTCGACCCAAGGGAGGATTATTAAACTTGTTTCCCATCATTTACAACTTCCCTCAACTGATTTTTGAAGGAGGGAACCATTAGTTAATGAAATTACATCATTAATGCTGATTTTACGCCAAATTTCCTTATGACAACTTTGCATTTTGAAGCAACTTTGCAATCCTAAAGACCTAAGACCTTAACAACCATTCAAATAACATTGAAACAGCCTTATTACATTTTCAAGACCCCAAACCTTGCACACTTACATAAAAATTCACATTTTTGCCTTCAAAGGCTACAAAAGCAACTTTTAGTGCAAAATTGCATTGTTGCATATTTTGACTCAAAACTCAAAAACTCACCCTAGATCTTGCTCAATGGTCTTGATTGACCTTATTAATGACTAAAAGACTCAAAAAGACTAATTCTAACCTCCTAACAACAAATTTTCATTAAATGAGCGAAAATGGAGGATGAGGTGTAGGTGCTCTTGCACCAATATATTGATATGATAAAGGCTAGCATTGTCAATCCTCTAAAATTTATCAGAATTGCATTAGTTGATGCAGAAAGGTAAAACTATTTATCTTCATTATAATTAGTGGAACTTGCAACTACAATATCTGATAAAAATTTACTTCCAAATATGCTTTTGATGGATGTTATATTTAATTCTGATACATTCACTATATCTAGCGCCTAAGTTTAGGGTGCCATAGTTGGAAAAGGAAAAGAAAATGTTTGAATTTATCCTCTGTATTATTTGAATTTTCTGAGTTTTTGATGTGCAAATTTTGAAACCTTATTTTTAGGCTTCAGTTCCAAATTGGAGAAGTGAAAGGTCATGAATAGTAGCGAGGAAGATTTTGGAGGAGCTGAAACCAATAGTGACGAGAAAGCTATGGATTTGCAAGGGGATTAAATGGGTCAAGCCCCTATAGGAGGTCATTGCCCTTCCAAAAGGATTGTAGTTAAGGGGAAAATAGTATAACTATATGAAAATAGGAGTATTATGTTTATATGGTGTCTGTAAGTTGTATAGTGTCATTGAGACATTGAATGTAACCAATGAGATTTTGATTTGACAATGAGGCTTAATGAAGTAAATTTTCAGAGTGGTTTTTTCTCCACTCATAAATATTGTGTTGTGGCTCCTCTTGATTTGTAATCTGTTTGAGTTTGTGTTTGATCAATCATATTTGTTCAAGCATTTTAGTCTTCATTTCATGGTGTATTTTAATATTTGAATATCTATGATACTTGAAGTTTATATGCATAAATTTGTGAGGATTAATTAAGTTTGATTTTATTTGTAATGACTAAATATATGACTAAAGTAATGACTATATTAATGACTAAATACATGACTAAATTAATGATTAAATATATGACTAAATTAATGACTATATATATGACTAAAGTAATGAATAAATATATGACTAAATAAATGACTACCATGACTAAATAAATGACCAGTTAACAACAATCAATGACTAAATTAATGACTAAATATATGACTAAATTAATGACTAAATATATGACTAAAAAAATCACTACCATGACTAAATAAATGACTAAATTAACAACTAAATCAATGACCAAATCAATGACTAAATAAATGACTCAAATAGTTTAGTCATAAATTTAGTGGTGTTATAAATGACTACAAATAAACCACTTAAATTGTCACGTGACTAAAATTAATGACTAAATAAATGACTAAATAAATGACTAAATTAATGACCAAATCAATGACCAAATTAATGACTAAATAAATGACTAGAATTGTTTAGTCATAAATTTAGTGGTGTTATAAACGACTACAAATAAACCACTAGTAGTCACATGACTAAAGTTAGTCATTTATATGTAATTTTTAGTAATTCATTTAGTCATATATTGTTGTTTGTGTACTAGTGCTAGTGTAACTCTTGTAATTTATATGTTCTTCAATATCACATACCTTTTTCGCTATAAGCATCAGGGAGAGTTCTGAGAATCTTCTTTACAATTTTAGATTCATCTATTGTAGCACCAAGTCCCCATATTCTAGCTACTACCTCATCCAATCTTTATACATAAGCTTTAACATTCTCATCTTCAGACATGTGTAGGAGCTCAAACTATGTCTCCAAATTCTGCAATTTTTCCTCTTTGACCCTTTCATCACCTTCATGTTCCTTTTCTAGGGAATCCCAGACTTCTTTAGCAATCTTTATATTTTGAACTTTAATCGACTTAGAATGTACAAGACTATTCTTCAAAATTTACTTTGCCTTATTGTTTGCTTCATGTGCCTTGATCTTATTAGTTGTACTCGGACCATTAGCAGGAGTAGTGTAAGGATTCTTGTAAGATTTCTCCACATCATATCGACAATACTCTATATACTCTTCCATTAGTATTTTCCAAATAGAATAATTAGTTCCATTGAACCTCAGATAATCATGAGTGATTTTTCTAGTCATCCCAAAACTTCCTTAAGTGGTTAAGCTCTTCTCCAAGGAACCAAGCTCTAATACCAATTTTTGAACAAGACAATTGAGAGGGGGGGTGAATTAGTTTTCAAAAATTTCACTTTTATAATATTCACCAAAACTTAGATGAATCACTATTCTTAACTTTGCTAAAATGATTAAACATTAAATGCAAGTGCACAAACTGAAAACCATCACATAAACATAGTAACACCAAATTTATGTGGAAAACCAAATGATGGAAAAACCACGGTGAGGATTAACTCACACTATAGAGAATATCAAAACTTATTACAAAAGACTCACTGCCTAAGAATAATAAGGCTTGCTGCCAAAACAAGGACTCGATGTCTAGACCAGGACTCACTGTTTAATAGGGATAACCACCCGGAGGGCTCACTGCCATAGAGATACAAAGAAGATAGAAGAGATACGTTATAGAGAGAAGAAAATCTCAATGAAATAAAGAAACCTACCATAATTTTCTCAACCACTTGCAAAAATGCATGAATGATAGAGTCCACCTTCAACTCACTGCATCCAAAAATTCAGCATTTATACTTCGTACTGATTTTCCACACTCTCATTACATTCATCCACTTGATTCACACTTGCTTCACATCTATCTACTCTATTTCTTTGCACTTATCTCTTTTTTATGCTTTCACCACTAACTCATACTATATTTATACCATCTTCAACTTTGAAACATATCCAAAGTCATCCATCCAACATTAAATTCAAGTTAGGTCAACGCGAAAAACATCCTAGGGTGGAATTAGAATGAGGGTGACCCAAACACATGCTTGATGAGGACCCAAATAGATCCCAACACACTTCATCAATTTCGAAGGTAGTGTTTAACACAAGGTCGACCAAACCAGTGTAAAACACATAGAATAATTAAGCACGATCCTTCCAAATGCCGAAATGATCTTCAATATGATCATAACAACTTAAATCTAGAACCGCAAGTCATAAGACTTAACCAAAGATAAATATAGACCAACAAAATTTCTCCCAGACCTCAGCCAGATACACACAAAACCATAGTTTACAACTGGTGAACATATCTTGCACTCTACAATGAATCAAAAACCAAAAATTTGGATCTAGCAGCTTCCAACAACCATGATCAACATATCTGAACTACACACACATAGAAGCAAAACCTGAACCAAAACCCAGAACAACCACTAAACACCTGCAATCTTCCTTCAATACAATTTTCTTAATATCCTCAACATATACAACCAATAACATATATCCATGACACTAATGAAAACAACAACCAGTTGATAACCAATTGACCAGTTGACATCAATGACAACACCTTGCAACAACTCCTTCATACTTGCAATAATAAATACATATGTATAATATATTTCATATTATATTTTTATATAAAGTATATTATATCAAATATATATTAAAATATACATATGTTTTTTTGTTTTAAATATGTTTTTTTTTTAATAAGACATATATACACATATATGTATTTGTGAATCTAAAAATGGAATAACCTTTTTTTAATAAAAATATTTAAAAATAAATAAATTTATAAATCATTTAAAATTGGTTTTTTTCTTTATTTGCTAATAACATGTGGGTATTTAGGTAAATACAACTTCCAAATTGTTTAATACTATTTTTGTGCATATTTAAATCTTATTCTTCATGTTTAAATTTTCTAAGTATGGAATTACAAATTGCACAACTCATAAATGAATATTTGTTGGAAAATACTTGTACAATTAGTTATTGATGACATCCTATACTTTCAACTTTCATTATTTATAATTCTAAAATGAAAAATTATTTCTTCAAATAGAGTGTTACACAACCTTCATAGTAAACTTATTACTTCCAATGAAAATATGAACTTCAAATTTATGCAATTATATTAATGCTATATTCCATCATTGCTAAATATGTACATAATTATCTTTCTAACCATTATATTATGTTTGATAATAACAAGGATTAAACCATACTTCTCATACAAAACTTGTAATTACCATATACAAGAAATTTCCTTTTTTTTTACTTAAACCTATTAAATCTTTTCTCTCAAGAACACAATACATCATAGTCTTCAAGATGAAGCAACGAGAAATGACCTCCAACAAATATCTTTCAAATGACCACAAGAAATTCAAACCAAAAGGAGAATTAAAGCTCTCCACCCTAACAACATGGCATCATGAGGATGTTGTAAGACCTTAGCTATCCCTGGAGCCAAGAGAACCATAAGAAACCACACTCATGGGTTGATACCCAACACTAAATATTTTTACAACCACTCAAACATAGAAGTCTAAACACCATATCAAATCTCTATCATTTCACAACTCAATACACAACAAAATGAATGAACAATGACTTCTTTAATATTTGCAAACACAACCATTTTCAAAGAATCATCTTAAACAAAAGAACCCTTCATATCACTCATGACATCAAATACAAGAAAATAGAAGGAGGATGACTTATCTTTCTACATCATAGTAGAGATGTAGCCTCCTTCTCCAAGCTGTTCTCTTTTGAGTTCCTCACTCTTCCTTTCTCCCATAGCTCTCAAGCTCTTTGCTTCCAAAATTCACAAATAAAAAAAAGAAATGACATAAAAAATAAAAATGAACTCCTCAAAAAACTTTCAAAAAAATGACAAAGTCCTCTCACAAAAAGAAAGAGAGAGAACCCCCTTTCCCAATAACTCAAGAGCCTTTAAAGAATCCAAGACTCCCCACCCTTGGATGAGATGGTGAAATTTTTTATCATCTCATCCAATCTCAATTTCCTCATACTACCCCAAATTTCCCACCAAGTCCTCTACTTTATTTAAGATGTGTGGTGCACATGCACCTCCCTTTTCCCAAGTCCCTTGTCATAAATGAGAGGGAAGATTAAATGGGGATGGGGATGGGGATGGGTCAAGTCCATCGTTTCATCCTGAAAATTCATCACCTATCTTGCAAGGCATTTAAGAGAGGTCATTAATAAGATATGGGAAATGGTTTCTAAAAAAAAATCCCCCAACCTATAGGTACTATACCTAGGGACTTACAAATGCAATAAATAACCAATTTATGACCTTTTTGACCCATATAAAATCACATCCAACTTGCATCCGAAAATTACCTTTTTTACACACCATTTGAACTTAATTGGCATGAATCTATAACTAATTAAAGCACAAACACAACTCACACATAAATCCCCATTACACGTTAACCATAGACCTTAGTTCACAAAATATTTCCTAGATTCTAAGTTCCTATTTTAAAAATTCAAAACAACTAAAAAATCCCCACAATACTCACTTGACCCTTAATGCTAACCCCACATTGACTCACTTTTCATTATATGTGGTCGCATTCGAGAACTTCAACCAAGTAACGTATTGATAAGGGTTTGCATTGGTTCTCCCTTCTACCTATTGGCATTCATCTCATACATTTTCTTAACACATAGTCTAGAATTCTTGAAAGTCACTTGCTCCTATTTTCAATAAGATTCAATACAACAAGTCGATGAATAGAAATATATCCATATGTATACTCTTTATCTTCTTCGACACAAAATAAGAGTTTAAATCTATCTTTAACAATAATGAAATCCTAACCTTAATTATTCCATTGCACTTTTTTATTGAATCCTTGAATAATCATTTATTACCAAATATCATTATGGAACTAAATAAAAAAATACATAACTTACCTTGTTAGCTTACCTTAAATATCCTTGTTGTCGGTTAGATTTGTCTTAGTTTACCATCGACGATGTTCATAGTTTACTCCCTTTGAATTTCTTCACAATATACAAGGTTCTTGTTTCATTCACAAGTATTACCCTTTTCCATAAAACATAAAACACATTAGCGAATCACTTGTACTAAATACATTTCATTCTTTTTCCCATATCAATTTAAATCTTCTTATATCTTGATTCTTCTAATAATATAAATTTGCATACTTCTCATACTTTACTAACGAGTTGTTGAATCATAAGACACATTTACTACAATCATCTTTTAACTAAGTCATGGAAAAATTAAAACGTTAACCGTGTAGTTGAGTGCAATAATTGATGTTCTCTTATATTTTCAAAACTTGAATATATAACTCTCTCAATTTCACACACACTCACTCCATCATAATACTCTAAGATAATAAAATTAGAGATTTAATAATTTTATCCATCAATATTTATAATCCTATATTATATTTAAACAATATTGATCAAAATATAGAATAATTCATTAATCTAACATAATTGGTTTTATAAAAAGGTCACAATAGTCATAGAAATAGTTGGGCCTCACATCCCCCTCTCCTTAGATTGGACTTCCTCTTGCAAGTCATTAAGGTTCAAAATATTAATCCCCATTCAACAACACATATAATTCCATAAAATATGCTAATCATTTTTCCTATTTGATTAAAGAACAAAATATTAAGCCATTAGTACACGTTAGAGGCACCCCTTCTATGAATTAAGCATCCAAATACTTTATAATTTTTTTTATCATAGTAAAACATTTATCCAAGATAGCCTCAATACCACAATGTTAGCAACCATCCATGTAACTATAAATCATTACTCGCATAATTGATAAAATTAAACAAGAATATATCCATATACATTAGCATCTTGGAATGCACATAAGGATTCTTTAGCACCATAAACATCACTCATGATGTAAAGAAAATATTTATGTTCCAATATCAACTCATGTCTCAAGAATTATTAACTCTGCATTATTTGTTACTATCTTTCTCGTATAGTTCACATGTAAACCACATCGCATTTATTTTCACTTTTAAACATACATCACAATATGTAAACATCATGTACAACACAAGATTCACACAATGGGTTTTTACAAGGATGGAAATTCACAGATACCATAACCATAAGAAAAGATTGCCTCGAGGCCTTTTCTATAAGGACCCCTCCATACATTTTCTTGTGTCTACCTTTCATTTGTATAAGGGGATTGGCCTCTGGAAGATAGATACTCATAAAGTGCTTGCACACAACTAGGAGGGAATGGATTGCAGACATACCATACCAGTCCCATTTGCAACTCCCATCCTCACAATAAAATTCCCCAGCGCATCTACTCCCCTATACAACCTTCTAAGGATCCCTCTTGGATATGACAGTTTACAAATTTCGCATTACAACATTTATGCCAAAAATTTACAAACATGCAAAATGCCTCAAATAAGATTCATGAATGCAAAAATTTAACCCCCAAAAATAAAATAAAAGTCTTGTAAAGAGAAAATGTAAAATAAAACCAAAATTGGAAGACGCAAAAATTTAATTAATCCCAAAACTAAAAAAGTCTTTGAGGCAAAAGAGACCATTACAAATTTCAAATGGCTAACTAGCCCAAGAAATAAAAAGAAAAGTTAATACTATTGGCATAAAATATAAATAGAAATTAAATTACACTTACCATAAATTGCACATTACATCCACTATGTGGCTTACCTAAGCCACTTGAGGGGATGAGGGGAATGGTGGTATCAAACCATAAAATATAATAGCATGTTGTATCCCAATGGTCTCAAACCACACACACACACACACAAACACATATGAAGCATCATTGTACTCAATAATCCACATAATTGAAGTATCCAATATCTATAATCATAAGTGGGATCAAATCCCAATCACTATATGGTCCATAGAATTCCATGTTGCAAGGTGTATGCGCTTGGTCTCCTTGTGCTATGCAACACAACACTTGGGTTCGTGACATGGATTAACCACCTCCTGTGGATTCATTAACTCTGGTGGTTGTATCAAGAATTAACATGTTGATATTTTGGTGCAACGACAACCATCTTTGCAACAATTGGTATTAGATCTTGGGTCACAGGTTCAAACTCCTCACTTGCACTAGGGGAGATTGTTGCAAGGTGTGAGCCCTTGGTCTCCTTGTTTTGTGCATCACAATGCTTGGGTTTGTGACATGGCTTAACTATCTCCCATAGATTCATTAACTCTGGTGGTTGTATCGAGCATTAATAGGTTGATCTTTTGGTGCAATGACAACCATCTTTGCAACATTCCATCCTTTTCCCATGGGTTATAACATATCAAGGAATAGGCTTGCACTATGAACCAACAAGTGTGGTTCTAATGTATGGGGGAGTAGGCTATGAACATGTCCAAGGAGAACCATGGAGTTTCCATTGGAGGTTCTCTCGCCCCTCAACCAAGGATAACTTTAAGAACCCCCCTCGGTGAAGGTGTAAAATCCTAGCAAATCTTGTATACTTCCTGATAAAAATATTAATTTTATTGGCAATTTTTTTCATTTTTTGGGAGAAAAAAAATCTCAATTGGCGAATCCTTTCTAATCGCTAGAAGTCTGGAAAATCCTAGCGAATTGTAATTTTTTTTAATCCAACAAAATATTTTCATTGGCGATTAAAACCTTTTTTCAAACCAATAAAATATTTCCATTGGAAAATAAACCTATTTTCAAAACAAAAAAATATTTTTGTTGGCGAGTAAAACTTTTCTTCAAACCAAAAAAAAAAAATCATTGGCGAATTAAGCCTATTTTAAAATGAATGAAAAAAAAATGTCAAATTAAACATAATCTCAAACTAATAAAAAAGATTTAGTGCCAAAATTCAATTGGTGAAAATATCAAATTCCAAGACAAATTTTCCACACATTCAAATTCCTTCATAAAGTGTCCAGAATGGGGACAAGGGTCGACATATTTATTATGTCTAAAGCTAGATGTCAATGCAAAATAATATAACCCATAACCGTTCGATGAATTTTTTATGGATGGTTGTAGTTGCATTTCAGAAGCAAATCTATGAAGCACTAGACTTGCAAATTGAAACCTTTAGAATAACAATAGAACCGTTAGATTTCTAGAAATAAATGGTTGCGATTTTATTACTTATTAAATCACTTAAAGTCATGAAAACCAAAATAATATTTTATTTTTGATTGGTTACCAGAAATTGAAGGTCACTTAAGTTATGACTTAAGCCTTTGGAGTCATCATGGTGACTGACCCCTCAACCTAGGCGAATGATGGGTTTGAGAAATGGACGGTCAAGATAGGGTGACGTGGGTTAACCTTGACTGCTCCTTGCCAGCCCACGGGGGACCCACCTACATATCCCATCCCTCAACAGGGAGGTGGGGAAGTTCCATGTGGAACGATCAAAACCATTGAAGGAACTATAGCAAGGTGCGAAATATTAAGGAAATATTAAGGAACTAGTGTTAAAGCTTGTGCTACTAAAGGAGCCTTTTAAGCACTTTTTTTTTATAGTTAAATAGTTGTTATATGGGGCAACACCCTGTATTAATCAAATAGAGTTTTTACTTTCCTCAAATGGGATCAGACACTTGACCAAGTCACTAGGGACTCATCACAACAATATTCACAATGAAGCCTTCATTTCCATAAAACATTACAAACCCAAATATTGAACGGACTGACATTGGAAAATTATACGGACTATAAAAAGACCATCACAAACTAAAATGACCTTCCATAGACACCAGATTATGTATTGCTACAGCCAACCTCATTGGTCTTCTTGGCTTTGATTACATTCAAAATCACCAGACAATCACCACCGTAGGCACTATGGGCAGGATGGTTTGCTCGTTCCTCCCAACTCCTAGTGTCATTTGCTACCCATTCTTCACTAGTGTCCAACCCTCAATCCTCCTTGTTTGAAGACCATCTTTCTCTATCAAGAGCTTATGCCACTGTAAACAAATTCACCCAAGCCTTCGGTCGATCTTTGAGAATGTCAACCGCATGTAGAAGAAATTCAATACACCTGTCAATCTCCCCCCACCGATTATTGAGAGCTACATGGTTTATTGAGTGCACCAGGGGAAACTTTGGTACCGACCATTAATTACCACGAGCCTTGTAGTAGTGCAATGGTAGAGGGGTCATGAAATTTCTGTCGATGTTGTTCAGTGCTGCATCGATATTTTCCAATAGAGAGTGTTGAAAAATATTTTAGCATAGCTTCTTCCCCAGAGCTTTCGAGACACCCATGCACACGGGCATTGCTAGAAACATGGTGGGTATTTCTGAATTCCCCTGAGCTTGTGGGTAGCCAACAAAAATTTTGGGCCCAAAATACCCTTCATTGCTTGGAGCACTAGTGGGTGCTTGGACACCATTATTTGTTTCAATCATTTCTCAGTAATTTCACCATGGAAATTATTTTGTTGCTTTGTGGAATTTAGAAATAGAGGAGTCTCCATTGCCCCTTAGTGTTTGTCAAGAGTGCTAAGCCAATTTGAGAAAAATGAGTACAACAACCACTATTTGTAGCAAAACCTCCTACAACCTCATGGAGATCGTACCAAGAAATGAAAACCAACGTGTTATGCATTCTTTATGTACAAATATTTTTGCGATCCTGCCACACATTCCCCCAACCAAATTAATCTAGAAATTAATGTTGAGTGATGCAGCCATCTTGTCATCTGTCATAGACATACCTTTTAAGCACTTGTTTTAAAGGAAGCAAGACATCTTAATTTGGGCCATCCATCTGGTCTAAGGGTTATGCATAGGTGAACAATCTTAAGGTAAAGAGAACACATATGTGAAGCTCCAGATTTAATCTGGGTTGCTCCCTACCTCCTTGTTGCTGAAAGTTACACACAGGTTAAATCCAACAGGGAAGCTAGGAGGCCGAAACATGGATTTTCTCGCAGGTAACTTGGAATAATATTGTCACAATTCTTAATGTTATGCTATTTGTAATTTTCAATATGGAGGTTTCACCACATACATATTCCATCAAGGTTCTTGAAAAATAGTGCTTACATATAAGGGAACAACAAAAGAGTACATGGTTCACAAGGGTGCTAAAATGAAATGGTGAACAAAACATTAATTGCAAAAGTCACAATGGTGGAGCAGCAAAAATGTCCTTCTCAAGGCTTGAGGAGTAATGAGGAGTTGAAAGTGCATAATCCATAAGAGAAATGAACAAACATCAAAGAGAGAAACTATTCTGGTCATGACATAAGGTGCAAGAGGGTCATCACTGGAACCTGGATAATATATGGAGGTCACTATAAATTTGTATGTAGAACTTGAAGAGAGAAATGATGATTTTGCTTAGGGACAACACCATCTTTTAAAGCAAAATAAAAGCATAATATTCAGATTTGTGCTCCTACATTAAGACATGATTTAGTTTTGGAAAGAGAATTCATAAAAGAGAGCCTTCTTTGCATCTGTAGATGCTCCTAAAGTGATAAGGATTAGTGCTTCATGCATATTTCAAAATGAAGAATGGACTACAAAAAATAGTGGTAAAGCCTTCATTATACCTGTAGGTGCATTTGTTTTTTTTTCAAAAGAAAACATGCTATAACAAACTTGCTATACAGTAAATGAAAGAGATGAACAAAGAATCTTAATATCTGAAAGTAAGGAAATGGAGCCTCTAATTATTTCTTCATGTAATGGAATGAAAAAGTACAGTGGTAGCCATGTAAGGCTGTGGAGGAGAAATGTAATTGGAAAATACCTAGTACATGTTTCAAAGAGTAAACTCGCAATAGATCAAAAGCTGCATTTTTGAGAGAAAGTAAAATGGAGCTATAGTTGCATACATCAAAGAGAAGTGGAGCCATGTTGTTTCTTCAGAATAGCAAGCAATATTATCTCCATTCCTATCTTGCTTTGAAGCAAGTAAATGAATTTCACAAACAAAACATCATGATGGTGTTAGGGTTTCAAGCAAGGAGGGTTTCCAAAATATAATCTAGGTATGAGTTTTTGTGACCTCGGCCTGGAGAAGTTCTTTGTTTTTAGAAATAGCTAAACCCATAAAGATTCATAGGAGAGGTTTTGCATATACTCAGAAGATATAAAATATGGATTTTTGAGAGGCCACAACCTAAAGAAATGAAGAAAATAAACCCTCAAGCTCATTCGAAATAGGAAAGACCTAGATGAAGAAAATGAAAGCTGTGACTATAGGGTATAGAGAAGCACGAGAAAAAATAAAAGATTCCATCATTTTGTAGTTACCTAAGCTTGAATAGAGCATGTTTTGCATAGAATAGAGAATGAACTGCAAGATTCAATGGGAAAAAGGCTTACCTTCTTTTGTTTTGAAGAAAAATACATTCACTATACCATGGAAAAAGCTTCAGAAGTTCTTCAAATGGTGCCCTCAAAGGAAAAATGAACACAAAAAAAGTAAAAGACATCAGAAAATATGTCATGGACGCTGCCAAGAAAGCCCAATAGTGCTTTGAAATGGAGTTAATGATCAATTTTGTAACTGAAAAAAGATTTACCTTTGTTTTCCTTGCAAGATTCTCCATGAAAATCTCTCAGAAGTGGCAAAAAATGGTGAAGATTCGAGGTTCAAAACCCTAGTCTCTCATGGTGGCTTAGCAAAGCAAGTTTTCTCAAAAGATGCGGTACAAAATGAATGGCTGAAATGTTAGGGCTCTTGGTTTTGTTTTAGGGTTTGCAAGTTTTCCCTAATTCAACTTAAGTATTTTATCACATTTATTTACAAAATCAAATGCTTTCACTAATATCCTTATGGTTTTATTTTTTCCTTGCCTATCTTTCATAAACCTAGGCTACCTTATAGTTTTTTTTATGATTTTTCAATAAAATCATAAGTCTTATGCCCTTAGCCATCTTTATGATTTTTATAGAAAATCAACATGTGTTCTATACTTGTTGGAAAAAAATTGTGCAAGAAATATGGCTTTGTGCCTTCATTATTTCTTGAATTTTTAGGAAAATCAAAAACCTTCAATACCTTAGTTTTCTAATTTTTGAAAATTCAAGTATCTAATGCTATGTACTTGGAAATTTTACCAAAAATAAAAAAAGTTGCCTTGTATCATTTCAAAAATCAGAAGATAAAGTCAAGTAAGGAGGAGTCGAGACTCAAGTTTTTTAGAGTCTTTCTATTTTGTAATTGTAAAATTGCAAACCTATAAAACATTAATTAAGCAATATTTCTATAAATTGCTTGATTAATTATTATTAAAATGAAGTTAAATGGTGCACTTGAGTTCTTCTAGGAACTTTCTTTTCAAATTTTGAGTCTACTTGGGCCAAATGGGAAAAAACTAGTCAAACTGAAGTTTCCATTTCAATTTTCAGTCAGTTTGAGCCCGATTTTGTGAGTCTTTTGGATCGGCCCACTAGAGATATAAAGTTTCCATCATTCTCATCTAGTCTAGAGGAAGTTTGGGAATAGATTTTGAGGCTTTTCTTTTGAGCTCAAAAATGGATTAGAGTTACTATTCTAAGATGCAGTTCAACCATATTTTTCTATTCTCACTATTGGAGACACTTTGGGGATATAAGTTGGAGAAAAACTTAGTTTTCTTAGTTTAGATCATTGTTTCTTCCTCTCTTGTTCATTTGTAGAGAGTTTTGTAAACAGTTTTGTACTTAGATTTTGATCTTGCATACTCCTTCAGTTTTATTGAAACAATAGAGCATTCCTATCTCAAATTTTTGTCTTATTTTGCATTTATTGTTTGATGTGGCTATTGTGATTCCTACTTTTAGATCATTTCTATGTCCTATTGTTGCAATTGTAAGTGCAGAAAGTTCATATGATATAGGTTGTACGTTGTGTTTGAGTGTAAAACTTCATGCAAATCATTGTTGTGTTGTATGATGCATTTGAGGTTGTGAAAGTTATTGTTTTGAGAACTGGTTGTGAGTTAAGTTGGTGAAAAAAATTAAAGTTATGGTTCATCACTCATTAGGTTTAGGATTTCATTTCAAGTTTTCCTTCTAAACCTTTTCTCAAAAAAAATCATTTAGATTAGGTGATCTTCCAAGGGAACTAGCCCTTATGGAGATTCATTCTCACCATAGGTCACCCATAACCTGAGAGTATTTCCATGTTTCAATAGGATAGTTAAGTTTAACTTGGCTAGGGTGCAATCCTGATTGACAACAAGTTACACATAATATAGATGAAATTCATAAAGAACTTTACCTCTCTTGAAAGAAAATCAAATTCTAAGATAGAATTTAATAATCCCAAGGCTTCGTTAGTCAGATCTTGATTGTGCAATTTTTACTTAGGGTTCGTTGTGAAAATATTTTTACAAAGGGACTTACACACTAGATTTGAAAGAATAGTTAGATTCTAAAGATAATTGTTAAGTTCACAAAATCAACCTTTAATTTATGTTCAAATATCTTTAATATGATTATATTTATTTATTTCAAAACACTTTTATCATCAAATTTATTATTGTGATGCTTTCAATTTCATGAATATGAATTACTTGCATATATTCAAGCATGTTTAGCATTAAGCACTCCACAATTTCATGGAATTGAAATATTTATAATTAAACTCCATGTATTCATCAATTTTGGAGCATTTTATGAAAATATTAAACATCCACTCTAAAATAAAGCATAAAAAATTACTGAAAAGTAAAATTTTTCCTAGGTATTATCCACACATGCCTCAAGAAATAACCAAATCAGAGCAAACCATTCCATACATCACTAGATTGCTTCACATCTAGGCACAAAATCATGTGAGATTTTAAGGAAAAGGGGATTATTTTCCACCAGATAGTGTCAGTATGCACCCTTAAACGATGCAGTGCACAGTCTTGTCTGATAGGAACAAACATTTAGCTATGTAATATTTCATATCAAGAAATAGATTTCAAATTGGCTTTGATATTGATTAACTTCTTATGAAATATACAAGTTTTTAATCTATAATGGAACAAAAAACAAGAAAAAGAACAAAACTTGAAAAAGTTTTAAGGCTCCGACATCCACAAATTTTGAACTTAAAGAAAATAAGACAACATTCTACCTTTTATAAAACATAAGGCCTCATAAAACAGATTACAAATGATGAATGGTCAAGATTAATCCTCCAAAATCAATGGTAGAAAATTAATCTTTTCACATGGGTGATGTCAACAAGTAGTCCCATTAGCTCAGTCACTTGAATTACTTGCAAAGTGAACAATTGAACTTTATCAAATATCAAGTCATTTATAAACTCAATTGACATATACATTTAATTCACAACTTTAGAATTAATTTTACAAATGCATTAATGTTTTTCAAATGCCAAATAAGTTCAATTTTGAGTCGTATTCTCGTGAAAATGTGATTTATTCTCGTTTTATACATTCATTTCCATTTTTTTATTTTAGTGAATTTTCTCAAATGATTTCTAAGTTTTTTTCCTCGTCCTTTCATCTTTCTAGATCATTTTGAATTTTTTAAATTTCATTAAGAAACGAGGGAGAAAATTGGGAATCAAGATTTTTTTGAAAAACCAATTTTTTTGAAAAATCGGGAACTGGGAATTGGGAATTTTTTGAAAAACTGGGAATCGAGACCATCGAGACTTTTGTGGTTTGAGTTTAAAAATGCACATTTTTCTTCCGGTAACCATTTACCCTCTGAGCCATATTTTTTTTATATTTTTAAGTATTTTCAAAAATTTCAAAAGACAACCCACGTTATTTTCCCATGCTCTTTCCATCCATGATGACATTTCAACCATTAAAAATACCAAATTTTGGATTTTTAATTTATGATAATTTTTCAAGTTTTTGACCATTAAGGTAATTGAATTTAATTTTTGGTGGACTCGAAGAAACCACGAAGACCGCAAGGTAAGCTAGACCAAACCAAAAAAAGAGGGGTCCCTATTTTTCCAAAAGAAAAATGGGGTGTGTTGTGGGACCACACAACAATAATGTTTATATTCAAGACTAACTCATGTATGAGAAGACAAGATACAAAATAAAGTATGCATTAATGATCATTCAATCAATACCTCTCAGATTATTCACTTGCTGAGTAGACCTAGAGTGGGATACAAGATTGTCTTATGCACACAAAAACCAAAAAGGAAAATATTTTCTTTAAATCCATAATGGATTCACACCCATAACTAGGTGTAGGCTCCTAATTTGTTCTATTGAAATCCTCATCAAAGAGTAACCATCTTAACATACAATCCCATAAATAAGAGATCTATTAGTTTCACCCAAGTCTCTCTAATTTCTATGAGCATCCACCAATCAATTCATGCCAAATTCAAATGCAACAATGCAAAATAATGAAGCTCCAAGAAAATGATTAATGCTCAAAACCAAAGAGAACAAAAAAGACTATTGTCAAAATTCAAACTATAGAATCAAGAATATATTGTGAAATCATGATCTAACATCCCCTCTTAGGAGATCTTGTAAAAATAACCATCCATAATAAAATGATGAATCAAAATCATTGAAAAAGCTCTCATTGAACTTTGTAACCAAGCTCTCCAAGCATCATGATAACCATCTCCTAACTGAAGATCCTCCAAGGCCCCACAACAATCAAAGAAATCAACTTCATGAACTCCCAAAAGGTAAAGTACAACCATAATCTCCAAACCAAGAAGATATAATTGTCACACATCCTTTGGAAATAGAACCAAAGATGTCATTAAACTCTCATTGCTATCTAAAGGTAGAATCCAAGAACACCTTATGATACAAAGAACTATTGTAAAAGACCATCCATCTTCTAATCAAATATTATCCATGGCTCACTACACACTGTAATAACAACAACTTAGAACCCAAATCTTCAAACAAAGAAGATAGAAAACATTATATAACTGCATAAATCTCCCACTAAAAGTAATAACAAGTTATACATGGCATCATGACCAATATCATTGTTAACGCTCTACTAAAAGTGAGCAAAGCTTCTCATGCACCATAAACTAATGCTAATGGTTCAAAAGAACTATATTATTTACTTTGAATAAACATCTCTCATTGCAATAAGCATACCAATGTAATAATGGTGACCAAGAATATGGCCTACCAAATAGAGTCCGCATTAGACAATTTTAAAAGATCTACACATATGCAACATCTCAAAGGAGAAATATATAATCAATACTCCAATATCAAATAACTAAAAAATAGATTCAATCCCACATCATTATCATGTAAAACAAAGATAATTAGGTATAACATGTGGATTTCCAAGACTCAAACACTAAGATCAATGCTAGATCTAATTTTCCAATTAAACCCACGTACGAATTACCATAGATCAATGTGCATTGTAAATTTTCACCCTTAACAATTTCACACTATTTTTTGCTTCCCCTAATTTATTGAGCCTAATTGGGTCCCTAATGTCCTAAAATTATGCATTTTGAGACCCATTTGAACCACCTTTCAATAAATTACAAGCATTGAATAAATGCATCCAACTCATATTTTTCCCCTGACACTTAATATCTTGGAAATCAGGGCCAAGACCCATACACCCTTGGGCGTATGGCCCCCCCTTATTATCTAGGATCTAATTTTGGGCATTTTGAAGTGACAATCTTAACATTCAAAATTCAAATTTCAAATGTTGACTATCGAGATTTAATTTTTAGAAAATTGAATAAATGTGTATAAATATCTAGTCATTTCACCATTTGAGACTAGAAGGATATTTTATGAGAAAGCATTATTTTGAGAGAAAGTCAAGAGAAGCATTTCAGTGATTTATTGCAGCAATTCAAGATCCAAGCATCATTTCAAAGTGTATGTGAGTTTATGTTGTCATTTTATCATTGTTTTGTAAAGGATAACCCCTTTTGTAGGTCTCCAAAGCATTCCAAGAATTCAAGAAATAAATATCAAAGTCCTTGAGGTGATGTGTATGACTTAGTCCTTCAAGGAAGCCATTGAAGGGAGGTGAGTTGTAGAACTTTATGATTTCATCATTCCTTTCCTATCAATTATGATTTTATCATCAATATTTCCATTGTGGAAGTGGAAACATTTACACGGGGTTTGAATGAGGCAATCCCCTAAATGACACAACATATCTTCTCTTTGTGAATGTGCAAATCTTAGGTTTGAAGAAGATTGAAGACAAATTTTCCATTGTTGCATTTGAAGCCCTACATCTTATCAAGTCACAAAAACTCACCTACAAAATTATCTGACAACTTTGCAAGTAGAAACTAAAGTCTTAGATATGCCACCAGAGCACCACAAAAGTTGGGTAGGACACCCTATCAAGGACTTTTACAACCCTTGGTGACTAGTCCTCCTACATTGGTTAAAACCAATTTTTTTGGGTTGGTACATGTCACTTTGCATTTTCCAAATCTTCCTACAAACTATTGTTTCAGTTTGTGCATTGTCGAGATCTTGCATTTTACATATTAGGTTATATAGTCTAATTAGGTTAATCATAACAAATAATTTCCAAATGATTCTATTCTATTTTCAAGGCCCTAAGGATGCATATCCAGTTCTGATTGTCTCACCTTCATGGTTGAAAGTCAATCTATTCACCTTGTTAATTTGCATTCTAATGTACCTTTGAAAAAGGACATTGATCCTAGGGTTTGACACATTTAACTTTAGGACATCCTTTTTCTATGTTACATTTTGGTGATCCCAACATTTCGACATCATAAACTTTATGAAATTGGAATTCTTTCAAACCCTAGATTTAGGTTTTGTATTGCATTAGTTTGCATTGTTCATTTAGGGTTTCATTTGTGCATCATGAAAATTCATAAACATACAAAAAAAATGCATATCATATTACATAATAGGTTGCATTAGAATTTGTTTCAGTCATTTAGATAAAACTTTCATTTAAATTGCATTCACTAAATTCTGAAATTGTTCATTGCATTCATTTAGGAATCTTTCATTTAGGTCAAAAAAAGTGAAAATGTGCATTGTGTTGCTTCAAATTTGCATCAAACCATCATTCTCAAAATTTTGCATCTTCAAATCAGTCAATTATTGCATCTTGAATCTAAAAAAAGCATTCAAAATTGTCCTTTATTGTCACATATTTGCATTTGAATCACATTGTCCTAAATTGAAGAAAATATGGGCAGTCACTATTAAACCTGTTTGCAAACTAAAAAAAAATTAAACAACTTAAGCATTCAATTTTTTAGTTTTCTAAACCCCTTTCAGGGACCTAGACATCCTTGGGTGTCCTTGTCCTACTATAGGTGTCTTAGGGAAACTTTGCACATATTTTTGTCTTTGTAATTTCATTATGTTACTTCTTGCAAATGTATGTGTTGAAATTATGAAATAGTGTTATTGCATGTTAAAGAAATGTGTCACTTCGATTGATTTATTGCAAATTTGGGAAAAAATATTGTACTTCAAATCAATAGTATAATTGTTACATCATGTTCTCATTGCAAAAATCTCATGTTATAATAATTCATGTTCTATTGTCAGATCACATTATGCATTTTAAGGATTTTTTGTTACAAGAATGTGAAAATGATTTTCTTTCCTCTCTTTTATTGTTTTTCATTGATCCCTCTCCCACTATCTCTCTTATGTGTGGTTAGCTTGGTGACAGAGAGTGCAATCACTGACAATTATGGCAATCATGTTTGTTCTTCTCTCGATATCTATCCTATTTATGAAGAAAATATCATGGTGTTAGTAGATCCAATCATTGAGCATCACGAGGATCTTATTTGTTTTATCTCCCCCTATCTCTCGTACTTGGGAAGATATTTTTGGAGAAGAGGTTGAAATCATTGATACATTTATGGATTGCAAAAATGAAGATGCTAAGGTGACATTAGATTTCTCCTCGATAGAGGATCAACAACAAGAAGCCATAAATTTGTTGAGGTTATGAATGCACAATTGTACCTCCCTTGATTATTGGACCTCCTAACACTTCTTTTTAACCCTGAACAATCCTCTAATTATTGGACCTCCTAACACTCCTTTTGGACCTCCTAAAACTCATTTTGAACCTCCTAAAATTCCTCTAATTATTGGACCTCCTAAACCTCATGGCCATATTCTAATCTTTGAAAGGCAACTTACTAGTAATCATGTGTCGGGTCATCCCACAATAATGGGTTACACTTTTTGGCCAAACTTGACACTGAAATCAACATTTTCAAAAAAAACTTCACTTTCTGACACCTATAGTAGGTAAACTATTAGGAATTTGAAAATGATGTAAACTAGTGATTTGTGAGATTTTTTCTGTAGATTTTAAATATATTTTTTTAAAAAAAATTGGAATTAAATTGTTTTTTTTTTTGTGTCTCCTTTGATAACTAGTTTTTAATAGTAAACAACATTTTTTAAAAGTGATGTGTACTTCGACATGCATAACTTTTTTTCTACAAAGGATAAAATTTTGATTCTTTTTAATTTACGTTGCTAACACTGGTATCTATTGGTTTCATTTTGTTTCATAATGTTTTGTTGATTTTTTTTTTTTAATTAAGTTTCGAAGTCAACATTTATAATTTCAGTGACATAGGTACACTTCGGCACGCATAACTTTTTGGTATGTATTGAAATTCAAAAAAAAAAAATTGTTAGAACGAGGACACCAATACCTAGGGCGTATATATTTTTCAAAAAAAAATTTCTCAAATTTAATATTTTTCCACAATGATTTTTCACTAAACTTGATGTTCAATGAAAAACCTATGTTCAGTAAAACTAAAAAATAAAATATAATATAAAAACAAAATATATTAAATTTATAGTTGTTGGAAAAGTTAAGCTTCACCCTCATAATCATCCAACTTATTATCGTTGACTCCATTTTGCACCTCCTTCCTAAGCTTCATAGTCAAAAAATTGCATAAATTTTAAATGGTGGAGGGGGCAGGAAAAAGGGTTCATTAGAACTTCTTCTAATGAAGGGGTTCATTCGAACCCCCCTATATGGTACAAAATGGGTTCATTAGAAGGGGAGGGTTCATTAGAAGGGGTGGTTCATTCAACCCCTCATTAGAAGGCAAACGCCTTAATTTTTCGATGAGCATTTCAATTTTTCATTCGAAAATTGTAACCCATCATTGTGGGTTTACCTCGTCGCGAACAACCAAGTTATCATATTGTAGCTCACACATATAACACTAGAAACAATAAAACAAACTTCAACATCCATCCCATTGCCTCAACCATACCTCCCACTTGCACCTAATATCCAACAATGTAGTGGTAAAGAACATGATCTCATTGAACAACTTCATAACACTCCTGCTAAGATCTCTTTGTGGGATTTAATCATCACATGCTTATCATGGCATGATTCAAAGTGCTTTAAAAAATTATGATCCCTCCTAGTGTGCAACCAAATGATGTGGAAACTTTGATTGATAATATGAATTCACCTAACGTGGACATTGTATTTCACCAAAATAAGTTACCCCCTTTGGAAACATAAAAACCAAATGATGATTTGATGATATTGGCTATTATTAACAAGGTTTAGATTAGGTGTACCCTTATTGACAATGGTTTAGGAATTAATTTTTGTAGTGTAAATATTTTGGATAAAATTGGAGTGGAAAAAAATTCAATTCAACCTATTGATTTGTCAATAAAAGGTTTGGATAACATGGAAATCAAGTTGCTTGGTGTGATAACATTACCTGTTAAGGTTGGTAAGGTTGTGTTACACAATCCCATCTGTGTCATTCTCCATGATCTTTCGTATAACCTTCTCTTGGTTAGACCATGGATTCATGAGATGAAAGGTGTGCCTTCAATGCTTCATCATTAAATGAAGTACATATACAACAATAAGGTTTACATGCTAAAAGCTAATAAAATTTTTAAAAATTATTTATAAACTAAAATAGAAGTGAAGGATCATCCAAGAACATTTACACCAACTATGAAAGTGGAACCTTTACAAATCGAGGAAAAAGATAAGTGTCTTTCATCAGTGACAAAGTTGTTAGATGGTGATTAGGGATCATTAGATTTCACACCTACATTCAATGGAGAATATAGAACCACACAGTAAGGAAAAGAGAAGGAAGTTTCAATGATATCAACATAATCTATCATTGAGTCATTAAAACCATTTGAGTCTAAAACTTTTAGCAAAGAAGAGGATAGCACAAATTACGCATCCACTTATGATGAAAATGATTATGAAAAGCCACCTTCTTCAAAATCAATGGAAGCAATTTATGGAAGAGGTTATCAAATTTTGAAACAATTTGGTTATAATGGAAAAGGATGTGGTGTAAAATAACAAGATATACATGTGCTTATAGCACACAAGAAACAACAAGAGGTCTTGGCTATTGTCCTTCAAAAGCATCAAAAATCCTTAATCAATAACATTAGTTGTTGCTCCTTATCATGTGGTAGTTGTAGTATTATAACATTCTCAATACCATGCATGGGCGTGTAAACTAGGCTTTATTCAATAATATTTCATCTCACAAGGAGAACCATATCATCATCCATTTGGATAATATTTGTACCTACACTTGGGAGCAAGGGGTTAGGTAGCCTTGTGTGAGGTGCATTC
>VDFB02281492.1:476347413-476414948 GCA_007258455.2 Sequoia sempervirens
TTTAGGGTCCTTTGGTGGTAGATCTAAGACTTCTATTTCCTCTTGCAAAGTTGCTAGAACGTTGTCAGATAATTTTGTGGGTGATTTTTTGTGACTTGACAAGATGTAGGGCTTCAAATGCAACAATGAACAATTTTTCTTCAATCTTTCTCCAATCCTCTTCAAACCTAAGATCTATACACTCACAAAGAGAAGAGATGTTGTGCCATTTAGGGGCTTGCCTTAGTAAAACCTTGTGTAAGTGTTTTCACTTCCACAATGGCTTCTTTGAAGGACTAAAGTCATACACATCACCTCAAATACTTAGATCTTTCTTTCTTCAATCCTTGGAATTCTTTAGAGACCTACAAAAGGGGTCAACCTTCACAAAACAATCATAACATGACAACATGAACTCACATACACTTCAATGTGATGCTTGGATCTTGAATTGTTGTAATAAATCACTAAAATGTTTCTCTTCACTTTCTCTCAACAATAATTATTTCTCATAAAATATCTTTCTAGTCTCTGTATAAGAGTAAAATTGCACCCTTGCAAATTCACATACATTCTTCCATCCACTTTAGTGATGCTCCAACACCCCTTTTTAGCAGCCACCCTTACATGTTAACTTCTCATTGAACTTTGTTCTTTTCCTGTTCACGTTGTTTTGTAGCGTGACGTGTCCGGACACTAGCACACCGCACGGACGTTCGTGCATCGCGCTAGCATCCTATGATGTGTCAACACTCAGATGACCATTTCCAATCATGTTTTCCACTTGTCAGCTAAGTTTTTCAGTGGAAACGACTCAAGATTCTCTGTAACCGTCCAAGAAGCTTCTTTTCTTCCTTTTTAATCCATTATTTCCATCCATTTTGTAGCTTCTAACTTCCTCCAAGTCTTGCTAGCACTTCTCTAGCTTCATTCTAGCTTTTATTTTCACTCTATCACTTGCTTACACAGCTTCATACAACTTGTTGTAGCATCTCCAAGCTCTCTCAAGCTCTCTTTACAACACTCCATATAGCTCTATCTCATTTTCTTTGCACTTATGAGAATACTGGGATTCCATATCCCCTACTATTTGCATACTTACTTGGTGATAAGGGTTCTCCTCCTCGAGTGGGGTTTCTTTTATCACCTATTTTGTGATACAGGTTCTCCTCCTTGAGTGGGGTTTTCTTTTATCACACACTTATTTGGTTGTGCGAGTTACACTCCTGAGTGGATTTTTCTTTCACCACACACTTTTTTCATTTCTCTTTTTCTTCTTGGCTATCCGTGGAGGTGGGAGCACCAAAACAGGGGTTTGACTAAGGAAAACCCCTATATAGCCCCAACATTCTCTCCAGATATCATGCTTGCAGGTATTGAAGAAATTCATTTGGTGGATGCTTCATCACTCACATGGTTGTAAGTATGTATTTCCCTTCTACTCCTTATCTTTAATAATCTATTCTTTTCTTTACTTCAGTTCTACTACACTCTGTTATTTCCCTATATTCTATGAGTTCTCAGTAATTAGGATAGAAGCATTCACTTTGCTATTTTCTGAGACATTTTTGTTCTCTGATCCATACGAGACACTAGTGTGCCTCAGGGATGCCAGCATACCATGCTGTCATCCATTTTTTGTGTTGTTGTCCTTTGGCTGAGAGCTTGTCAATTTTTCCAAAAAATCTCTGTGACTTTCTCTTTCAGACTCTAAAACTCTTGTCATTGTTCCATTAAGGTAGATTAGGGTAGTTCACCCCGTGAGGCTCTCTGAACTAAGAGAACTCATGAGGAGAAAATCCCCTTCTTCTACAGTCTCAAATGGTGAAATGACTAGGTATTTATAGGCATTTATTCAATTTCCTAAAAATTAAATCCTGATAGCCGACATTTGATATTTAATTTTGAATGTTAAGATGGCCACTTTGACATGACCAAAATTGGGTCATTGATAAGAAGGGGGGCCATATTCCCAAGGATGTATGGATCTTGTCCCTGATTTCTAGGACATTAAGTGTCAAGGGAAACATATGAGTTGGATGCATTTATTCAATGCTTGTAATTTATTGAAAAGTCATTCAAATGAGATCTGGAATGCATAATTTTAGGACATTAGGGACCCAATTAGGCTCAATAATTTAGGGGGATAAAAACATTGTGTGAAATTGTTAAGGGTGACAATTTATGATGCTAAATTTATCCCCCACTTTAGTGAGAGTATGAACATACACTCAAACTCACATAAAGTAAAAAATTTATGTCAAGAGGGGTCCAATTGTCTAAATATTGAAGAGATGGGATGACTAAGGATCAAGGGGGAGTGCTCAAGCCCCTAGGATCCAATACCTTATGGAAAGACAACATAAGCACAAAGGATCACACACATGTATGATATGCAACAAGACAACATACACAAACATACATGTCAGAAAACACGAAGCATAAACAATGAAAACACATGGCATGGTGAAATATAAAGATAGTGGCAAAATGAAAATAACACAATGTAAGCACAAAGAAGACACACACAAAAATATAAGGTTAGTACTAGAAGATTCAAGTTGATAAGTCGAAGAGACCTCAATCTTAAATTGTCTCAAATACCAAACATCATCCATCAAATAAATGTTAGTTCACATGAGTAATAGCAAGTTGTGTTATGCCACATCACTCATGAAACACATGGCTCTACTAGAAAGAAACTTGTGTTATGCTAGGTGGTCATGTTAAAAGGTGCTCATGACTCGCACCATAACAGTCTGATATTTGCTAGGTGAATCACAAACTAAAAGTCACATTGGCTAGTGAAGCCTAATATTCACTAGGTGAATCCCCAAGACAAGGTAGAAAAATGAGGACACTAGGTCTAGTTAGGACCGCTTTTCACTATGTGTGTACCCATAACCATGCCAAGAGTTATACTCATTGATAACCTTGATAAGGTGCCACAAAATGGTCAAGATTCTATGTCAATTCCACACTAAGTTCAACACTCGTGAACAAAGTGGAGCAAAAATACCAAATTGACCTCAGGGGGTGCATAAAGTTTAACATATCAAGGGATGAACAAAACTCATCTTAGGGGGTGTATAAATGATGATAGGATGAGGAAAAAACTCTAAGGTGTTATAATAGCACCACCACAAGAGATAATTCACATAAATAACAAAGGGCTTTTTCTCAATACATGAAAGGTCACACCTTAAGGAATATCACATTGACATCACCACTGAGAGAGGACTAGTCATGGAATAGAAGAAAAAACCTTAGGGAATAATAGCCATAGCATTACCACCAAGGGGAGAATAATATGACAAGAAATGTCACACTCTTGAGGGATATCAAGCCTAATTTATCAAAATAAAGTAGACACTCATATGGATTAAGAAAGCCACACTTTGGTTGACAAGGGTACACTTCCTAAGAGATATATGATATCATCACTAAGAAGGTACCATTTATTATGCAAACAATAATCAAGGGAATATATGCCCCCCTTAAAATGTTAGTGTACTTGCTACACTAACATTTTAAGAAGATAAAAAGGGATCCCTTACTTAGAAGGAATGTGTAGACATAGAAAATATACTAATTGACATTGCACATCTGATCCTGACCACTAACACCTTTTCATCCTAAATCATCCCTCAATATAACCATTTAATCGAAGACCTTTATTTGATTAAATTTATCAATGTTCCTCTCTTAATTAAATAAATCATTTATCTAATTAAGTCATCCTTTCTTGTTAATTAAATCGACTAGTCTAATCTAATTATCCTCATTTAATTAAATAATCAATTTTATTTGATTAAATCTCTAAAGTCCATCCATTAAATTAAATAAATTAAAACCTTATTTAGTTTAAATATAACTTCATCTCCTTAGTTAAATAAAACAAAAATCTTTATTTAATTAATCTTGAAATCATATTCTTCTCATATTTTGATTTAAAAAAATCCATAAATTTAAATCAATATGTCACATCATTTTCATCTCTCATTAAGTTAATTAACCTTGATTAATTTAATCTCTTCTCATGTCCCATCCTCTAGCTTTTGCAACTTGCACAAATAAAGGATTTTAATTAATTTATTAAATCTCTATTTTCTCTCAAAAGGAATATTCCTCAAATTTGAATTCAAAATCCAAGTGGACTTTGTCCTTCCAACAAGGCATTTACTACACCTAAAAAGTCCTTTTGCCTTGAGCCAAGTGGCATTCAATGCATGTTCTTTCCCTCTTACATGTCATTTAAACAATTTCAAATTTCAAATATATGCATTTATTGACACATACTTCAAAACTTGCACATCCTCCATCCATTCACATGTTGACAAGTGGCACCTTGTCATTGGTGGATCTTTAGTCCCACATTGCTCCACTTTGGACATCTCTTCAACTTGATATTCTATAAATAAGAGACTTCATTCCTCATTTGATCATCCACAACTTGAGTAAACTTACTATACTCAAATTCATAGCAATTTTCATCCAATCTTAGCTAGGTTATGCAGATTTTATCTTGGAGCATATTGGAGGTCTTCATCAAGTGGATCACTCTTCATCATCACATCATCAGAGTTGGGAAATAGAAATTTTTCACATCAAATTGACACCAACTCACTCAAGAGATTAAGAGTTTGCTTTGTTTTAGAATAGGATTTGGTATCTTTGTTTTAAGTATATTGTGTTCTTCATTTCATTCCTTTTCTCTTAGATTCAAATGGATTTCTTAAGGAATCTCTATTCTAACTTGCATTTGATCTTATTAATGTGTTCATTTGTTGTGTTCTTGCAGGTATAGGATATTGGTTCTCATTTTGGCGCTAGAAGGAGGGCAAACCAGAAGATCAAATCACATTTTTTGAGAAAATTCTGTGATTTTTGTGTTTTTGTGTGTTTACAGAAAACTTCACTACTGGAAGCTCAGCATCACTATTTAGCACCGCTGAGAACCCAACATCGCCATATCACACCACTATAAATTTTAAACTGTGACTCTCCATACTTCCTGCCCAGAATTTAATTTTTCAAACAACACCGCTAAATCTTTCCGGCTCGCTGGAATCTTTTCAAAATCCAAATTGCACCACTGATCAAAATAGTGACGCCTTCATGCTCACCAGTTTGGCTATAGAGCAACACTAACTAGTAAGTGGCACTATACAACACCGTTGGTGATTTCAAACTGTGATGCCTTCATGGATTGCACCGCTGGAGGCAAGTAGAAGGTGAAAATTTATTTCTAACACATGCTTTTTATCAAATTCTGGTTATTTGGTCTATTTTCTGCTTTCTTGACCTCTATTTTTTATAGAATTTAATTGATTTTCTTGTAGGTTGGATTAATCAAAGGTGAAGAGGAAAAGAAGCATGATGACCTCATTTCATGATACCAAGTGTTTTTAAACACTCTAGTGTTTGTTCAACACTCTTAGAAAATTCACTATTCCTCTTAAGGAATTTTTTTTTATCTTTCATGATTAGGACTTACTAGTTTTATTTTGGGCTCTAAAAAGAACTCTTTGAATTCTTGTTACAAAAGGAGCTTAAAATGAACTTTAGGACACAAACTCACTAGATTTTGTTTGGGGCTAATAATTGAACAAGGAAAATTCTCACACTTCATTTGGTGCTATAAAAAGAAGTCATTATTGCTTTGTTGGATTAAAAAGAACATGTGCAACTTTGCTTTGTGATTACTTACTCAAACTAACACCATTGAAAATATGTATGTGCTTCTCTCGCACCTCACGATGATCTTGAGAATCAAATGGCTTTTTGGTGGTCTTAGGGTGGGATAAAGTGATCACCTCCACATTTCATTTTGGGATTAAAATTGAACAAAATATTGTGCGAGTGTGAGTAAACCTATTGCATGTGTTTTCCCTTTGTTTCTAAACAAAGTTTGATCGAACTATGAATATTTTTACTCGCTATTGTTTATCTTAGAGAGCTTGCCTTGTGGGAAAAAGTACTCACCTAAGGGAACGACTCAACCAGTAACACTCTAAACCCAAGAGTATTTCCAGCCGGGATATAAATGTGGGTATTGGAAAAAACTCCAATATCACGTGGTTGGCTCTGACGAGAAGAGCAGCAATGGTCTCTCTCCACGTTGGGCCAACTCCTATGAATGAAAAGTCTAAATTAAAACCCTTGTTGTAGAAAGGCCAAAGTCACTATCTATTTGTTGGTGCAAGAACGGTCGTTCTGAAGCTGCCCCACACTTTTACGATTTTTAGTAGAAATGGAAAGTATTCCATGGGAGTTTCAAGGGTACTGATGCTTGGCTTCCCCAAGAAGTGAGTGTCATGGAGGGGAGCCAATGGGGTCAAGCATCTAACCATTTACTAAAAATAAGTGTAGCTAGACTTTTCCAAGTGGGTACTCAACAAATATAGTCTTTCATATCCATAGGATTTTGCTTGTTCTTGGTTACAAAACACATTGCTTGTTTGAAGACATTCAGAAACAAACATTTAACATCATCATCAAAATTTCAAACCCTTTAGGAGGAAAATGAAATTGACCAAATTCATGTGTTATTTCTTGCCCTTGGGATTTTAACCTTAGAGGTTTCTAAACACTTGGATTTGCATCTCAATTTTCCTACTAAATTTAAACAATAGGTAACCCTTGCCTTGATTTCATCAAAATTCCACATAACATACTTTGTAGGATTCAAAGAAATTGGGACATTGGACATCTAGTTTGAAAATCTAATCAAAGAAGTGTTTGTGATAAAACAAAATCACTAAGCAAAGATAACAAGATTGGCTCCCACACATGTGTTAGTTCCTCATAATTTCCAAGAAAGTCAAAATCCCAAAGCAAGAGTCCTTGAGCAAAAGTTCAAAATCTAGGAATCACACTTGAAAGGTCATCAAGAAATACATTAGGAAGTGCAATCAAAAGCAACATATCGAAATAAGAAAAAAATTCACAAGGTTCTATAGACTCATTCCTTTGAACAATCCGAAAATGCATGCTCAGTTTCAACCACTTCCTGGTTATAGAGGTCCTTAGGAGTATTGTATGTTCTTCAATACCAAGGTCTAGTAAACAAGTGTCTTTTTAGGTACATCCATAGGATCAAAATCAAAAAAATTCATCCATCCTTGAACATCAAACCAAAATCACCTCACCATCATCTTTTGAAAAATCTTGAAATTATCCTCCTACTAGGCTTTTTGGAAAAAATCAAAATCATCAAATCCTTGAAGCAAAATCCTTGAAATATCTGAATCAAAACATCAAATCATCTTTGGATAAGTATGTGTAGATGCATCCTTTTGCATATGCTTAGTCAAATTATCAAACCATTTTGTTTAGCTAGGTATATGTAGATGCATCCTTCTTCATATGCTTGGTTAAATTATCATCTCATTTGAATAGGTGTGGGTAGATGCATCCTTCTCCCTACACATATTCAAATTATCATCCTTTGAGAAAATCCACCCGTTAGACAATCATCCAACATCTTAGGCTCTATTTTTTCATAAATCCAAAAACAAAGAAAAACCAAAATCAAATCAAAGTCAAAATTTGAAAACAAATCCAAAAAGTCCTAAAAATTCTAGCATCCCCTCAAGATTTCTCAAAAGTTCAAACATCCACATCATCCCCATCATATCACCTTTGATCCTTGAAAAACATCCTAAATTTTCTCTTTTTGTGCCTAAGATTAGATCAATTTAAAGAATTAGAGATTCATCTCCCATATTCTTCAAAATTGATCCATGTTTTATGTAGAAAACTAGATCTCAACACAAGAGAAACATGGAAGCCAATCAAGTAATCCTCTAATCAACTTTCCTTCATCATCACAAAACCCTCAAGAGGAAGTAGAGGATCTTACCAATAATCCCCTTGGAATGTCACACGAGGAAATCACCAAAATGATTCAAAATTTGGAGAACCATAAGATTATCAATATCATGATGAGAATCAACCCTTCACTATACATGCTTGAATTAGCAAAGCAAGGAGCTAAACTACCTTCTGATTTTGATGTGAGTTCTATAGTGGAACCATCCTTAGAGGTCATGCCTTCAGTTTCATCCACCCTCCCCATCTCATCTACACCCCATCCCAAAGTATCACTCAAAACATCTCACAAATCACAACATCCATTGCTCAAACTCAACCTAGTGTTAACAAGGGAAGTGCATTTCTGAATGCCATACAAACACACCCCCTTGTCAACAATCAAGATTTGGATGCAGACACCATGTTGGGACAAACCATACCCCAAAATCCATCACATCCATATGTCCCTCTCACCTTTCATGATCCAAATGACCCATCATCATCATCATTTCACGCAACACCCCAAACCTCACAAGGAGAAGGTGACATGTTCGGATAAGGGGAAATTTTGACACTACACCATTTCCTCAAGAGATCACATCCCTCATGTTTTCACCACTTCCACCATTGCCATCATCATCCACACCACTTCTTGGCTTAGGGCTTCCCCCTTTACCAAATATCAATCAAAATCAAACCAACATCCCGAACATCAATCAAAGCATTACGTCAAACTCTCAAAACTTGTCATTGACATCACAACAACAAATTGGAAACTACCACGATAACACATACCACCACCACCATCACATCATAAACCACCCCCTAACATCTTGAAACATGGTCTCTCAAGGACCAACTACATCGATTGCACCATCTACCAATAAAACCCCAATCATCAACATGAAAACACCTCTCACCACCACAAAAATCACCATTCTAAATCCACCACCAAGCTCTAATACATCAAGCCAATACAGTATTGCGTTGCAAGCCACTCAGCAAGCTTCATATCAAAAGGTATTCCTGCAAGTACAAAAACAATAAGTCGGGCAACTAGCTACTCAACAAGCCGCACAACTAGCTGCTCAGCATGCTGCTCAAGCTGCGTAAGCCACTCAAGTTTCCCAAGCTGCATTACAAGGACAACAGGCTGCCCAAGCCCAAATATTATTGCAACAACAACAACAAAAACAAGTTGCACAAGCTCAAGCACAAGCTCAAGCCACACAAGCACAAACTCAAGCTCAAGCTCAAGCTCAAGCTCATGCTCAAGCTTAGGCATGATCTCAAGCGCACGCTCAAGCTCAAGCCCACTATCAAGCACAAAAAGAACAAGCACAAGCGCAGTATCTTGCACAACAACAAGCAGTGCAATATTAGGCACATCAGCAAGCACTGAAACAATATCAAGAACAGTAGGAAGCAACCCAATTAGCAGCTCAACAACAAGCATTGTTGGCACAACAAAAACATCAGGCTCAACAATAGGCAATCCTAGCACAACAGCAACAAGACCAACAACAAGCGTTGTTGATACAACAACAAGTACAAGCATACATGGCTTAGCAAAATGTGCAAATACCACCAATCAACACATCAACCAATCCACCCATCCCATCAACAAGCGAACCACCTCATAATGTTTTCATCCCACCCCCTAATCTGTAAAATTATATCGCAACACAAATCAAATTACTCTCACGACAAGTGCTTGATCTTCAATCAGGGCGCACCATGAAAACATCTAGCAACTTGTGTCCTTATCCACTCAACAGGAGCCTTGTGATGAAACCATTCCCAAAGGTATTTGAGATCCCCAAGTTTGACAAGTACCATGGGACGGGAAACCCTGAAGATCACATCAGGGAATTCCAGGTTCATTGCATGGAAGTCACATATGATGATACCTATCTAATGCGGTTATTTCCTAGAAGCTTGGTTGGCCATGCCATGGAATGGTTCTCTTGCCTACCTACAGGCATCAAGACATTCCAAGAAATCATAGATGCATTCATCAAAAACTACGCATGCAATATTGCCATGGATATCAGTCTAGAGGAACTATTGGATTTGAAACAAGGTAAGAATGAATCATTTGCTTCATTCCTACAACGATGGTGATCTAAGGCCAATCAGAGCAAATGGGTCATGCCCGAGGAACAACAAGTGTGCACTATCATATCCAACCTTAACAACCTCTGAGCCTTCCACTTCAAAGTCCAAGGGATCACCATGTATGATCAGTTCATTTCCAAGATGCTCAGCATTGAACGAGCCCTTATGACACAACCTAGAGGATCAACATCATATCCCGAACAACAGAACAATCGCCCATCTACAAGCTATAATGACAAACCTCGCACATGGGAAAGAAACAAAAATGTTACCAACGATGGTTTCGTTGATGCCAAAGTTTTCATCAATTCCCGTAGGAAAAACACACCCGCACCACAACAAAAAATCCAAAACCATCATCAAAACAACCATCCAATGAACACAACACAACAACCAAACAATCAAGTGATCAATAACGTCAACGATAAAAGGGGACTGCCCTAGTGAAACAAAAGATTCACCAAGAGGAAGTGCATCACCCTTAGGGAACCACTTGAAGTCATCATGAAGAAACTGATAAACAAAAACCTCATCAAGGCTCCCACCTATGAGAACTACCAAGAACCAAATTAAAACCTCCTTGGTACAACAAAAATGAGCTCTACTTCCACAAAATAAAAGGGCACACCACTAACAGTTGCATGAGGTTAAAAAACCTAGTCCAAGACCTCATTGATCAAAGAATCATAAATGTGGAACAACCAACAGGGAATTTGAATCTCAAAATATACACAAATTTGATGCCTAACCATAACAATAAGGGGAACAATAACACTAATAAGGGGAAAGGAACCTTCAAGAACATGAATCATGTGTATGACCATGTCATCGCATCCCTGGATGACTACTGTGCTACCATCACCATCAAAGGATCCCATACTGATTGTGGAGTCACCACAAGGTAGAAAAGTTACCATTGTAAGTTCATCTCAGCCAAACAGAGCACCCACACCCAACCCCAAATCTGTTCCCAATAGTTACAATGTCCTTGATCAACTAAAAAGAACCCCAACACAAATCTCCATCATGGAGTTATTAAAAATCTCATCCGCCCACAAGAAAATCCTTGAGGAAGCATTGGCTTCATCCACTATCCCCGCAGATCTTGATGCGAAAAAATTCCAAGCTATGGTCGAAAACATCATTACCCTGAATCTCCTTAACATTCTTTGACCAAGATTTTCCCACTTAACCATCTCATAACTCTGCACTCCATTTAGAGGTCCTAGTGCAGAAAAATAAAGTCAAGCGAGTCTTAGTGGATGGAGGTGCAGGCTTGAATATTTGTTCCCTCAAGCTCATTAAGAACCTAAAAATCTCAAAAGATTCCATCGACAAAGGAAAAGGTATTACAATCAAAGCATATGATGATTAGGAAAGAGTGTCCCAAGGCACAATCCAAATCCCTATTCAAGTAGGGCCAGCTATCATGGAAACCACATGTCAGGTCCTGGATCTTGACTTGCTTTATAACATTCTCCTATGACGTCCATGGATCCATGCGATGCAAGCAGTAGCATCAACCTTCCATCAATGTGTAAAATTCACATATGAAGGACAAGAGGTCACCATCCATGGAGATCCTGAACCATTCTCCTACTGCAAGAACCTTGAGGCAAAATACTACAAAATACCTCAAGTACCTAAAAATGATGAAGGTCCATCAACACCACACATTGATCCAACCACTCTCACCTCCACTTCTACGATAGAGACACCTACCATTATCGCCATCCCCACCATCTCTGATATCAAAGTCATCATCCAGGACAATAGTTGCAGAAACTATATGATTCCCAAAAATGATTTTGTGGTAGGAGAGTTACCACAATCTCCTAGATCATGAGGACATATGCAATCAAATCAAGCCTCCACTTCCCAAACATCCCCTGAATATCCCAACTTCATAATTTGGGGGGATCTCAGTCGAGAAGTCATAGAGGAGAACCCATCTCATTTCCTATACCAAGATAATAGACCAACAACTAATCTACCAATGGATGACAAAAGTAAAGGTTTGCAAATGATGCTTGTAATGGGCTATGACAGAAACCAGAAACTGGGGCAAAACGACAATGGGCTTATAATACCTCTCATTCCTGAGACGTGAATGAAAAATCTTGGCCTTGTATGTACCCCTCTAAGTATAACCATATGTGGACGAGGTCCCCCAGTTAAAGTAGTTAAGACTCCCTGTGAACCAACACCAACACCAACTAAACTTCGCTTACCTATATCCACTGGCCGCATCTTAGATAATTTCACTTTTGACATAACTAATTTTTGTAGTAGTAGTAGTGATGATGAGGATCCCATAACCAATGTACCCAGGCTCTTTGAGGATACCACCCTTCTCATGATTAGCACCCTATCTTATGAGTCTAAAAACCAAAATCATGAAATCCATCTAGTCTACCCACAACTCATCGATTATGACCAACGAGGACCACCAATTCTTGACAAATTAGAAAATGATGAGGCACTCTCAAAATTCATGGGACTATGGGATAATATTCCAAAAAGAGGAAGGATCACGTAGCAGCCTTGAGTACTATTTTTGACAGGCTAGAGGAATACAAGGTCCGATTAAATCCAAAGAAGTGCGTCTTCGGTGTACAATCAGAAAAGTTGCTAGGATACATAGTGTCAATGAGAGGTATTGAGGTAGAGCCTACTAAGGTAAAAGCAATCCTTGAGATGGAGGCACCCAAAACATTGAAACAATTAAGAGGTCTCCAAGGCAGGCTTCAGTCCATCTAAAGATTCATAGCACAACTACCAAATAAATAGAATCCATATTCTCACCTACTTCACAAGGGAGTAGCGTACAAGTGGGATGACAAGTGTGAACAAGCCTTCAATAAGATCAAATAATAACTGCTTACACCACCAGTCCTCATGTCATTGATCCCAAGAAATCCATTAATTCTCTATGTGTCAGCAACAACAACAGCCCTTGGAGCTCTCCTAGCTCAACATGATGAAAATGGGATAGAAAGGGCCATCTATTATATCAGTAGAACAATAGTTGGGCATGAGTTAAACTAATCATTCATTGAAAAAGAATGTCTAGTAGTAGTGTTTGCTTCACAAAAATTCAGACATTACATGCTGGCACACAAAATAAAACTCATCACCAAAATTGATCCCCTCAAGTACTTATTGTCAAAGGAAATACTCACTGAAAGAATGGCCAAATGGGTCATGATATTATCTGAGTATGACATTGAATATGTGGAGTCGAAAGAAATAAAAGGTCAATTAATAGCAGATTAGCTTGCAGAAGCACCAATCTATTCAGAGAATCCACTTATATCAGAGTTTCCAGATGAATCCATCTTCAACCTCAGCATAGCCAATCACTAGAAACTCTACTTTGATGGCTCATACATGCAACATGGATCGAGAGCCAGTGTTTTCTTCATCACTCCACAAGGAGATTGCATACCTAGATCCTATAAATTAGCATTCCCCTAAACCAGCAATATTGCAGAATACGAGGCTTTAACCATAGGCCTTAGAATAGCATTGCAGTGGCATGTCATGGCTCTCAGAGTATACGAAGACTCCTAGATGATAATAAATCAAGTGAATGGTGAATACGAGACTAAGGATGATAAGCTCAATTCATACAAGAAACTGGTAGAGACTCTCAAAGAATCCTTCATTGAGATCACATTTGAACAAATTCCTAGAGCAAACAACAGAGCAGTAGACGTCATGGCAACAGTTGGATCCTTACTAGAAATCCCTCGCAATGTCCTAACACATGAATTCTTGGTAGAGTAGCTTCTCGTTCCCGCATTTGAGGTACCAAAGTCAAAATTTGTGTGTGAAATCATTGGTCCTAGAGATCCCTGGTACCATGAAATTTATACCTACCTACGAATAGGTGTCTTACCTACTGACTTACCCTCAAGCTTAAAAAGAAATTTTATTAAAAAATCTTGTAGGTTTGTCATCCAAGGAAATAACTTATACTGTAGAAGTATAGAGGGAACCTTATTACACTGCCTTAATATTGACGAAGCCTTGACTACTTTAATTGAGGTGCATAATGGGATTTGTGGTTCGCACTCAAGTGGGATGACCTTGGCCAAGAAACTACTGAGGATGGGGTATTATTGGCCCACTATGGAGAAAGAGGCAAAAAACTACGTCAGAAGGTGTCTACAATGTCAACAACATGGGGACCTCATCCATGCTCCAACTCAAGAGCTACATCCCATCATTACACCATGGCCCTTCTCACAGTGGGGGCTCGATCTCATCAGAAAAATCACTCCCACTTCATCTAATGGCCATAAGTTCATCATAACCACCACTGAGTACTTTACTAAGTGGGTCAAAGCCATACCAATGACCTACATAACGGGGAAGCAGATAACAAAGTTCATTCTAAACCATCTCATATGTCGATACGGTGTTCCCCAAGCTATTATCTCAGATAATGGAACACCATTCAAGAATCAAGATGTCTGTGATCTTTGTGAACAATTCAAAATCCAACATTGCTTCTCTACCCCATATTATCCCCAACGAAATGGCCAAGCAGAAGCCACAAATAAAACCATTTTAAAGATCCCCAAGAAAATAGTCAATGACACAAGTCATGACTGGCATCTGCAGCTCAATCCTGCCCTCTGGGCCTATCGAACTAGCATCCACACACCCACTCATGCCACCCCATTCTCCCTGGTCTATGGATTAGAAGCCATACTACCCATTGAGATCGAGCTCCTGTCACTAAGAATATCACTACAAAACCTCATCACAGATGAAGAATACTGAGTATCAAGACTAAATGAGATAGAGCTACTGTATGAGCGGCGTATAGATGCTTTAAATCATTTGCAAGTCTATTAGAACAAACTCAAAAGGAGCTATAACAAGAAAATTAGAAGCAGGACTTTCCAAGTTGGAGAACTGGTACTAAAGGAGAATCAAAAGAACGTCCTAAAACCAAACTGAAAAGGAAAATTTGAACCCAATTGGTTAGGACCATTTGTTATCATAGCAAGCTATAAGTCAGGGGCATATCAGGTATCAACACCCAAAGGGGAACCTCTGTAGAATCCCATGAATAGCTCCCATCTCAACAAGTTTTATGCCTAAATCTTTCAAGGTATAGAACTAAAAAACCAAAAAAATCAAAAAAAGTCCTTAAAAAATGGTCACCCTGATGAAAACCTAACAAACAGGCGTCTTGGTGACAACAACAAAAAAAAAAAATCCAAAAAAATTAGAAAAAGGATTAAAAAATAGTAAAGAGGAAAATCGTCCTCTAGTGAAAACCACTTTGGTGGCACTTTGGACAAGAACCTTGGTGAAAGCCTGGCAAACAAGCACCTTGTGTAAATACGCACATTCCACCACTAGGATCTTTACAACTTGTTCTGCATCATCCATCCATTGCACTTTCATCATCCATCGCATTCAGATCTCCATACATCACCCATCCATTGAACATCTGCATCATAGCTTGGTCCTGTGTTCGTATCATGATCCCTCCTAGTACAACTCAGCCCATTCTCAAGGTCTGTTTTTCCTTCCTTTATCGAAGTAGTCTATAGCATCACGATGGGGGCATGTTCTCATCGGATTGGCTTCATGTATATTCTTAAAGTCCTAAAATCAAAAAATCCAAAAGCATCAAAAAATCCAAAAATCCAAAAACATCGAAAAGTCACAAAATCCAAAAACAGGTCAAAAAGTCAGCCAAAAACTCAAAAACAGAGTCATCTTGTCGAACTACGGGTCTCTAAGCCTTGAATGTAGGCAAGGTTGATCTATGATCATCCCCCAAGACACTTAGGTTAGTCCTTTAGGAGGTCGTCATAATAAACTGACATTTCATCATGTATATCTTCATCTATAAATCGGTCAAGTCATCAATCGAACTACGTGGTCTGTGCATGTATAATGTAGGCAAGGCTAATCTATTGATCAGCCCTTGAGGCCCCTAGGATAGGTCTTTAGGTTAGGTCTTGGTCAAAATCTCAGGAAACCCCAAATTCAAAAATCAAAACATTCATAAAATCTCAAAAAATACCAAAAATAGCCTCAAAACATTTCAAAACTCCAAAAAATCCAAATATTTGAAAAAATCCATCTGTCTCATCTCGGTTTCACCTGCAATAACATCATTCACAATAAATCAATCATCATCCCCAACCTTTGGTGAAACAATCAGAAACAAGTCTAGCAGGTTAAAAAGTGAAAACTCAAAACATCAAAATCTCAAAATCTAGGTTAGTACGTAAGCAAGTTGGTCAACTCTTTGTATCAATAGCCTATCATCCAATTGGTCCCATATCAAATCATCTAATATCGTCATGTCCTAGGATGCATCCTTCCTACAATGGACATCAACATCAGACATCACCATAGTTTAGTCTTGACTAGCAGTATTGAAGAACATCAGCTTGTTTGTTTACTGTATCTTTGTCTTTTGATTTATCTTATTATGCTCATTCCAAGGACCTCTCAATGATGGCCCCAATCAAGGGATTTAGAGAGATAGGAATGGGGAAATGATCATTATCTTTTTATTTGTTGCACTTGTTGGAATTTCTTGTAATATAACTTGGCGCATACTTGCTTTATTTAGGTATGTATGGAGGGTGTTCTAGATATCTTGTTGACCACATAGGAAGGGTTACCTTCCTATGTTTTGGTTTGAGATGTGTGAATCCTAGTAAGGTTTCTATATGTCAAGTGTGAACAAGGATACTCCTATCTAATTTTCGAGTCAAAGTCCATCACACTAGATACAACATCATCCTGGTTCTTAATACCTTGATGCATCGTATTTATGTGTGTTATCAAACATACGATAATTAGCCCTTTGAAAATCCCAACTCCATGAAATATATTCATTATCATCATCATCTCGTGTCTTGTTGGAACCTTGTCTTTCTTCCATTTCTTCTTGCTTTTCATGCTAACAAGGTACTATGATAGTTAATCATTTATCACTAAGAATGCATTCATCCGGCATCCAAAAATCACTAGCACAATGCATATCATATAGAAAAATTGATCATCTCATACGCATATAGATTTTTTACTCTAAGCATCTCATAATCATGACATTACATACAAATTTGCATATAACCATCTCTTACGTAATTACAGAAAACATAAATAATCCATCACATCATCCATGGCATAATCATGTAACCACCATCGTGTCACATAAATAGGTCAGGAATTTTCATCCATTTGCATAAAGCATACATCATCATAAACATATCATCCATCATCCATCATCCATCCATATCATATAAAACATCTCATAAATCACCACATTGCAATCATTTTGCATAAACATTTCATAAATCATCCCATATCATTATAAGCATCTAGTGCATAATTAAATGAAGCATAACAGGTACATAAGAATTATAAACAACCCATCGCATTAAGTGCATACATCCATCCATAATCATATAAAACATCTCATAAAAGCATTCATTATGCCATCACATATACATCATAAGGTCATTACTCACATATCATTTTGCATATACACCATAAATCATCATCTCCATACCATTTTGCATAACATATCACGTCATATATAACATCACATCATAACATCGTCACAAGTGCATATCATACATGGAAAATCACATACATTCATCATTGCATAACCACATATCATGATCACTGCATTCGCATCATCATCACCATCATTACAGAAAAAGATATCGAAAGAGAAATCATTTCATAAATCATCACATTTGCATCAACATACATAAAATCATCATATAGATTGCATCATCATAAAAGAATACATAAAAAGGTACTACAAGAGAAATGTACCATCATAAAATCCACCCATATCACATATCACATAAATCCATTATATCCATAATCATCACAAATGCATATCATATGTCATCATTCATTAAAGGAATAATATGGATCTGTTAGTCACATAACTATCACATAACACATATACCATCAGAAAGAAACGCATCCATATATAGTATATCCATCACATATAGAAATAGATCCATCCATAAATGCATAATAAATAAATAGTACATGACACATCACATCAACATCATCATCTCATATATATCATCAAGTAACTATCATAGTACAAAATAATAATCGGATCACTATACATGTGTATGTCAATAAGTACAAAGGCCCATCGGGCTATAAAAAATGAGCCCATATGGCACGAAAGAGTAATATCTCAATAAAAAATGAGGTCTAACACTATTTGTTTCCCTTGCCTCTATCACCATGACCCTCTGTTAGTTTATGGCTAGTCCACTATGAATAATCAGGGGCCCGGGATGCTCTAGGTATGGCTTGATGGTAAAGCAACTGATAGTAATCCGCCTCCCGGATGGCCTCCCTGTATGAACAAAGAGGCACTGTGTTGTGAGAGGAGGAAGCTGCCATACTCTCTAGCTATTGTCTGCAGCCCATCTCTGTAGCCACCTATAACTCTGTAACCTACCTCTGTAAACCACCTGATCTCTCTCTGCACGAGCCTAGTCCCTCTCTGATGTCAAGGCTTGGACCTAGGCCTACAACTGTAATATCAACCCGTCCCTCAAATCGGGCTAACCCGCTGGCTGTACTAGCAAAGGCTTAGCATGAGGTTGGTCCTCACCCTCGGCTCATGGTGGTGTGGTAACCTGATCCTGGTGCCCATCATGTCCACCCTCTGGCCCCTAATCTCGGTCCTGCATGTGTACATCAACATGAGGTTGATCCATTTGAACCTGTGCTAGCTGGACCTGTGCTGGTTGGTCCTATGTTGGTTGTCCTGATGAACGACCACCACCTCCTCATCCTCAACCTACCCCTCTCCCCCTGGCTCTCCATCGAACGGAGGGTGCACCTGGAACTGTCAAACGTAGAGGTGGTCAGAACGAATCTCTGTATGCCTAAGTCACTCCTAGATCTGTGACCCCCTAATCATATGCCCATGGCCAGGGCAACAGCTGCCTAAAACTATCCACTACCTCGGAGGCAGGAATATATCACCCCCAAGCACCCTGTGATACTATGTGAGAAAAAATGTCCACGTAGTCATCATCTGACCTGTCATGTACCTTTCCAAACTGGTGTTGAACCGCCTCGACAGATACCTCTCAATCATAGTGTGCTCCCACCCCAACATGAACCGATCCTGGTGGGAAAAGAATAGTTGTTGTACATCATTGGCCCATCCGGGTCGACCAAGGTATGGATTCCATGTGAAAACTGTCATCTCATCAATGACCCTCCTCCAGTGAGGGATCTCATGCTCTCCTGTGTGTGTGAAGGACACACCACCCCTGTAATGCCAAACCACTCAATCATCAGGCCCGACTGGCACTGGAACAACCCATGGCCGAAGAATAGAGATATGCTCCCACACCCACACATGAAGGAGTGTGACACCTGCAACAAGTACCCCATCGTCCAAATATGCATACTCATGTAAATCCCTGTAAAGGGAGGCAAGAAGAACGAGACCCCATGCAAAACAGATTGGCTTATCGCGAACTATCCACTCCCAGCAAAACCCCCAGCTAGGACAGAAGTTCCGGTCTTGTCGATCCAGTGTGACGACCTGAAATGATGGAAACAATCACTAGACGGAATGGTGACATAAGCAACTGATGACGCTCTAGCTTTATCTAACCCTCACAAAACATGATCTCATCTGTGGCCAAGACTACAAGGCAAGCATCCCATCTGACATCTATATCATGAATAACTCGTCAACCATGTATCAGTAATCTAAGGATGCACCACACGTCCTTCGAGGTAACTATTATGCCTTGCATAACCACCCCATTTTAAATTTGATTAAAATGGAACCCCATCCCCCCCTCTTTTGCTCTAAATTCTGACATCTTTTGGGCCTATGGATTTTATTGCTTTGATTTCTTTCGAGGTTCTTAGTTGTTCATCTCACCCATCCAAGTCATTCCCCTAGGTTGCACGTTGAAAACTTAAGTTTTAAGGAAAAGTTCGGGTTTTCACCTTGTTTCGGATTTTCTGACCCATCCGGATTTTCCCAGATTCCATCATAAATCCAAGAAAGTAATTTCAACATTGGAAGTTCAGAGTTTTGCACTCTTTGTGGAATTCCGCCAGGGCCAAATTTTTCTGGATTCCGCTTCGCTGTCGGGTTTCCGAATTTTGGGTCGCTGAGACTTACCGGTCGCTGTGAGTTTCTTAACTCTCTCCGCCCGAGTGGATCTCTCACCGATGTGTGTTCCCGAATGGTTTCCATGCCTTTCCTTGTTTGTCAATGCCTCAGTTTGATTCAAGTGGGGTTTTCTGAATCCCAGTTCAATTTGACGCGCTCTGAGTTGGTTGGTGAGTTTTTCCTTTATTGTATTAATCAAAGCTTGCTCAGGAAAGGTCCATTATTCATTGCAAACCCACTCCAAACCTTGTCGGGTGTATCCGAGTTCCATCTAGGTAATCTGAGCTTGCCCCTATTGTTCATGGTGGAGGTCTTAGCAGTTGAATCTAGGGCATCACTGGTTTGTCGTGCACTTTCGTTATTTGACTCCTCAGGTAGTCTGGATCCAAAAGGATAAATAGAAATCATGAATTAGATTTGAGTCGACCTCAAGAGATTTATAATTCGTCGAGTTTCGATCACTTCATGAAAAGTCGAGCGTGATGAAGGTTTTTCGAGATTCCGAAGACTCCACAGAATTTCCATGTCTCTGGATTTTCCCGGATTCCTTCATCTTCCCGAAAGTGTGCTCTAAGTTTGGAGTTTTGGGTCATCTGCGGAATTCTGGTCCGGCCGGATTTTTCTGGATTTTTTGCCAAGCTTCGAATGACTTGAAATTGTTGACACATGAATGATTTAGGTGATGAATGCTTGATATTCCATGCTTATTTTGATGGATTTCACAATGTTATATGCATTCCTTCTTCATTCGAATGATCTATTGGTGAACCTTATGCCTGCTTCGGGATTCTCCGTTTTGGCCGGATTTTCCAAGTTTCCTTCAGTTTCCTGAAGTGCGAAGTTCTAAGTCGTCCGCGGAATTCCAGTCCGGCTGGATTTTTTCAAATTCTCTATTATATTTTGTGGAATTTAAGAAATTGGATAAAATTGATAAATCTAATGATAAATGCTTAAACATATCTTGCTTTAGCTTGATGAATTTCACTATTGTATGCTACTTGCGTTCATTTTGGTGATCCATTGTTGACATTGGTGCTTCATCGGGAGAATCCGCTTGGTTCGGAATTTTCCAAAATTATTTCCAGATTGTTTTTCCCCGGTTAACTTCAAATCCCAAACTTCGCAGTGTTGATGCTTAATGGCTAATTTAATGGTTTTATCATGATTTTAAGCTAACACTTGGATGAAAATTTTGTCAACATTTGGATTCTCACATTGTTGTTTGATGAATGTAGGTTGATTCTGGTAGGACAATGGTGGCTGGAGAGGCTAAAGGACACAAAGGGATCATCCATCTCTGAAGCAGAAAAAAAATGAAGTTGGATGAAAAGAGTAGGATTCTTGAGGGCAAGATGCCATTAGTCTAGTTCGAGGTTTCAGATATGAATGTGAACACCCTACTACAAAGGACTAAGGCTATCATGGGATATAGTAACATGGCACCAGCTGGATGATGCGGTGACCTACAGTGCAATCATTAATGAATATCAATCCAACAAGGGAGACTGGGACAATACGATGGGGCAGCTAAAGAATAATATTAATGTCATTAAATGGAAATCTAGGGTTTCGCCTATGCCACTTGTGGATAGCTTGCTGAGGATGTTCTTGGTGACGAAGGCCAGAATGGAACAAGGTATGGGCGAAGTGGGGGAAGCAGTTAATGCAAGGCTGCATCGAAAGTCGTGCTTCCTCATTATTTCGCTTTGCCTCTTCTTCAAGCATTTTGGTCTGAGTTATGTGGGAGATCCTGGGTCGATTTGGTTGGTTCCCATGCATTTAATGCACATTTGATTTTGTTTCAAATTCTTTGAGGGCCGACTTGTTATGTGACCAAATTATTGTAAACCCTAACTAGGCCGACACATTTGGCAGGTTTTATAAATATGGTGTTTCCCCTCTTTTGTAAAAGAGAAAAAAAGGGTTAGAAAAGGTTAGAAAAAGTTAACGGATTAGTTAGCAAGCTGGGGGATTCAAAGGGTAGAGAAAATCAAGAAGAAGAGTAGGAGTTAGAAGTTATTTTTATTCTGAGCAGTTGCTATAATACAAAAACAATCGAATTGTTGCTATCTTTGGTGATTCAATACAACTAAAGACATTGTGTTCTTGTTCAGCAGGAGGAGGAGGTGATGTATCTTCCTAATTTTCTTAGTATAGATGGAGATAATTTGAAGACATGGGTTTCTGTACACTGGTGATCTTTCTAGACTTGTAAATGCTGCTTATCTGTTTCATTGATATTAGGAGTAGCCAGACTTAAACCTACTTTATATTATGCTCTAGAATGGTATTCATTTTGGGTTAATCATTTGATTTCAAAAGCTTTCAAGGAATGAAATTTTATCTTATGTTTTGTTTGAATGATGATTTTCAATCTACTGCTAAAGTTTGCACTGTGAATGAATGAAACTTTGTATCAATTACAGGTTAATTTTATTTTGCAATTCTAGTTTAGGAATTCCTTGGAAGGTAACAAGTCTGATTAGTTGAATGAATCAACATTCTTTTTAGTTTGAAAACCTTGATCTATCTTGTTCCATTTCTTTAAAACCCTCGGTTAAAGTAGGTTTAGATAGATGTTTGATCTTGCAACAATCCAGAAGCTCAAAACCAGCAGGCCCCTTGAATATTACAGCCATATTGACCACTTCTTGAAACAACAATGTTGTGAACCAACATCAAAGACCTTGGGAGGTGATCAGTTTGATTACTGATTGTCTCTTTCGGGAGAGGTGAGATACTTTTACTTTTATCTCATCTGCATGTCGTGTGTCAACTTTGTAAGGAAGTGTAGTGGAGTGCATCTAATGAAAACTCCAAACAGTAGTGCCTTCGGTAACTTTAATTCAATTAGGTTACCTCAAAGACAAGAACAACTATGTCCTAATGCAGAAATAGACAGTTTATTTCCCACATTGATCCATCTGAGAGAAACACATTTAAATTCAACAACAAGCATTAACAGATTCTACTACACGAACCAACAGGCATGAAAGATGAAACAAAAAACCAGAACACAAAGATTTACGTGGGGAAAATCCTTTCAGATAAAAAACCCCACTCCAAAGATCAAGCCATTTTATTATTCAGCAACAAAATGGTTACAATACAATTTCAGGCTCTTAGCCTTTTCAGACATTACATCTTGTTTATCTAGATACAACTGGTAGCATAACACCCCCAGAGAGATCAACCACGACATTTATGTTCAGGAGAGATTCCAGCAGCATAACCCTGCCTCTCTCTTCTTCTGCTTTGGCCTCATGGCCTTGGCCTTTCAGCTAGCCACTTGACTTTCTCTCTGTTAGCTCTCTAAGTCTTTGCTATCTCATCAGCTCTCTTTTTTTCAGAATGTCCAATGCATACTTTTATACATTTGTTCTTTGCAGGCTCTATTAAAACGTTCTTTTCCAACTGTTGGATCAGAACAAACGAATCATCCAGCCCATCATCCCTCGATGTTTCCACTTCCTCGTGCCTTTCTTTTCTAACTTCCACATAGAAATGGTTTAGAAAACAGTTCACTTCTGCTTTCTTGGATTGGTCCACATCGCACCATGTCAGGCAGTCTTCACTCGGTCAATAGTGATCAACCTTTGTCGCATGTCGGTGAGACACTAGAAGTGTCTCCCTGATGCCACAAGACCTGATTACACATTTTCACCAAGAGTTGTCTCCATCGGCAAGATGTCACAATGAGCTTCATGTTATACCGAACTCAGCATTCTCATCGACGAGACAATCGCCATTCGATGAGACAACACACCAAGCTCATAAGTCATTCCGAAGTGTTCCTTAGTTGCCAGGACTTCTGTCATTCGCTGAGAGATCATATCGAGATTCCAAAGTCATACCGAAACTTCTAACATCCATCGCAATCCTAGCGGCAAGAAAAATACCCTTCGCCAAGACATCACCCCGCAAGTTCCAAGTCCTCCCGAGTCTATCTTGTCGGCCAGACTTACCGCTTTCACCAAGACTTCATACTGAAGCCTTAAAGTCATATCGATGTGTTCCACTCTCGGAAAGAGAATCAACCTTTAGCAAGACTTCTTACCGAGGCTTCCAAGTTATCCTGAAACCACTGCTCACCAAGAGTCGCACCGAACCGATGACCCCACTTGCTATCGGCGAGACTTCCGATATTTGATGAGACATCATATCAAAACAAGCCTTTCGACCAAGGGTCTCCCTGATGTCTTCGAGTGTTACATTGTCACCAAGAAAATCCTTCATCGCTGAGACTTCACACCGAGATCCTTAAGTTACTTCAAGTCGGTGAGACATATCACTATCGGTAATACTTCTTACCGATCACCCAAGGGTTTCCCCGAAAGCTCCAACACTGTCACCAAGACATGTTACTTTCGGTAAGACTTCTCACCGAGCCACCATAGGTTATCCCAATGAATTCAATACATATCCCTATCAGCAAGACCTTCCAATATCGTTGGGACTTCTTCCCGAGTGTTGAAAGTCACTCTGAAGCCCACGGTCGCTATGAGTCTCCCCGACGCTCGATTGAATGGCCTGTCGGCCAGAGATCCCCATGCGGTGAGAAGTTACAATGACTACTTTATGTCACAGCGATAGACTCCAAAGTGAAAGCGTTCGACAAGACTTCTACAAGGTCACAACGACCAAAATATTTCACAAGGTTCCCAAACTGCCATTCGGCTAGACCAAAGAAATGTCACACCGACTTTGCTCTTCCAGAGGTTCCAGCCTATGAGATTGAGGAAACAATTCCAACAATCTCCCACTTGATGAAGATCACACAGGCACCTTCAAAGCAACCAGAAACTAGGACCACACTAGCTCCATCAGTTCAAACCCTGCAATACTCAAGACACCTAATCAACATGATTCCACAGATAACAGTCCATTAGACAATCTGACACAAAGACTAGGCATCCAACTGCAACTCACTGTCCAACAAAACAACCGATCCCATCCTTCCAGGAAACCACATAGATCTCAACATGTTCTCATGCTCCATCAAGAATTCTGCTCCAACATCCATGATGTCCACCATTCAAGCAACAATCATGTCATCTTCCACGTGTGGAAGAAAGATACAAATCCAAGGAGTATAAGCACCATTCCAATGAACACAAGCAAAAGATCCCAGTGATATCACCAACAAGATACTGCTACCACTTCATTATGCTCAAATGCTATATAGAAGAAATATCAACTTCAAAGCTTCAAACATAACACAATAGTGAAGTCATTCTCTAGAAACAAGATAAACAACACCAGTTAGAACAACAAACAGACTGACCGCTTCCATCCAACTAATAAACCCACACGACTGAAAATAGCACCCACAGCTCGTGCTATACTATCCAATCTCACATACCTCATAGGTATCACCATTAGTAAACTTCTACCAATCCATTAACAACAAATACAAGTTCCAGTGTCAACTAGTCGAAGAAGACAAGACACATACGAGAACTCCCACTGCCTGAGAAATCTAGATCTAAAAGATCAGAAGGCATCGCAAGCCTACCAATACCAACACATAGAAAATGTAACCCTTTAGTACCAAAGAAAAATCCACAATGATATGCTCAACCTGCAACAACCTACCACAAGAAACATTTCTCTCGCCACAAACCTTCACGGCCACAGAGAGAAACACTGCACATCATCTTCTGTAGAACATCCTCCTACATACACTTCTAACAGCCAATTGTGTCAAGAATGATCTCCTTCACATTCCAAAAGAAAAAACCTTAACAACATCCATCTGTTCAATCACCAAGATCAAACCAACTTTAAAAACATGGATGTAGACCTCTCAAAAGAAGATCAAGCTAAAACATTTCCCATTTCAGGAAATCATCCCATACATCATCTCCTACCAATTCTCATTAGTAAATGACATAACACAAAAGCTCAAGGAGATAAAACAAACTGTACAACTTCCACTATGAATCCTCAAGAACCAAATGTTAAACAGTAATTCGAGATCCATATCATGAAAGTGAACTTAATAAAACACATCTGAAAAATATAATGGGCCAAATACCTTTCAGATCAACTACCGAGTAGACCAAGACAAATCCAAGAAAAATCTCCTCATAGGTCTCTAATTGAACTTACGTTCAACCAAGGTGTAGGCTTCTCGGACTTTCTACTGAAAAATTTTAACAAGAGTAACAAGCAGCAACACTTCTCTCATAAGAGAAAAACACCCTCACCTTATTCTTCATGTATCCATGAGTACTAGCAACCGATCATCTCATGCTAAACTCCATCTGCATTACTGCACTATCATGAAGTATCAAGCAAATAATCAAAGCACCCAATACACAAAGAATTACCAGATCGTTGTCAAAGCTCCAATCATCTGAATCAAGAACTTATCATGACACCATGATTTACACATCCCCATAGGAGATACCATGCTTCAAATGACTCCACCATTGTCTCAACTACAATGCACAATGCCAAAACTCCACTGCACAAACAAGAGTATACCATGACATAAAGCAAATAGACTTAAGAAAAACATCACCTATCAAGCACCACCAACACCTTAGCCAAAGACTCCAAGCATCCTCCATGGTTCCAAGATGTTGCACATCTTCAAATAATGTGCATGCAAAAGCGAAAGAACCCTTCTGCAACACTAAAGAAGACCATTCACCACCATGTGATGAATTCACAGTCACTGCTAGAGCTCCCACTGAAAAGTGACACCCGAGCTCTCCAAGCATCATGACCACCTGCTACAGGTTCCCTTAACCGACTATTCAGGTACTCAAGAATATCCATCCTCTCATCTAAAAAATAGTCACACCAATGCACAAGTGACCACAGACAAGGCTAGCTAACAAATCTGCACCATCAATGAATCAACCTAGTGGATAAAGACAGTCCACATCCAAGTTATCTCACTGTAGCCAATGGGTAGCTAATCCATCAACCACATAACTCATAGATCACAACCATGGAACATGCAAACCTGTTATCACATTGAAAACTACAACACTAAGATATCAAAGAGAATAACCATGTAGACAACATGACTCAAACACCAGATCATGCCAAATCTGATTTTCCAATCATGTCCACAATGAGCACCAAAATCAAGGAACCCATAAGCATTACCACAAGAATGTTGAGTGACAAAACACTTACCAAAACTCCCATGCAGAGAAAGAGTTATACCTCCTCAAAACCATGCACCAAGCATGCATGCAGACCTACAACTATCTCATCTAGTAACACCCCAAAAGGCCAGTGTCTAGACAATAGCTTAACAACAACTCCACATGATCACAAGTTTTGCTTAACCGCGTAAACCCTGCAAAACCACATAGCCATGCAAGTACAAATTATCCTTAGAAATAAAACAACAGTTCAAAAGAATCCAAGCCCCTTTCAGGCCAACTTTAAACCACCACCATGTACATGCATCTGCGAAAGAGAGAAAGGCTATTTCAGAAGCTTGCAAATCATCTAATGATTAACTCCATAGCCTTCAACCATTCAAGGTTAATAGGAAACAATGCTTTCCAACACCAGGAACCACCACCTAGCATAAGCACTCTTCCATGACTGAGAAACAATCTAGGCTTCTCCATATCACCCAAAAGCCTATCACACAGACACCAATATAAAAGCTTTACTGCTACACAACCACAGAGTAGGAAAATCCACCTCATACTCCAAGGTTATACCTGTACCAGCCAGGAGATACAAATCACAACATGATCAACTCCCTTTTCCATCATGACCATCCTTCAAGTTGCATGTTGTCCCAGAATAGCACAAGGATTCCACTCATCAAAGGATCAATACATCAGTCCATTCCTCCAAATTTCTTCTAGCCTGTCAAGCTAAGAAATATTCACAGGAGAAATATCCAGAACCAACAACCAGAAGAAGGCTCTGATACCACTTGTAAGGAAGTGTAGTGGAGCGCATCTAATGAAAACTCCAAACAGTAGTGCCTTCGGTAACTTTAATTTGATTAGGTTACCTCAAAGACAAGAACAACTATGTCCTAATGCGGAAACAGACACAATTTATTTCCCACATTGTTCCATCTGAGAGAAACACATGTAAATTCAACAGGAAGCATTAACAGATTCTACTACACGAACCAATAGGCATGAAAGACGAAACAGAAAACTAGAACACAAAGATTTATGTGGGGAAAATCCTTTCATATAAAAAACCCCACACTCCAAAGATTGAGCCATTGTATTATTCAGCAACAAAATGGTTACAATACAATTTTAGGCTCTTAACCTTTTCAGAAATTACATCTTGTTTATCTGGATACAACTGGTAGCATAACACCCCCAGAGAGATCAACCACGACATTTATGTTTAGGAGAGATTCCAACAGCATAACCCTACCTCTCTCTTCTTCTGCTTTGGCCTCATGGCCTCGGCCTTTCAGCTAGCCACTTGGCTTTCTCTGTGTTAGCTCTCTGAGTCTTCTCTATCTCATCAGCTCTTTTTTTTTTCAAAACGTCCAATGCATACTTTTATACATTCATTCTCTGCATGCTCTATTAAAACGTTATTTTCCAACTGTTGGATCAGAACAGATGAATCATCCAGCCCAACATCCCTCAATGTTTCCACTTCCTCACACCTTTGTTTTCCAACTTCCACATAGAAACGGTTCAGCAAACAGTTCACTTCTACTTTCTTGGATTGGTCCACATCGCACCACGTTAGACAGTCTTCACTCGGTCAACAGTGATCAACTTGTGTCGCATGTCGGTGAGACACTAGAAGTGTCTCCCCGATGCCACAAGACCTGATTACACGTTGTTGCCAAGATTCATCTCCATCGACAAGATGTCACAACAAGCTTCACGTTATACCAAACTCAGCATTCTCATCGACGAGACAATCGCCATTCGATGAGACAACACACTGAGCTCATAAGTCATTCTGAAGTGTTCCTTAGTCGCCAGGACTTTCGTCATTCACTGAGAGATCATATCGAGATTCCAAAGTCATTCTGAAACTTCTAACGTCCATCGCATTCCTATCGACAAGACAAATACCCTTCGCCAAGACATCACCCCGCAAGTTGCAAGTCACCTCGAGTCTATCTTGTCGGCCAGACTTACCGCTTTCGCCAAGACTTCATACCGAAGCCTTAAAGTCATATCGATGTGTTCCACTCTCAGCGAGAGAATCAACCTTCGACAAAACTTCTTACCGAGGCTTCCAAGTTATCCTGAAACCACTGCTCGCCAAGAGTCACACCGACCCGATGACCCCACTTGTTTTTGGTGAGACTTCCGATATTCGATGAGACATCATATCAAAACAATCCTTTCGGCCAAGGGTCACCCCGATGTCTTTGAGTGTTACATTGTCGCCAAGATAATCCTTCATCGCTGAGACTTCACACCAAGATCCTTAAGTTACTTCGAGTCGGTGAGACATATCACTATCGGTAATACTTCTTACCAATCACCCAAGGGTTTCCCCGAAAGTTCCAACACTGTCACCGAGACGTGTTACTTTTGGTAAGACTTCTCACCAAGCCGCCATAGGTTATCCCGATGACTTCAATAAGTATCCCTGTTGGAAAGACCTTCCAATATCGCTGGGACTTCTTCCTGAGTGTTGAAAGTCACTCTGAAGCCCCCGATCGCTATGAGTCTCCCCGACGCCCGATTGAATGGCCTGTCGGCTAGAGATCCCCACGCGATGAGAAGTTACAATGACTGCTTTATGTCACAGCGACAGACTCCAAAGTGAAAGCGTTCAGCAAGTCTTCTGCAAGGTCACAGCGACCAGAATATTTCACAAGGTTCCCAAACTGCCAGTCGGCTAGACCAAAGAAATGTCACACCGACTTTGCTCTTACAGAGGTTCCATCCTGTGAGATTGAGGCAACAATTCCAACAAAATTGGCACCCCAACAGAACTGGCGCTAGAAGGAGGGCCAGAAGAGAAAACTAGATAACATTGGGTCTTTCTCACCAGAGAGGTCCTATAGAGTTCTTCGATCAACTGAAAACCCACCACCTTTGATAGAAATTGAGACCCCAACAAGACACAAGATTCATAGGGCAACCATTCTACCACCCTTGTTAGCTCCACTCACTCCACCAGGCTTTTCACCAATACCCCAGTTGATACCCGTGAATCCACCACCAAATCCACCTCAATTGCCATTACAGCTGGTTCAGCCCATCCAACAGCTGGCTCAACCTCCACCACCACCACCAATGGAATTTTTTGTGAATAATCCCTCTCCATTGGGGACTATTCCTGGAGGCTTTCATGATATTCCTAAGAATCCTGAGAGATTCTATCCAAAATACATTCATGGCGAATCAAGTAGTGTTGAGGAGCACATACAAGCTTTTAAGGACGCTTGTACCAGAGCCCAAATAGCTCACCATGATGTGGTTTGTAGGTTGTTCCCTTATTCCTTAGGGGATATGGCATACAACTGGTACCTAAATCTTGCACAAGGTTCTATTCTGAGCTAGACAGATCTAGAGAATTCTTTCATCAATTAGTTCAGAGTTTATGTGGATCCAACCATTTTGTTCCATCAATTTGCTACCATTAGGAAGGAGCCATGTGAATCACTACCCTTATTTAATACAAGGTTTCAACAAATGTATAGGAGATTGCATGACCCCTATCTAGTTGATGAGAATAGTGCCATTCAGGCATATTTTAGAGTTATAGACCCTTTGCTTGGCTTGTTCCTACAAAGGACTTATTATCCGGAAGATATTGATTCTTTGTCTAAAGTTTATCATCTAGCCATCAAGCTGCAACAACAAACTAGCTCTCAACAAGGGAACTTGGGAGGAGGTCTTCCTTCTATGGGGTATCAGATGCCTAATCCAACCCCTTTATTCAATACTGTCCCAGGGATGTCTCCTTCCCATTATGGACCTATGTCTGAGTTGCAGACTCAATATCTTGTTCCATTCTTTTCCAATGGAGCCCCTGACCTCTCTCAATAATCACAGGCTTATCACAGTACACATGGTCATCATAATCAAGTTGGAATACCAAATCATGTCATTCAACCACAAGTTGCTAAGAATGTTGAGAGTGAAAGGATAGTTCAGCTCACAAATGAGGTGGAGACCCTAAAGAAAACACTGTCTCAAGTCACAAATAACATGGCTCAGCTTAAACTGAACCCCTCTCGGAACCAAGGTAATTATGCTAATCAAGGTAATTAACCTAATCAGAATAATAATAATTAGGGTAATTATCAGAACAACAACAATCACAGCCAGATGATTTATCAAGGCCAAAACTTCCCTAACCAAGGCTATCAAAATTAGAATAGAGGATATAACCAAAGGCCTAATAACAACAAACAATGGAACATAGGGCCAAATAATGGTGGGGTTTCTCACAATTATCAAGCTAATGAGGACAGGCCACATACTGCAAATGTGGCTGACCTTAATTTTATGACTAACTAGTGCAGGCTGCATGATACTGCAACTCATTCCGAGGTGAACTTTCCTAAAATGGAGAAGGTTGTGAAGATGGCATAGGCAGATTCCCAAACATTCCAAGGGAATTCAAATAAAGGAGGTGGCTCAGTGGATACAACAATGGCTTATGACCTCTTTGAAGAAGAACCTTCATTCCCAATGTAGAATGAGAATGTACCAGAGGAAGATGTGTATGATGCCCAAGCCTTTCAAACAAAGGGATGACACTTCCTAAGAAACCAGAATAAGGGTTCGTTCACTACATCAACACCACCTAACCACATGGTGCCTCTGAATCAAAGTGTTGATAACAACCCTCCTCCATTGAAGGGTCCACCTGACTTCCCTAGCAAAGGTAATTCATCTGGTGTTTTCAAATATAATGCAAGTTATAACACAAAATTTGATATTGTTTCTGAGATGCAGAAACATAAAACCTATTTATCATACTTTGACATCCCAAAATGGTGCCCTTCCCAACAAGATATAGTGCTGAAAGCTTTGGAAGAAGTTGATAAATCAAAAGGGAAAACCAAGGTGGCACCCGCTGCGGACATGAACGTAGCTTTGTTCAGAAACAAGGTAGGGACACCACCATTTCTTTTAAGTTTGAGAATTTGTGGGAAGAATTTGCACAATTTTCTTCTAGATTCAGGGGCTACTAGCAATGTTATGCCATTTTCTATATGCAAGAAATTGGATTGAATCCTGTCCAAACAAACAAGAAGGTCATCCAACTTGATAAAATAGAGGTTAATGTAGTTGGAGAATTGAGAAATATACATGTACAAGTAGGCTCTGACCCTAAGATTCAAACCAATATGGATATTCAGGTAGTAGACATTCCTGAGACTTATGGTATGCTTTTGAGCAGAGATATAATGAAGAGTATAGGGGGATATCTCTCCCTCGACTTTTCACATATGTGGCTACCATGGAGGGGAATGCCTACGCAGATTAGGATTGAGAGTGAAATTCGCCTCAAACATATCATCACTGAGTATGACTGTCCCAATGAGGTAGCTTATTTTGAAACCAAGATAGGGGTTTATAAAAGAGAGGAAATTCTGACTCTTTCGATTCTTGATTCTAAGGATTTGTCAATGCAAGAATTCCCTGATCCCTTGATTAGTGTAAACTAGCAGGTATTGATCAGGAAGTTGCAATAGGATCAGCTGGTCTTAGGGGAAGATATCGATTTGTGGAGTCTTCTACTCCCAAATTGGTGTATGGTGCACTACCAAAATCATTCGGAATTGGCTTGCCAACCCTGCACCAATGTTCTAAATCATGTTTTCCAAACTGAAGAAACTAGCCCAAGTCACCTTGAGACCATTTCAGATCACTTCTCATTTGAAGCCAAAAATGCAATAATGTTAACCAAGAATAATATACCTTCAGAGGAAGTCCCTCCTCAAACTAAACTTACCCCGGTCATAATATTGAACCAACATAGTTATGTTGAAAAACCCTAGGGGTTGTTTGATACCCCTGCACTCACAAGTATACCAAAACCCAAGGGGTTAATCAAAGATATAGATAATTGTCAGAAAGATATCCTAGGATTACATGATATATCTGAGCGAGAATTGGATAGTGCACCTGATGAACCTATTGAACACCCATTCTCAATATTTGATGCAAAAGATCAAGTGGCCCCACCTATGGTTCATCTTATCCAATCACCCACAACAAGCTCAAAGAGATCAACCCCAGCTCATAATCAGCTATGGACCCTCACATTTGATGGATCCAAATCTGAAACAGGGTGTGGTGCTGGAATTGAGTTAACCAACCCAAAAGGGAAAACATTTTTTCCTTCTTACAGGTTACAGTTTGGATGCACTAACAATATAGCAGAATATGAAGCATTAGCTCAGGAATTGATGTTTGCACATCAGAAGAAAGTTACTGCCTTGATGGTTAAAGGAGATTCATAAGTGATTATCAAGCAAGTACGCAGCTAGTACACATGTCACAATAAAAGGCTAGCAGCTTATAGAAATCAGGTGTGGAACCTAATTGAAGACTTTGATGCTTTTGGGATTAGTTTAATCCCTAGAGAGGATAATCAAATAGTTGATTTATTAGCTATTGTCACAAGTACCCTGGAGCCCATGCAAGACTCCAAGCTCAAGAGATTCTCAGTAGAATTGATATCCACCCTAGCTGTCCCTGATAATGTTAGGAACTTTCAAGTCTTCGACAATGATCGACATATCCTTGCTTTTCTAGCAAGCTCGGATGTTTTTGAAGGACAAATCATCGATGAGTCTGACAGGGATCAAGGAGACTGGAACCCTTAAGACTACGATACAAAGGGTGTCCTCAATTTAAAAAGTAATAGCATTCCCAAGGGAATGGTGGCCTTAGAAATAATTTTTGATTCAGATCCAAGGGCTCAGGAAAAGGTATCAACCGAAAATAAGGGAGGTGAATATGAAACTGTTAACTTCGCTGATTATGGCCCTGAAAGGAATATTTACATAGGGAAAGCCTGCCCTAAAGCAATTAGAGAAGATATATTGAGGGCACTGAAGAAAGATATTGTTGCAATAGCTTGGGGGTATGAAGATCTAAAAACATTTGATACTTTTGTGATAACTCATACTATTCCTTTGAAGCCTGAAGCTAGACCATTTCGACAGAAACAACGTCCTGTCAACGCCCTGATTAAACCACTGATCTTTAAGGAAGTTCAAAAATTGCTTTCTATAAGAATAATCTTCCATGTACGACATTCAACATGGGTGGCTAACTTGGTTCCAGTTCGTAAAATGAATGGGGAGATCAGGCTATGTGTAGATTTCAGGAATCTGAATAGAGCTTCGGAAAAAGACAACTACCCACTCCCTTCTATGTACAAAGTCTTGCAAACTGTCAATGGGTCTCAAATGATGTCAATCCTGGATGGTTATTCTGGGTACAATCAAGTGATTGTTAATTATGAAGATGGAATGAAGACAACCTTCACTACTAAGTGGGGAACATTTGCTTACAGGAGGATGTCATTTGGTTTGATAAATGCTAGAGCAACCTTTCAGCGTGCAATGGATGTAGCGTTCAAAGATTTGATTGGTAAGTGCATCATCATTTATATGAATGACCTGACAATATTCTATAAGGATAGACTAAACCATGCTGCAGACTTGGCTAAAGTTCTTGAAAGATGTACCCAATATGGTGTTTCTCTGAATCCTAAAAAGTGTGTGTTCGGGGTTTCTGAAGGGAAACTTTTGGGACACATAATCTCGGAAAGAGGGATATCGATAGATCCAGACCGAGTTGAGTCTATTATGAAGCTAACCATGCCAGGAAGTAAGAAGGAGATGAGATCTTTCTTCAGAAAGATCAACTTTGTGAGGAAGTTTATCACAGGTTTTGCAGAAATTGTTAAACCTTTGAATGAAATGATGAAGAAAGATGCTAGAATAGAATGGAGTAATGAGGCAAAGGCTGCTTTTTCTTAGGTTAAGTAATCCATTTTAGAGGCACCAGTCCTCACCAGTCCTGACTACTTGAAGCCATTTTATATTTATTCTTTTGCTTCTGAACACTCATGTGCATTTGTCCTGACACAACGAAGAGAGGAGGGGGATGAAAGGACAATTTCCTTCATGAGCTCTTCGTTTAAGAATGTTGAAGTCAAGTACCCACCTCTTGAGAAAAAAGCTTTTGCGTTGGTTAGAGCTATCAAGAAGTTCAGGCATTATATCCTTCGAAGTCAGATCATTGTTGTGGTTCCTGATGCTGCTGTGAAGTCTCTACTTATGCAAAGTGAGTTGGGAGAATGAAGGGGGAAATGGATGGATAGTTTGTAGGAGTTCGATTTGGAGATTCACCCTATGAAACTTATCTGAGGTCAAGGCCTATATAAAGCAATGGCAAATGCTGGTAAGAACATTACTTGTCAGCAGTACACAACACAGTCCTTTTCTAACGACTCTTGGTATACCGATATTATTTATTTCATGCTCAATAATTGGTGCCCAGAGGGAATGAATACAACTCAGAGGAGAGAACTGAGAATGAAAAGCTCCCATTATATGCTCAAAGGAGGATTGTTATACAAAAATAATTTTGAGGGGGTTTATCTACGGTGCCTTGATCAATAAGAAGCTAAGCACACAATTGTTGAATTTCATGGGAAACATGGCACGGGTCATGGTTCTGCGGATTCTTTAGCACATCAGATCCTTAGATCTAGTTATTATTGGCCATGTGTGTTTAAGGATGCCCACCAACATGTAAGGACATGTCATATATGTCAAACTTCTGCATCAAGAGAGCGTCATCCAACCATGCCATTGCAGCCTATTTATGAGGTAAGGCCATTTTCCCAATGGGCACTTGATTTTATTGGGGTAATTAACCCAAATTCTTCTGCAGGACATAAATTCATTTTGACTGCCACGGATTACTGCATGAGATGGACAGAAGCTATACCTTGCAAGAATAGCACATCGGAGGTAGTAATCAAGTTCCTCATTGAATGCATCACAACTAGGTTTGGAGTACCCTTTGCACTGGTATGTGACAATGGCCCTACCTTTTCTTCTGCCGAGTTCATTTCATGGGCTTATGATTATAGGATTGTTTTAAAGTATTATTCAAACTATTATTTGCAAGGAAATGGAGTTGCAGAATCAACTAATAAGAATCTCCTAGGAGTAATCAAAAAATGTTAGAGAACAATCCTAGAGACTAGCATACCCAGTTAAGATTTGCATTATTGGCAGATAGGACTAGGATCAAGGTTACGTTGAAGACTTCACCATTTAAGATAGTGTATTGCCAAGATCATGTGTTCCCTATTCAATTGCAAATACTTGTCCTGAAATTTATCCAAGAATTTTACTCTAGTGATGATAGGATTGAAGTAAGGTTAGTTGGCTTGCTAAAATTAGAAGAGCAAAGAGATGTTGCTTTGCAACAATTCTTTAGGCACCAGGCTATTGTCAAATGTTGGTTTGACAAAAGAGCCAAAGTCAAGGCTTTCAGGATATCAGACCTTGTCTTACTGTGGGATAAAACCAATGAAAAGAAGGGTGACCACCAGAATTTTGATAAGCTCTAGTTGGGTCCCTATCAAATTGTTGAAATCCTAGGAGAAAATGTTTTCCGGTTGAGTAGTTTAACAGGAGAACCTGTTCCATTGCCTGTCAATGGAAAGTTTATCAAACATTATTTTAGGTTGTAAAAGGTCTGGTATTTTGTTGGGTTGTATATATGTAAATAGTTTGCTATTCCATTGGTTTTGTCTTTTTTCTTTTTTTTTCTTTTTGTTTTTTTTTTTTTGGGGACCTTCATTTTATTCAATTGAGTAAGGGGGTTGTTATTTGAAGTATACTTTGGTAACTAGGAGAGAAGTTGGTTTAGATATTTTTGAGTTTTCTGATTGGATGATTTTGTTCTAAATTCATTGTTTTATGTACATTGTCAATGAGAGTTGTGGAAAGTCATTGAGAACAAGGTGTAAAGTAAGCAATCTTCACTAACTACGATTGAATCTGTCACAAATCATCAGAAGCATCTCCTTTTGTAATGGTATATTTGTCTTAGGACGATGGTGTTGCAAGATTGAGTGAAAAATCCGATTCCCTAAATGTTGTTATGAGGTCCATGGTAGTTTTCAACCCAGTATAGATGTTGGACATCTGACATATTGAGAAGGAATTGAATGAAGGAACTTTAAAAAAAAAAAACTATCTAAGAAAAGAAAACTCAATACTGAATGGGTGATTCCAGTATCTCTACCAAGGCTATGGACGCCTGACTGGCAGTAGAGCAATGTTGTGAGAAAACTAGACATATCTCCGTCAGAGCTATGAACTCTTGACTGGCAACGGAGCAATGCCCAGGATATCATTGCACAACAGTTAAAGGGAATCAACTCATGTAGTTCAAATCTTGCGGATAATTGTTTAAAAGTTGAGGAAAACTTTATAAAAAGGGTGATGCACCATCAAGCACACACATAGATTCAGGGGTAGCCAGTGTTGATTTACATTTGAGATTCTAGCTCAACCTTGTTTACTAAAACTGACCTAATTGGAATTGTGATGTCCATAAACCAGGAGTTCTGGGTAATTCAATCCCTTAGTTTCCTAAAAATGGTTAAACCATTTTCCCAGAAAAGTCGCCAATTGTTATGAATTGCATAACCACCCCATTTTAAATTTGATTAAAATGGTACCCCTTCCCCCCCCTCTTTTGCTCTAAATTCTAAAATATTTTGGGCCTATGGATTTTATTACTTTGATTGCTTTCGAGGTCCTTAGTTGTTCATCTCACCCATCCAAGTTGTTCCCCTAGGTTGCACGTTGAAAACTTAAGTTTTAAGGAAAAGTTTGGGTTTTCACCCTGTTTCGGGATTTTCTGACCCATCCAAATTTTCCCGGATTCCATCGTAAACCCGACAAAGTAATTTCAACGTTGGAAGTTTGGAGTTTCAAGCTCTTCACGGAATTCCCCCTAGGCCAATTTTTTTTGGATTCCGCTTCGCCGTCGGGTTTCCGAATTTTGGGCCGCTGAGACTTACCAGTTGTTGTAAGTTTCTTAACTCTCTCTGTCCGGGTGGATCTCTCACCGATGTGTGTTCCCGAATGGTTTCCATGCCTTGCCTTGTTTTTCAATGCCTCAATTTGATTCGAGTGGGGTTTTATGAAGCCCAGTTTAATTTGACGCGCTCTGAGTTGGTTGGTGAGTTTTGCCTTTATTGTATTAATCAAAGCTTGCTTAGAAATGGTCCATTATTCATTGCAAACCCACTATGAACCTTGTCGGGTGTATCTGAGTTCCATCTAGGTAATCTGAGCTTACCCCTGTTGTTCATGGCAGAGGTCTTAGCAGTTGAATCTAGGGCATCACTGGTTTGTCATGCACTTTCGTTATTTGACTCCTCAGGTAGTCTGGATCCAAAAGGATAAATAGAAATCATGAATTAGATTCGAGTTGACCTCAAGAGATTCGGAATTCATCGAGTTTTGATCACTTCATGAAAATTCGAGCATGATGAAGGTTTTTCGGGATTCCGAAGACTCCGTAGAATTTCTATGTCTCTAGATTTTCCTGGATTCCTTCATCTTCTCGGAAGTGTGCTCTAAGTTTGGAGTTTTGGGTCATCCACGGAATTCTGGTTTGACCGGATTTTTCTGGATTTTCTGCCAAGCTTCGAGTGACTTGAAATTGTTGACACAGGAATGATTTAGGTGATGAATGATTGATATTCCATGCTTATTTTAATGGATTTCACAATGTTGTATGCACTCCTTCTTCATTCAAATGATCTATTGGTGAACCTTATGCTTGCTTCGGGATTCTCCGTTCTGGCCGGATTTTCCCGGTTTCCTTCAGTTTTCTGAAGTGCGAAGTTCTGAGTCATCCGCGGAATTCCGGTCTGGCCAGATTTTTCTGAATTCTTTGCTATGCTTTGTGGAATTTAAGAAATTGGACAAAATTGATGAATCTAATGATGAATTCTTAAACATATCTTGCTTTAGCTTGATGAATTTCACTGTTGTATGCTGCTTGCATTCATTTTGATGATCCATTGTTGACATTGGTGCTTCATCGGGAGAATCCTCCTAGTTCAGAATTTTCTGAAATTCTTTCCGGATTGTTTTTCCCCAGTTAACTTGAAATCTCGAACTTCGCAGTGTTGATGCTTAATGGCTAATTTAATGGTTTTATCATGATTTTAAGCTAACACTTGGATGAAAATGTTGTCAACATTTGGATTCTCACATTGGTGTTTGATGAATGTAGGTTGAGTCTACCAGGACAATGGTGGTTGGAGAAGCTAAAGGACACAAAGGAATCATCCATCTTTGAAGCAAAAAAAAAAATGACGCTGGACGAAAAGAGTAGGATTCCTAAGAGCAAGATGACATAAGTCTGGTTCGAGGTTTCAGATACGAATGTGAACACCCTGCTACAAAGGACTAAGGCTATCATGGGATATAGTAACTGGGAACCAGCTAGATGATGTGGTGACCTACATTGCAATCATTAATGAATATCAATCCAACAAGGGAGACTGGGACAATACGATGGGGTAGTTGAAGAATAATATTAATGCCATTAAATGGTGAACTAGGGTTTCACCTATGCCACTTGCAGATAGCTTGCAGAGGATGTTCTTGGTGATGAAGGCCAGAATGGAACAAGTTATGGGCGAAGTGGGGGAAGCAGATAATGCAAGGCTGCATCGAAAGTCGTGCTTCCTCATTGTTTCGCTTTGCCTCTTCTTCACGCGTTTTGGTCTGAGTTATTTGGGAGATCCTCGGCCGATCTGGTTGGTGCCCGTGCATTTAATGCACATTTGACTTTGTTTTGAATTCTTCTAGGTCCAACTTGTTCTATGACCGAATTATTGTAAACCCTAACTGGGCCGACACATCTGGCGGGTTTTATAAATATGGTGTTTCACCTCTTTTGTAAAAGAGAGAAAAAGGGTTAGAAAAGGTTAGAAAAAGTTAGCGGATTTGTTAGCAAGCTGGGGGATTCAGAGGGTAGAGAAAATTAAGAAGTAGAGTAGGAGTTAGAAGTTATTTTTATTCTAAGCAGTCGTTGTAATACAAAAAGACTTGAATTGTTGCTATCTTTGGTGATTCAATACAACTAAAGACATTGTGTTCTTGTTCAGCAGGAGGAGGAGGTGATGTATCTTCCTGATTTTCTTAGTATAGATGGAGATAATTTGAAAACATGGGTTTCTGTACACTGGTGATCTTGCCAGACTTGTAAATGATGCTTATTTGTTTCATTCACAGTAGGAGCAGCCAGACTTAAACCTACTTTATATTATGCTCTAGAATGGTATTCATTTTGGGTTAATCATTTGATTTCAAAAGCTTTCAAGGAATGAAATTTTATCTTATGTTTTGTTTGAATGATGATTTGCAATCTATTGTTAAAGTTTGCATTGTGAATGAATGAAACTTGTATCAATTACAGGTTAATTTTATTTTGCAGTTCTAGTTTAGGAATTCCTTGGAAGGTAACAAGTCTTATTAGTTGAATGAATCAACATTCTTTTCAGTTTGAAAACCTTGATCTATCTTTTTCTATTTCTTTAAAACCCTCGGTTAAAGTAGGTTTAGATAGATGTTTGATCTTGCAACAATCCAGAAGCTCAAAACCAGCAGGGCCTTTGAATATTACAACCATATTGACCACTTCGTGAAACAGCAACATTGTGAACCAACATCAAAGACCTTGGGAGGTGATCAGTTTGATTACTGATTGTCTCTTTCAGGAGAGGTGAGATACTTTTACTTTTATCTCACCTGCATGTCATGTGTCAACGTGGCACCCCAACAGTAATGATGGCCTTGCCAGTGGGAAGATGAAAGGACGATGTATCACTATGCCATCTCTCGACAAGTGCATGCATCATGCCAAGATGGGTTCGCACAGGTGTTGTGTAGGAAATGTACCATAGCCCCATCTTTCGAAGTCGGTCCTACTCCCTGTTAGTCAGATCTCGCAAGTAGCCGAATATCTCCCACGATCTGTGCTCATGAGAATAGAGCTCCCTCACTGCCTCCTGCATCAGGAAAGGTCACCGTGTTAAAATCATCAGGAAAATTTATCTCGAGCATTCAACAAACTAGCCCAGTGTTGCAAACTGTGAAGGTGTCGCAGTTTGAAATTTGCAAATAGCGACGCTGGCACCTTCAAATCCCAAACTACACTGTGGCGCTGCACTTTGCTTAAGCATCCCAAACCCTAATTCTAAAGTTTGTCGTGACGTCGTAGTTTGCAAATCCAATGCTCCATTTCATGAATGCGTCAAAGTTTTGGGTCGGCTCCCAAACTCCAAACTCCACCACGGCGATCCATCTTGTGATGGTGGTCCAGTTTAAAAGATCAAGTGGTCTAGTTTGAAATTTGAGCAACGCTATATAGCACCACTACAAATGACCTAGTTCTAAATGTAATAAATGAACACGTAAAACAAAAAATGAAGCTCAAATAAGGATCACTTACCGATGCCCCAATGTCAGGAGGTTGCTGGTACGTCTGTACTTGGTCAAAGATATGCAACGGGAGTTGTCATTGTGCCATATCGTCAGGGTATCAAGGGTCAAATCACGAAATCTCGTAAGGCTGAATGTGTCCAAATGAATTAGGGTATTTTGACCCTATTTAGCCATCTAGAAGAGGTCTAAGTCCCCGAACTCATTTTCATCCGTTTGAAGGTCATTTCACACTATTTTTTGGCATTTTACCTCATTTTTGACCTCCTAGAGCCTTTCTGGACTTTTCAAGCACCTTGTCCTCTTTTTTCGCGAGATCACCCAAAAAATTAGAATTTTTGTCCAATCTCTCGAGGGGGCAATATATTTCCATAATTTCCTTCGCCGGAGCAAAAGTGAGGAATTTTTAAAATTAGAAAAAAATTGGATTTTGATCAAAACCGTTTATTCTTTGAACCAACGCAACAAGTGCACTACTTCAAAGAGGGGCAAAATGTAGACATAGAAAATATATTGATTGACATTACACATCTAATCCTGACCACTAACACCGTTTCATCCTAAATCATCCATCGGTCTAACCATTTAATCGAATACCTTTATTTGATTAAATTCATCAATGTTCCTCTCTTAATTAAATAAATCATTTATCTAATTAAGTCACCCTTTCTTGTTAATTAAATCAATCAGCCTGATCTAATTATCCCCATTTAATTAAATAATCAATTTTATTTGATTAAATCTCTAAATTACATCCATTAAATTAAATAAATTAAAACCTTATTTAGTTTAAATCTAACTTCATCTCCTTGGTTAAATAAAACAAAAATCTTTATTTAATTAATCTTGAAATCATATTCTTCTCATATTTTGATTTAAATCAATCTATAAATTTAAATCAATATGTCACATCATTTTGATCTCTCATTAAGTTAATTAACCTTGATTAATTTAATCTCTTCTCATGTCCCATCCTCTAGCTTTTGCAACTTGCACAAAGAAAAGATTTTAATTAATTTATTAAATCTCTATTTTCTCTCAAAAGGCATAATAAAGGAATATTCCTAAAATTTGAATTCAAAATCCAAGTGGAGTTTTTCCTTCCAACAAGGCATTTACTACACCTAAAAATTCCTTTTTCCTTGAGCCAAGTGGCATTCAATGCATGTTCTTTCCCTCTTACATGTCATTTAAACAATTTCAAATTTCAAATATATGCATTTATTGGCACATCCTTCAAAACTTGCACATCCTCCATCCATTCACATGTTGACAAGTGGTACCTTGTCATTGGTGGATCTTTAGTCCCACATTGCTCCATTTTGGACATCTCTTCAACTTGATATTCTATAAATAAGAGGCTTCATTCCTCATTTGATCATCCACAACTTGAGTAAACTTACTATATTCAAATTCATAGCAATTTTCATCCAATCTTACCTAGGTTATGTAGATTTTATCTTGGAGAATATTGGAGGTCTTCATCAGTGGATCACTCTTCATCATCAATCATCTTCATCACATCATTGGAGTTGGGAAAGGGCCAATTTTCACATCAAATTGGCACCAAATCCCTCAAGAGATTAAGAGTTTGCTTTATTTTAGAATAGGATTTGGTATCTTTGTTTTAAGTGTATTGTGTTCTTCATTTCATTCCTTTTCTCTTGCATTCAAATGGATTTATTAAGGAATATCTATTCTAACTTGCATTTGATCTTATTAATGTGTTCATTTGTTGTGTTCTTGCAGGTATAGGATATTGGTTCACAAAATGCACCTCACAAAAGGCTACCTAACTCCTTGCTCCCAAGTGTAGGTACAAAGATGATCCAAATGGATGATGATATGGTTCTCCTTGTGAGATGAAATATGATTGCATAAATCCTAGTTTACACCCCCATGTATGGTATTGAGAATGTTATAATACTACAACTACCACATGATAAGGAGCAATAACTAATGTTGTTGATTAAGGCTTTTTGATGCTTTTGAAGGACAATAGCCAAGACCTCTTGTTGTTTCTTGTGTGCTATAAGGACATGTATATCTTGTTATTTTACACCACATCCTTTTCCATTATAACCAAATTGTTTCAAAATTTGATAACCTCTTTCATAAATTGCTTCCATTGATTTTGAAGAAGGTGGCTTTTCATAATCATTTTCATCATAAGTGGATGCGTAATTTGTGCTTTCCTCTTCTTTGCTAAAATTTTTAGACTCAAATGGTTTTAATGACTCAATGATAGATTATGTTGATATCATTACAACTTCCTTCTCTTTTCCTTATTGTGTGGTTCTATATTCTCCATTGAATGTAGGTGTGAAATCTAATGATCCCTAATCATCATCTAACAACTTTGTCACTGATGAAAGACACTTATCTTTTTCCTCAATTTGTAAAGGTTCCAATTTCATAGTTGGTGTCAATGTTCTTGGAGGATCATTCACTTCTATTTTAGTTTATAAATATTTTTAAAAAAAAATTATTAGCTTTTAGCATGTAAACCTTATTGTTGTATATGTACTTCATTTAACGATGAAGCATTGAAGGCACACCTTTCATCTCATGAATCCATGGTCTAACCAAGAGAAGGTTATATGAAAGATCATGGAGAATGACACAGATGGGATTTTGTAACACAACCTTACCAACCTTAACAGGTAATGTTATCACACCAAGCAACTTGATTTCCATGTTATCCAAACCTTTGATTGACAAATCAATAGGTTGAATTAAATTTTTTTCCACTCCAATTTTATCCAAAATATTTACACTAGAAAAATTAATTCCTGAACCATTGTCAATAATGGTACACCTAATCTAAAACTTGTTAATAATAGCCAATATCATCAAAGCATCATTTGGGTTTTATGTTTCCAAAGGGGGTAACTTATTTTGGTGAAAGACCATTTCCATGTTAGGTGAATTCATATTATCAATCAAAGTTTCCACATCATTTGGTTGCACACTAGGAGGGATCATAACTTTTTCAAAGCACTTTGAAGCATGCCATGATAAGCATGTGATGATTAAATCCCACAAGGAGATCTTAGTAGGAGTGTTATGAAGTTGTTCAATGAGATCATGTTCTTTACAACTACATTGTTGGATATTAGGTGCAAGTGGTAGGTATGGTTGAGGCAATGGGATGGATGTTGGAGTTTGTTTTATTGTTTCTAGTGTTATATGTGTGAGCTACAATATGATAACTTGGTTATTATGACACATGATTACCAGTAAGTTATCTTTCAAAGATTAGGATATGCCCATGAGGTGTAGGAGGTCCTATAAAGAGTGGTGACTTAGGATGTCCAATAATTAGAGGACTTTTAGGAGTTCAAAATGAGTTTTAGGAGGTCCAAAAGGAGTGTTAGGAGGTCCAATAATTAGAGGATTGTTAAGGGTTCAAAAGGAGTGTTAGGAGGTAGAATAATCAAGGGAGGTACAATTGTGCATTCATAACCTCAACGAATTCATGAATTTTTATTGTTGATATTCTATCGAGGGGAAATATAATGTCACCTTAGCATCTTCATTTCTGCAATCCATAAATATATCAATGATTTCAGCCTCTTCTCCAACAATATTTTCCCAAGTAGGAGAGATAGGGGGAGATAAACAAATAAGATCCTCATGATGCTCAATGATTGGATCTACTAACACCAAGATATCTTCTTCATAAATAGGATAGATATCAAGAGAAGAACAAACATGATTGCCATAATTGTCAACGATTGCACTCTCTATCACCAAGCTAACCACACATAAGAGAGATAGTGGGAGAGGGATCAATGAAAAATAATAAAAGAGAGGAAAGAAAATCATTTTCATATTCTTGTAACAAAAATTCCTTAAAATGAATAATGTGATGTAACAATAGAACATGAATTATGATAACATGAGATTTTTGCAATGAGAACATGATGTAACAATTATCCTACTAATTTGAAGTACAATATTTTTTGCCAAATTTTCAATAAATCAAATGAAGTGACACCTTTCTTTAACATGCAATAACACTATTTCATAATTTCAACACAGACATTTGCAAGGAGAAACATAATGAAATTACAAAGACAAAAACATGTGTAAAGTTTCCCTAAGACACCTATAGTAGGACAAGGACACCCAGGGGTTTCTAGGTCCCTGAAAGGGGTTTAGAAAACTAAAAAACCAAATGCTTAAGTTGTTTAATGTTGTTTTAGTTTGCAAACAAGTTTAACAGTGACTGTCCATATTTTCTTCAATTTAGGACAATGTGCTTCAATTGCAAGTATGTGACAATAAAGGACAATTTTGAATGTTTTTTTTGAGATCCAAGATGCAATAATTGACTGATTTGAAGATGCAAAATTTTGAGAATGATGATTTGATGCAAATTTGAAGCAACACAATGCACTTTTTCACTTTTTTTGACCTAAATGAAAGATGCCTAAATGAATGCAATGAACAATTTCAGAATTTAGTGAATGCAATTTAAATGAAAGTATTATCTAAATGACTGAAACAAATTCTAATGCAACCTATGATGTAATATGATATGCATTTTTTTGTATTTTTATGAATTTTTATGATGCACAAATGAAACCCTAAATGAACAATGCAAACTAATGCAATACAAAACCTAAATCTAGGGTTTGAAAGAATTCCAATTTCATAAAGTTTATGATGTTGAAATGTTGGGATCACCAAAATGTAACATTGAAAAAGGATGTCCTAAAGTTAAATTTTTCAAACCCTAGGATCAATGTCCTTTTTCAAAGGTACATTAGAATGCAAATCAACAAGGTGAATAGATTGACTTTCAACCATGAAGGTGAGACAATCAAAACTGGATATGCATCCTTAGGGCCTTGGAAATAGAATAGAATTATTTGGAAATGATTTGTTATAATTAACCTAATTAGACTATATAACCTAATATGTAAAATGTAAGATCTCGACAATGCACAAACTGAAACAATAGTTTGCAGGCAGATTTGGAAAGTGCAAAGTGACATGTACCAACCCAAAAAAATTGGTTTTAACCAATGTAGGAGCACTAGTCACCAAGGGTTGTATAATTCCTTGATAGGGTGTCCTGCCCAACTTTTTTGGTGCTCTGGTGGCATATCTAAGACTTTCGTTTCTGTTTGCAAAGTTGTCGGATAATTTTGTAGGTGAGTTTTTGTGACTTGATAAGATGTAGGGCTTCAAATGAAACAATGAAAATTTTTCCTTCAATCTTCTTCAAACCTAATATTTTCACATTCACAAAGAGAAGAGATGTTGTGTCATTTAGGGGATTGCCTCATTCAAACCCCGTGTAAGTGTTTCCACTTCCACAATGGCAATATCAATGATAAAATGATAATGGATAGGAAAGGAATGATGAAATCACAAATTTCTACAACTCACCTCCCTTCAATGGCTTCCTTCAAGGAATAAGTCATACACATCACCTCAAGGACTTAGATATTTGTTTCTTGAATGCTTGGAATGCTTTGGAGACCTACAAAAGGGGTTAGCCTTTACAAAACAATGATAAAATGACAACATAAACTCACATACACTTTGAAATGATGCTTGGATTTTGAATTGCTGCAATAAATCACTGAAATTCTTCTCTTGACTTTCTCTCAAAATAATGCTTTCTAATAAAATATCCTTCTAGTCTCAAATGGTGAAATGACTAGGTATTTATACACATTTATTCAATTTTCTGAAAATTAAATCTCGATAGTCAACATTTGAAATTTTAATTTTGAATGTTAAGATGGCCACTTCAACATGCCCAAAGTTAGATCCTAGATAATAAGGGGGACCCATACGCCCAAGGGTGTATGGGTCTTGGCCCTGATTTCCAAGATATTAAGTGTCAGGGGCAACATATGAGTTGGATCATGCATTTATTCAATGCCTATAATTTATTAAAAGGTGGTTCAAATGGGTCTTGAAATGCATAATTTTAGGACATTAGGGACCCAATTAGGCTCAATAAATTAGAAGCAAAAAATAGTGTGAAATTGTCAAGGGTGAAAATTTACAATGCTACATTGATCTATGGTAATTTGTATGTGGGTTTAATTGGAAAATTAGATCTAGCATTGATCTTAGTGTTTGAGTCTTGGAAATCCACATGTTGTACCTAATTATCTTTGTTTTACATGATAATGATGTGGGATTGAATCTATTTTTTAGTTATTTGATATTGGAGTATTGATTATATATTTCTCCTTTGATATGTTGCATATGTGTAGATATTTTAAAATTGTCTAATGCGGACTCTATTTGGTAGGCCATATTCTTGGTCACCATTATTACATTGGTATGCTTATTGCAATGAGAGATGTTTATTCAGAGTAACTAATATAGCTCTTTTGAACCATTAGCATTAGTTTATGGTGCATGAGAAGCTTTTCTCACCTTCAGTAGAGCGTTAACAATGATATTGGTCATGATGCCATGTATAAATTGTTATTAATTTCAGTGGGAGATTTATGTAGTTATATAACGTGTTATATCTTCTTTGTTTGAAGATTTGAGTTCTAAGTTGTTATTACAGTGTGTAGTGAGCCATGTATAACATTTGATTAGAAGATGAATGGTCTTTTACAATTGTTCTTTGTATCATAAGGTGTTCTTGGATTCTACCTTTAGATAGAAATGAGAGTTTAATGACATATTTGGTTCTATTTCCAAAGGATGTGTGGTAATTATATCTTCTTGGTTTGGAGATTGTGGTTGTACTTTACCTTTTGGGAGTACATGATGTTGATTTCTTTGATTGTTGTGGGGCCTTGGAGGATCTTTAGTTAGGAGATGGTAATCACGATGCTTGGAGAGCTTGGTTACATAGTTCAGTGAGAGATTTTTCAATGATTTTGATTCATCATTTGGTTATGGATGGTTATTTTTACAAGATTTCCTAGGAGGGGATGTTAGATCATGTTTTCACGATATATTCTTGATTCTATAGTTTGAATTTTGACAATGGTCTTGTTTGTTCTCTTTGGTTTTGAGCATTAATCATTTTCTTGGAGCTTCATGATTTTGCATGGTTGCATTTGAATTTGGCATGAATTGATTGGTGGATGCTCATAGAAATCAAAGAGACTTGGGTGAAGCTAATAGATCTCTTATTTATGGGATTGTATGTTAAGATGGTTACTCTTTGATGAGGATTTCAGTAGAACAAATGAGGAGCCTACACCTAGTTAAGGGTGTGAATCCATTATGGATTTAAAGAAAAGATTGTCCTTTCTTGGTTTTGTGTGCACAAGACAATCTTGTATCGCACCTTAGGTCTACTCGGCAAGTGAATAATTTGAGAGGTATTGATTGACTAATAATTAGATGCATACTTTATTTTGTATCTTGTATTCTCATACATGTGTTAGTCTTGAATACAAACATTATTGTTGTGTGGTCTCACAACATGCCCCATTTTTCTTTTGGCAAAATAGGGACCCCCTCTTTTTTTTGGTTTGGTCTAGCTTTCCTTGCAGTCTCTATGGTTTCTTTGAGTCCACCAAACCTTAAATTCAATTACCTTAATGGTCAAAACACTTGAAAATTTATCATAAATTCAAAATCCAAAATTTGGTATTTTTAATGGTTGAAATGTCATCATGGATGGAAAGAGCACGGGCAAATAATGTGGGTTGCCTTTTTAAATTTTTGAAAATACTTAAAAATAAAAAAAGTTATGGCTCAGAGGGTAAATGGTTACCGGAACAAAAGTGTGCATTTGCAAACTCAAACCACAAAAATCTTGATGGTCCCGATTCCCAGTTTTTCAAAAAATTCTTGATTCCCAATTCCCATTTTTTCAAAAATTCTGGGTTTTTCAAAAAAATCATGATTCCTGGTTCCCGGTATTCTCCCTGATTTCTTAACAAAATTTAAAAAATTAAAAATGATATGGAAAGCTGAAAGGATGAGGAAAAAAACCTAGAAATCATTTGAGGTAATTCGCTAAAATAAAAAAACTGGAAATGAATGTATAAAACGAGAATAAATCACATTTTCACGAGAATACGACTCAAAATTGAACTTATTTGGCATTCGAAAAACATTAATGCATTTGTAAAATTAATTCTAAAGTTGTGAATTAAATGTATATGTCAATTAAGTTTATATTTGACTTGATATTTGATAAAGTTCAATTGTTCATTTTGCAAGTAATTCAAGTGACTAAGCTAATGGGACTACTTGTTGACATCACCCATGTGAAAAGCTTAATTTTCTACCATTGATTTTGGAGGATGAATCTTGACCATTCATCATTTGTAATCGGTTTTATGCGGCCTTATGTTCTATAAAAGGTAGAATGTTGTCTTATTTTCTTCAAGTTCAGAATTTGTGGATGTCGGAGCCCCAAAATTTTTTAAATTTTTATTCTTTTTCTTGTTTTTTGTTCCATTCTAGATTAAAAACTTGTATGTTTCATTAGAAGTTAATCAATATCAAAGCCAATTTGAAAGATATTTCCTTATATGAAATATTACCTAGCTAATTGTTTGTTCCTATCGGATAAGACTGTGTACTGCATCATTTAAGGGGGCATACTGACACTATTTGATGGAAAATAATCCCCTTTTCTTTAAAATATCACATGATTTTGTGCCTAGATGTGAAGCAATTTGGTGATGTATGGAATGGTTTGCTCTGATTTGGTTATTTCTTGAGGCATGTATGGATAATACCTAGGAGAAATTTTACTTTTCAGTAATTTTTTATGCTTTATTTTAGAGTGGATGTTTAATATTTTCTTAAAATGCTCCAAAATTGATGAATACATGGAGTTTAATTATAAATCTTTCAATTCCATGAAATTGTGAAGTGCTTAATGCTAAACATGCTTGAATATATGCAAGTAATTCATATTCATGAAATTGAAAGCATCACAAATAATAAATTTGATGATAAAAGTGTTCCAAATTAAATAAATATAATCATATTAAATATATTTGAACATAAATTAAAGGTTTCGATTTTGTGAAATTAACAATTATCTTCATAATCTAACCATTCTTTCAAATCTAGTGTGTACGTCCTTTTGTAAAAATAGTTTCACAATGAACCCTGAGTAAAACTTGCGCAGTCGAGATCTGACTAATGGAGCCTTGGGATTATTAAATTTTATCTTAGAATTTTATTTTCTTTCAAGAGAGGTAAAGTTCTTTGTGAATTTCATCGGTGTTATGTGTGACTTGTTGTCAATCAGGATTGCATCCTATCCAAGTTAAACTTAACTATCCTGTTGAAACATGGAAACACTCTCAGGTTGTGGGTGACCTATGGTGAGAATGAATCTCCAGAAGGGTCGGTTCCCCTGGAAAATCACCTAATCTAAATGACTTTTCTGAGAAAAGGTTTAGAAGGAAAACTTGAAATGAAATTCTAAACCTAATGAGTGATGCACCATAGCTTTAAATTTTTTCACCAACTTAACTCACAACCAGTTCTCAAAACAATAACTTTCACAACGTCAAATGCATCATACAACACAATAATGATTTGCATGAAGTTTTAAACTCAAACACAACGTGCAACCTGTATCATATGAACTTTATGTACTTACAATTGCAACAATAGGACATAGAAAGGATCCAAAATTACGAAACACAATAGCCACATCAAACAATAAATGCAAAATAAGACAAAAATTTGAGATAGAAATGCTCTGTTGTTTCATTAAAACTGAAGGAGTATGCAAGATCAAAATCTAAGTACAAAAATGTTTACAAAACTCTCTGCAAATGAACAAGAGAGGAAGAAACAATAATTTGAACTGAGAAAACTAAGTTTTTCTCCAACTTAAATCTCCAAAGTGTCTCCAATAGTGAGAATAGAAAAATTTGGCTAAACTGCATCTCATAATAGTAACTCTAATCTATTTTTGAGCTCAAAAGAAAATCCTCAAAATTAGTGCCCAAACTGCCTCCAAACTAGATGAGAATGATGGAAACTTTCTATCTCTAGTGGGTCGATCCAAAAGACTCACAAAATCGGGCTCAAACTAACTGAAAATTGAAATAGAAACTTCAGTTTGACAGGTTTTTCCCCATTTCGCCCAAGTAGACTCAAAATTTGAAAAGAAAGTTCCTAGACGAACTCAAGTGCACCATTTAACTGTATTTTAATAACAATTAATCAAGCAATTTATAGAAATATTGCTTAATTAATGTTTTATAGGTTTGTAGTTTTACAATTACAAAATAGAAAGACTCTAAAAAACTTGAGTCTCGACTCCTCCTTACTTGACTTTATCTTCTAATTTTTGCAATGATACAAGGAAACTTTTTTTATTTTTGGTAAAATTGCCAAGTACATAGCATTAGATACTTGAATTTTCAAAAATTAGAAAACTAAGGTATTGAAGGCTTTTGATTTTCCTAAAAAAATCAAGAAATAATGAAGGCACAAATCCATAGGTCTTGCACAAATTTTTCGCCAACAAGTATAGAACACATGTTGATTTTCTATAAAAATCATAAAGATGGCTAAGGGCATAAGGCTTATGATTTTATTGAAAAATCACAAAAAAACTATAAGGCAGCCTAGGTTTATGAAAGATAGGCAAGGAAAAAATAAAACCATAAGGATATTCGTGAAAGCATTTGATTTTGTAAATAAATGTGATAAAATACTTAAGTCGAATTAGGGAAAAATTGCAAACCCTAAAACAAAACCAAGAGCCCTAACATTTCAACCATTCATTTTCTACTACATCTTTTGAGAAAACTTGCTCTGCCAGGCCACCATGAGAGACTAGGGTTTTGAAGCTCGAATCTTCACCATTTTTCGCCACTTCTGAGAGATTTTCATGGAGAATCTTGCAAGGAAAACAAAGGTAAATCTTTTGTCAGTTACAAAATTGATCATTAACTCCATTTCAAAGCACTCTTGGGCTTTCTTGGCCACATCCATGACATATTTTATGATGTCTTTTACTTAGTGATATGTTTAATGAATCTAAGACATTTGCTTCAAGAATGCATTACAATTACGGTTTCAATTCCAAATTACAAAAATGAAATTAACACACAACATAATTGAATCAATGAAATAACAAAAAGATGTAATTCAGAATGAGAGACAAGAAAGAGAGAATGCAAACAACTTGATAACAGAGTTTTTCGTAAGAACAACTACATCTACGGGCCCCTCTCCAAAGAGTAGACCAATTTGATTAAAATCTTCATAAATTCAGCATTACATCTATTTACAATTTTTTCCCTTTAAGCACGACGCAATTCCAGCATTCTCCTAATGTACAGGATCAACAATTCATCTCTCCAAAATTCTCTTAAGTCTTCAACACCTGAATGTATGTCCTCAAGCCTCTAAACCACCCTTTTTATATTGAAAATTTAATCAATTTGGTTACTAACCAATTGATTTTACAAAACAACCTTATCTCTCCATTTTTACAAATACAACTTAAAAATCCCCCTTATTTACACAAAAATCTTCAAATCTCCCATTTTACATTATTTAAAAAAAACATATAAAATCCCTAAGCCACCTAATTTTTTTCATATCTGAAATTGTATTGTTTATGGGAGTTTGTTTGTTTCATCCTTTTAGAGGACTTTGTTTTAAATTTGGGCTTATTAATTATTCCTTACGACCCATTAATTTAGTGGTTGAAATTATATATTTTTAAGGGGAATATTTTAGTTTTTTTTGTTTTACTTGTTTTACCAAGTAAAGCCCACCTTTTCCTCCTTAAAATTTTCCCCAAGTAAGCATGCACATGGGAGGTAGGTGTGGGTTTTGTTTTCCTTGTTTTAAGGCTTATTTTAGCCTTGTTTTAAGGCTTAGGATTAGGTGCATTTTTTTTAAAAAAAAATTCTTATTCGTCCAGATTTTGCCACATGTCATCATGTGATTGGCTGATGATGATGACTAGATGCTGATCATACCATGCTGACATCATCATTGTACCTGGTCAACTCTAGTCAACTATGACCTTTGACTGCTCGTAACTCGAGCAAATAGAGTCTGATTTGCGCGAAACGAACATCGTCGGAAAGCTCTCGATGAGCTCTCTACATTGAGACCAATTTTGATCACTTTTGGAGACTTCAAATTTTGACCCTTTTTTTCTTTGTCCTCGGCCCTAAGTTGACCAAGGTTTGACTAGGCATATCTTGGGCCCCGTAGCTCCATTTGACTCCATTCGAGTTGTGTTGGAGTCAGGATTTCAAACTCTTCATGATGATGTTGATTCTGGAGATAAAAGAGAAACTTCAATTTTTGACAAAGATCCTCCAAATCAGTCCTCCCCACTAGAGAGCTTTTGGGCCTCCAAAAGCTTGATTACTCAGAAAGTAAGTGAGGGTAAAGTCCCCTCACTTTACCAATCTCCATCCACTTTTCCTTGCTTGGATACATCCCCTTCATTCCCACTCTGAGGTATTCAACTACTCCTCTTCATGAAGTCCTGGCATTCCTGTCGAGGATGATATCTTCAAGAAACTCTAACATGTACTATGCTGAAAGATCATCAACTAATGGAACCTGAATGGTTGTGTCTTCATCTAGTATCATTGGAGGCTCGTACAATTTCAAATTCTCAATGTTGACAACTAAATAGATGTGCATGTAAGGAGGAAGATTGAGGCAGAAGGCATTGGTTTTGATATTTTCCAAGATCTCAAAGGGACCATACCGAATTGGCTTTAGCTTCCTTCCCTTCCCTTGCATTCGTTCCTTGCTGATATGTAACCAAACACAGTCACCGACTTGAAAATGATGATCAGTACGATGTTTATCATGTCGAGCCTTGCATTTGGCTTGGATCTTTTCCAACTGTACTTCTTTTTTCTAATGGATGGCTTGTACTTTCTGGAGGAACTTTAAAGCACTTTCTACATCGTGGCGTTTATCTTCAACATCATCTTTTCTAAAGGAAAAATCCAGCGGACTCTTAGGCACATAACTGAAACAAGTCTCAAAAGGAGACCTCTTTGTAGAAGAGTGTGCCACATGGTTGTAAGCATGCTGCACATAGTGAAGACTCTCATCCCACAACTTGGGATGTTTGCTATAGTAACCTTTGAGTAGATGCACAACTGTCTTGTTCACTACCTTTGTTTGTTCATCAGTTTGTGGATGGAAGGTTGTACTTTTCTTCAGTTTGGTATCCATAAGTCCCCACAAAGCTAACCAAAATTCCCCTGGGAATCAAGAATCTCGATCTGATACAATAGAAGCAGGTAACCCAAAATGAACCCATGCAAATTGGAAGTACATTTGAGTTGTCAGTTCAGCAGTGACTTTCTTTTTACATGGCATTAAGATACACATCTTGCTAAACAAATCAACTACTACATAAAGATAGTCATGACCCTTCCTAGACATAGGTAAACCCTCAACAAAATCCATATACACACTTTCCCATGGAAGGGATGGAACAGGTAATGGTGTGTACAACCCCAGTTTTCTGTCACTAGGTTTACTAGTTGCACACATAATACAACCCTTAATGTATTTGGTGACAGTTTCCTACATTTTAGGCCAGTAACAATATTTATGCAATTGAGTAACTATTTTACTTGCCCCAAAATGTCCTGCAATCAAAGAGGTGTGAGCTTCACAAATTGCATGTGCTTGTTCATCTTTTAGAACACATAACTTCCCCAAATGATACAAAAGTTTATCCTGCACATAATAATCTTTCTCTTCTATCTGTTTGCCTACAATTAGAGCTGAATAAATATCCTTAAAGTTTTCATTGTTTTCATATTGTTCTTGAAAGCTTTCATGCACCATGGAACTACCTTTAAGGATAATCAATGAGTTCATAATAGGAGGCCTAGAAAGCATATTTGCTACTTTGTTATGGGTACCTTTCTTATACTTAATTACCCAGAGAAACTATTGTAAAAATCCCATTCATCTGAAATGCCTACTTTGCTACAGTTTAGACTGTGAATGCAAGTGTTGTAGTGGTTGGTGATTAGTGTGGATTATAGTTTCTTTCCCCATTATGTAATGTTTCCATTTTTTAACACTCTGAACTAAAGCATAGAGTTCCTTATCATAAGTAGGATAGTTACTTACTGCTCCTGAAAAGGTTTCAGAGTGGTAGTAGAATGGTTTACCTCCCTGCATGAGAACAACTCCCATGGAAAATCTGCTTGCATTAGTCTCAATCTCAAATGGCTAATGTAGATTTGGTAAAGCCGGAACTGGTGCAATGCTTAACTTTTCCTTTAAAGTGTTGAAGGCCTTCTACTGTGGACCTCCCCACTGAAAATTTGTCTTCGTACTTGTCAATGCGTGAAATGGTGATACAATGTAGGAGAAGTTTGCAATGAAATTTCTTCAGTACTAGACTGCACCTAAGAAACTTCAGACTTTTGTTACAGTACTTGGCTTAGGCCACTTTACAATAGCTTCAACCTTCACAGGGTCTACTTTCAATTGACCATTCCCTACGACATAGCCTAAGTACACTAGAGATGTCTTTGCAAATTCACACTTAGACATCTTTACATAGAGTTTTTCTTTTCTCAAAACATCAAAAATTTTCTCTACATGACTTACATGATCATCCCAACACTTTCTAGATATAAGAATATCATCTAGATAGACAATGACAAAATCTTCAATGAAAGGACGAAAGACATCGTTCATGACTCTCATGAATGTGGCGGGTGCATTACAAAGCCCGAAGGGCATAACCAACCATTCATAAAGTCCCTATTTTTTCTTGAAAGTAGTTTTCCAAATGTCATATTTTGCAATTCTAATCTGATGATAATCACTTCTCAAATCTAATTTAGTGAAGTAAACCACATGTTTTAACTGATCGAGTAAATCATCAATTCTTGGAAGAGGATACCTGTTTATTACCGTTATTTTTTTCATAGAATGGTAGTCAATGCACATTCTCCAAGATCCATCTTTCCTTGGAACCAGTACAATAAGAGAACCACAAGGTGATGTGCTAGGACGAATGACTCCTTTCTCCACTAACTCCTGAACCTGTTTCTTGATTTCTTCGTTCTGCATAACAGACAAATGGTACAAGCCGATGTCAGGCAATGGCACATCCTGTTGCAGCTGGATTTCATGTTGTATTTCCCTCTTGGGTGGCAACCCCTTTGGTTCCTGAAACAAGTCATCATAAGCGGAAACAATTTTGACCATTTCAACCTTATGTTTTGGGTCACACTCCTTAAATTCATCAGAGTTATCTTCTTCTTTGGCCTTTATAATCATTAACAAAAATTTCTTACTAGATTTGACTAATCTTTTCATTTGACCAGCATTAACTAGTGTGAGATTAGTCTTGACCTTGTGTACATGTACAATGTATTCTATCTCATCTTTAAAAAGATGATACTTTTTCTCCCTCCTGTAAAAGATTTCCTTTCTATCATACAAATAAGGACTTCCTAACACAAGCCCACAAATATCTGGAGGTACAACATCTACTTCTACTTCATCAATGAAATTAGCAGTGATGGAAAAACATAATTTGCATTGTTTTATCAGTTGCAACTATGCATCATTACATACCCATCCAAGTGGATAGGGCTTAGGATGAGGAGTATTAGTTAGATTCAATTTCTTAACAACCTCTTCAGAAATCAAGTTGACTTGGGGTCAAACCACAATAGTGGTTTACAAATTTTATGAGGAAGGAAATTTCATTTTTTTCCTTTTCCCCAAACTCAATGGGTTCGGTCGAACCCAATGGTTCGGCCGAACCTCATTATATGTTCGACCGAAACCCCCAAACCCTAAATAAAAATAATCTTATTTAAAGGGGTTCAGTCGAACATGGGTTTGACCGAACCCCCTTAAGTAAGACAAAAAAAACATTGTCATTTTTGCCTTTTATCAGTTGCTTTCCTTGTGCTTGTGTGTGCGGCGAACTGAGCCCGTGATCTGCAAACGGCGAGCAGACTGACTTCATCTCTCCGGCGAACGCAAACTCAACTTCGTCTCTCAACTTCATCAACCCAACTTGCATATCGAGCACCAGGTATGTGAAATTCAAATTTTGTAGAGTTCAAAATGCATTTGTTTGTTAAATTTTGAAACCCTAAATGCGAAAATTTTCAAATTTGTTGAATTGAAACTGCATTTGTTTGAAAGTTTTTAAAGCGTTTTCAACATACACTATTTCTATGATACACTACTTTGTCAAAAAATTAACATGCCCTGTCTATGCTTCCACATTTTGCATACATTTTTACCAGGGCACCTCCAATTTATTTGAGGCATTATATCAAACAGTTCATGGTAATTTTTGATGGAGTATGATAGAAATAGTGTTTCCATTGTATGCACCCTATATCAAACAATTCATTAACAAATTTATTTGAGGCATTATATCAAACAGTTCATGGTAATTTTTGATGGAGTATGATAGAAATAGTGTTTCCATTGTATGCACCCTATATCGAATAGTTCATTAACAAATTTATTTGAGGCATTATATCAAAAACACTATTTCTATCATACTCCGTCAAAAACACTATTGGAAATTTATTTGAGGCATTATATCAAACAGTTTATTAACAAATTTATTTGAGAAATTATATCAAACAGTTCATGATATAAAGTTTCTAGGGTGCATACAATGGAAACTTGGATAAAATTCTTCATATTTTGCCTTTGAGTCTTATGGCATTACTCCAAAAATGGTTGGTGAACTAAATGTATGAATCGAAGAATAAATTTAGAGGAAAGAAACTAGATTGTTTGAATGAAATGTATAATAAAATAGTTCTATTAGTATTTAGAAGGAATGAAGGTATTATTAAATTTTCTAGTATTAGGAAAATATAAAAATATGTCCACTTTACTATATATATATATATATTAAAACTATTCTTCATATATCCATGTTAAAACTATTAAAAATTAAATTACATAAATCAATTTTAAATTTGTACAAAGAAATAAATGACTTTGACTAAGAGCGAATATTTAAAATATAGCTATCCTCTTTGCAAAATCCAATTTGATTTGAGATATTTATGGACAAAAAATATGGATGAGCATGAGGTAAGTAAGAAAGAATAACTTTAATTTATATCTTCCCTCATCAAATAATTTCACATTTAAAGAGTTTCTTAAGGCATATCCAATTATGAAAAACTATTATATACTTGAACATATAACTATATTAAAGTATATCATGAATAAATTGAAAGGATAAAGAGTAAATCACTAAAAACACATACATAAATCATAGAAGTAAATTGATTAATATAAGGAGATTCAAGTGGTTGGATAATTTTTCCCAAGGAGTGGAAGAGGTTAAGAAGGAACCATCAAATAAATATAATATTTTAAATACTTTAAAAGAAAAATACATTTCTCCCTGCTCTAAATTCAAATGGTATTCCTTCTAAGATGATAATAATTGAAAAAGAAGAAAATAATCATTATGAAGACCAAGTACCATTGATAAGTTTTAAGAGATCAAATAAAATATTCAACAACAAAAGAAAAAAGAGAAAATAGTTAATGCTAAAGAAACAACTACAACCAAGCTACTATGTTATAAATTCTCCTCTTATGTAGTCTTCATTTCCCTATAAATTGTGGCCTCCTTGTACAAATTAGCTATTGATCATCATAGTGAAACAAATTTAACATTTTGAAATGGTTAAAGATTATTATTATTTTTATTTGTATAAGTATAATTATTATGGGTTCATTTCTCCTCTCCTACTCTTCCTAATAAGGTTCTATTTTACAAGCTCCTCATATAAATGTTAGGTTTCTAACTTCTAAAAATTGAAGTGTCAACTTAATCTCATTAGACAATGCTCCCCTAGTATTAATGGGGCCAACTTTTTATCTATCAAACTCGGGTATGTTTACATTGAATAACAATTTGATACCTTTATCCTGATACTTGAACTAAGATATCTTGGCTCTAATTTTAGTCATTTTATCTAAAAATTATTGGTGACATATCCATTCGTGTTTAGTTTTAATCATTTATTATTGCAATTAATTATTACAAGGAGATTCTGGAAGCTTGTATTCCATCCCCACCATTTTTATTCTAAATATTTGACATTTTCTTTCAACTTAAAGTCTAAATTTTATCCTTAATGCTATACATATTTTTCTAGGATAACACATATTCATTATATTTCACTAAATGTGTTCAGGCATAGAAGAAAAACCTTCAATATATCTTTAAGATAACTTTGATACCATCAAGATAATCCCACCTTTCATTGCATTAATATCAAGGTTAACTAACCCTTCCTCTTTACATGCTTTTCAATTAGAGTATCCTCTAGTAAAAATAGCAACATTAATAGTGTGGTTATCAAAGAGTGTCTAGGGATGCACACATCACTATTATTAATAAATTATAAGATTGTAAGAAATGTTTATGGAAGAAATAACTATCTAATAGAGAATATAATGTATTAGTACATATCTAACTATTACATATTTTAAATAAAGCCCCTTTAAAATCTATCTTATTGCCATTTAATGAGTCAACTAGGTTCAAAATTATTTTCATCTTATTCCCCCAAAATTCATCACCTTTACAACAAAACTTGATTTCATCTAATTTATCTTATTTATTCTCAAATCATATTAAAATCACCACCTTAAACTCTAAGAAATATTTGGTAACTTATTTATTTTATCTTCATTTAGAAAGGGGTGTGAAGGGAATTTAAAACCTTTTAAAGTTTCTTTCAAAATAACTAGGAAGATTTTATTCATTGCCTTTCTTGTTGCTTTTAGGATTAGTCTTATGAATTTTGTGCCTTCATTCTTAAAAATTATTATATCAACTCATTTAGCATTTCCATGATCTTTTTATATGGGAAAGGTCAACATACAATGAGGTAGACACTTTCCATTTTTTTTATTCCTTAATTATTTCTTTCTAGGGAAACTTTTAGTCTTTTCAAAAACCTTACAAAAATATGATAAATGTGTGATTATTTTTCTTTCCACTCTATAAATTTTTGATGTGCTTGGATATATAATTGAGATGATTCACTCATAATGTACAATGATAAAAATTTAGTATATATGAAAGAAATATTTTTGAGACATGTCAAACTACCATTCTACATAACTCTCACATGGAAATAAGAATTTTATTTTATTTTAACTAAAGAAATTGTATGTACTCTATCTTGAAAATTACTAATTAATTTTGAATTATATACTTATAATTTAAAATAAGAGCATCCTTTGTAACATGGAATAGATAGGTTAATTTTAATGAAATAAAATATGATTTTATATTAAGAAAAATTTACAAATATATGGAACTCATACATTGAGAAATTGACTAAGATGTAAGTCTGTATGAGAATTAAGATGCTCGAATAATTTATATACCTTCTTTCAATAATTAACATTAGAAATTAATACTTGGCTCATATTGTATACCCACCTCCCAATGGTCTTGGAATGGATGCATTTAGATGGAGAAGGATTTCAAAAGGCTCATGGTATTTGTGGACCCCTCAAAGGCATGTTATATAACACATGAACTTTATTTATGAAATTTGGTCTTTTGTTGTTGGCTTCTAGTATGAATGTTATCTATAAGGTGGAATTCTTAGTTGAGACTCTCAATCTTCCACTATTGGTTTCTAGTTTGATTATACAATATGCTCGCCAAACTGTATTAGTTTCTAATGTTAATTATTCAAAGAAGGTTTTGTTTCATAAGAAGAGACCTATGTTCACATATTCCAAGGCATGTTATTATCCACAATGCATGACACTTCTTCACATCTCTACCAAGTTCTAAACAGATACAGATCTGCCATTTCCATGGAGGAGATTGATGATTTAAAAAGAAAATATCATGCCATTTCTTTCTTGAGAAGTCATGTTTGCATTCATGATTTGCAACTTCCATCTTCATCCAAAAAGAAATTTTGTTATTGTTATGTGCCTGATATTAAAACAAATCAAAACCTTCATTTGAGCATGATCGCCAACACAAAGGTAAATGAGTGGAAACAAAAGAAAGCTCAGTTAATGGCTTTCAACATGTTGGTGGAAAATCTGCATCTTTTTGAAAGTGGCTTCCTAGCTTATCAGTCTTATGTTTAGTAAGGTTTTGTAATCTCCATTGTGTTATGTATTTGGGTCATGGGTATATCTAGTATGATGTCTTCTTTTGGGTATTTTGGGTGCATAAGAGAATGTGCATATGTATTGATGTATTCAACCAATGTGCTTTTGTAACATTGTAATCAGACAATTGGTCATTTGTACTAGGACCTCACTGGTCTTTTTGATATTTTGTAAAATTTGTTACTCAGACTACAACTGGGGGTTTTCTTGCTGGTTCTTTCCTACCAGTATGTCCTCCTGAACCAGCTATATGTAAAATATTATATATAAATAAAATTATAAGTGGTCTCCCACTTTTGCTTAAAAAAAAAAAAATTGTAATTGTCCACATCTTTTTCCTTGACACAAGTTGCTATTTCTTAAAAGATTTCTTATGATTTTTCATAATGTTGGTCAATACTTTACTGTAAATATTCTATAGTCATGCTCTTAAATTTCATAAGAATATTTCATAAGAGGGTTTCATCTTATAAAGCTATAATGATATTATATGCTCTTAGAACATCTTAGACACCTCCCTTGAAGCATTCAAAAAATGACAAATAACTACCAACACAAAGTGAGATGCCTCATTTCCTAATATGAGGACAAAATAATAAATCAAAATATTAGGATGCAAGGTTGACCCACCTTTCCCAATACTTGGCTAAGTTTATCATCTATTGAGGAGTGGATCCCAACAACAATTGTGCTTAGTGCTTACAGTTACTAATCTAAGGAATACCTATTCATTTTTTCTTTATTGTACATGCCTAATGACTCCTCATCTCAAGTTAAATTGTGGGAATGGATTTTTATGCCCTCCCTATGACTAAATGGCTACAAGGAGGTGAATATGATATGGTGGAAAAAACCAAGATACAAGTTGGTTTAGTTCTCATAAACTCTCTAAAAAATAATTGAATTCCTACATCCTAACTAGAAATACCATGAGGGGTTTAGATCCCATTTTAGACAAAAAATATTCTTATACTCATCACTAGTTCACTTGGACCAACTAAAGAGATGGTGAACTAAGGGAAACTTAGTTGTATTGATAGATTAAAACTTAGTTATTTCTCTTTCCATTGTCCCCTCTCCACAAAACACCCTTATCTAAGTAGATTCTATTAAACCTATCTCACATATCACCTCCCAATTCTTTAAACTTTTCAAACTTCTTATTCCTCATACTTAATAATCTATCCTTCAAGCTCAACACTTCCCACCTCAATCAAAGTGATCACCTTGCTTCCCTAATATCCCTTTGGTTGATGTTCCTAGACCTCATCAAAATGGTAAGTGGATACAATTGTGGAATGATGTGATTAAATCTATTACACTACCTTACTATGATCTTACAATAAGAATATGGCTCGAAAGAGATCTAGAATGGAATAAAAATATGGATCCAAATAGAAAAAAAAAACTTGTTTTGGATTTAGCACTTACTAATAACTTTTCTACAATGAGTGGTTGCTTCCGTTGAAATAAAACTTAGAAGATTTGAACTTAATTGTGGTAGAGGATCTCAATTAAGAGATAGGCTACATTGGATGAAAGGATATAAGGGATACAAATTATTTTTTAGTTATCTCGAACATATTTACATTCTCAAGAGTGGATAATATCTATCATTGATAAAGAGAGGTAGTTCCATGACAACTCTAATGACATTAAATCCATTTTCTTCCAACATTACAAATAATTTTTAATTGATCTAGTTGAAGGAGATCCACGTCAAGATATAGTGAAAAATTATGGGCATAACAATTATATATTTTTTAACATATATAAAATGTATGGTTGGATTAGTGAGATATTTATAACAAGTACATGCAATATGAAGTCAAACTTTATTAGATTTGATTCTTAATAAATTAGTTTTAGCGATTCAATTTATAGCTTTATGCAATCTATAAGTTTAAATAGTTTGATGGTATCTAAAATTTATACATATAAAAATATGATAAATGTCGATTATTTTGCTTTCAATATATAATTTTTGATGTTCTTGGCTATATAATTGGATGTGATTCACTCATATTGTAATGATAAATTCATCCTCATATGGAGGATTTATATTATCTTCCATTAAATTCATCCTCTTTATGAGATTCTTATGTAATATTGATATTCTAGTGTGAATTCTTAATTTTAGACATATCTTAACTAGACAAATTTAGGTTCAAAGAAGGCAATAGAACTTTTTTTCACTTACATAATCCTATTTGAAGTTCATTTATGTTAACAACTATTAGATTAAATATTTTTTATCCCCAATTATTTTCAAATAATTTTATACTAATCTTTGTATTCTTATTCTTTCTTTCATCGTTTCATTTAAAATTTGAACCATTTAAGGATGCTATGTTATAGATTATAGTTGTCTTCCAATTCTTTTTAAATTGTTAATGGTATGAAAATATTATTGATGAGTAGATGAATTATTACAACTATTTTAGATTTGTATTCCTTTTATCTAGATATATTATTTACCAAAGTCTCATTGCTCTTTTAGGTGTACTGTATATATATATATAACATGGATAATGTAGATCATGTTCCACCTGCGCCAGATTCTTTGTTTGCAAATACTAGTAATGAGATTAAAAAATTGAGAGATTCATTAGCACAGGGTGCAAACCCGGGGATATATAGTGAACCATGCATGTTAATATTGCATAGTCTAGAAAACTAAAAGATGAACTTGAGAGGACTAGTGCATATTCCTCAGATAGAGTGACTGCTATACTTTCCCACATGTAAGAAGAAGTACATGGTGACGTTCCCCTTAAACAAATATAGGATAGTGTCACCAAATAAATGATAAAAACCACTTGTTTTCCATTTTATCAAAATGTGCGTAAGGTTAGGGGATACCAGGTCACTAGATGTGTCGATCATGCTATGGCCTCATTGATCTACCCACGATTTCTCACAACACATGGTCTATACCCAAACAATGACTAGATTACATTGTATTTTGTTCAACAGTTGTATGTTGAGGTCCATTTGGGCCTCAAAGTTAACTACCTAGACATTCCACCATATGTTGGTCAGGGGCGTGGTAGGATTGCTAATAGACCCACCTATCATCAAGCAGATAGACCACCCCTAGTGTTTAGGGTATTGGTTGGTGAGAGGTCTCCTACTCTCACCCCAGCTCTAGCCCCCATAGCAAATGAGGTTGTCATTGCTTCCCAAAAGGAAGCAATTGACACTATAGGTGACATTGCGGCTGCCACCACTAGGATATCTGATGATCGTGTAGGTTAATATTTGATGTCCAGACATTCCCGATCCATGCCATTTTTAGCATAGTGGACCACCATGGATCCTTTTACATTGGCTGACATCCCTACTCCTACACGGCTTGATGCACTTACAGGAGATATGTCACGCATGACTCTGCATTGTTTGGCTGAGGACATGTTGGAGGCATATGCCAACATTGCATCAGACAATGGGATCGGTATACAACAAGTTAGATATCATTTGAGACATAGAGGTCGTTCAGTTCCAAGATCCCATCACTCTCAGCCGAGCACTAGTGCTCATCAGGATCCACCTACAATTCATTTGGCAACTGCATAGACTATGGGTTTTACTGATATATTGATTGGTTCTAGTTCATCATTGTCGATGCCATCTCACCTTCATAGTCCTCTACATTCATCATTTATGGCACGGCATGGGATAGATCGAATGGATGCAGATGTTGATTCGTCGCTTGACCGTTTGGTGGATATGGTGGAGGTGACTATTTTAAAGGACTTAGGTCATTCGATATCAAATGATATTCATGTATGTCTGCATGTGCATGTTTCAATTCTTTTTTCATTATTTAAAAAAAAAAAAATTAACTAGATATTCATGTAAGTTGATATATATATATATATATGTGTGTGTGTGTGTGTGTGTGTGTGTGTGTGTATATTGTTACAGGTGGACATACCTCATATCCTCTAGTATGGTCGGATGTCGTTATGCATGATCGATGTGACTCTGTGGATGAATTTGCTGCTAGTGGACATGTGATTTTTTCATTTTTATATAATCACATGTGTATATGTACATGCAATATTTATGTATGCATAGATCTAGATTGATATTTAAAAATACAAGTTCATTTAATAATAACTTTCATAAAATTTATTTAATATAAATTATATGTATTTAACACATCCTATACACAATTTTATTTGCAAGGCTCAACACATCCATCAGAGTAGGACCATTCTCATTCAGATGGCCATTCGACTAGGAGTAGACATTCATATTAGGCCATGCACACTAGATTTTTGATCTTTACCACATGCATTTGCTTATACATGATGATCTTTAGTATTTGAGATTTGATGATCTCTAACTTACATTTGCTTATATGATATACATACACTTGCTTATTTGTTGATCTTTAGTATTAGACATTTGATGATCTTTAATTTACCTTTTTCTTTTATGATATGTACATATATTTTATTATATGATATATACATACATTTTCCTTTTCTTATAATATGTGTTATGTTTATATGTATTGAATCCCTTTACATGTATGTACATGTGTTTGCTTATGGTTTAAACATGTTTACACATAATATATGTATGCATTGCTTTAAATATTCAATATACATACATGTTTTCTTATTTTATGATCTCTCTTACAACACATTTCCTTATATTCAATATACATTTGATCTCTAGTAGAATTTTAGGAAAATCAATGCCACTTTATAATTAAGTTCATTCATGTTGATCACAATAAATATATTTTTAAATGGCTTAAGCAACATAGACCATTGAGTTGAGAACAAGATATAATCTTTTTGACAAGTAACTTGAAATTCGAATTCAAATATAATTAAGAAAATTCAATTCAAATTATACCTCTATTATCGTTTTTGACAAGTAACTTGGAAATTCAATTCAAATATAATGAAGAAAATTTAATTCAAATTATACCTCTATTATACATTTTTGACAAGTAACTTGAAATTCAATTCAAATATAATTAAGAAAAATCAATTCAAATTATACCTCTAATGCACATTTTTGACACTTTAACAAAATTCTAAAATTACTAGATATGTTGTGCATACCTATGGATTAAATAACAAAAACTCTAGAATGGGAAATAACTTGTTTGTTTACTACTTGATTCATTTAAACTAGGATCTAGTTATTCCATGTACACTAGAATAATTTTTTTCCCATCCTAGATATGCATATAAATAGAAGCTTATTTTTCATTATTCTAGATATCAAATTGCAAGATTAATTGTCATTTATATCACTTGGAGCGCAGATTTTGGAGAAGAACTTTTTGCACATTTATCAAGGAGGAAAATATTGGAGCTTGACAACTTTTCAGTTTTATCAATCAAGGAAAAATTTGGAGGATAATTTAACTAAGTTGGTAGAGGACTTGTTTTGGAGTCATCTTTAAGTTGAAGAAGAAAATGGGACAATGAAAAATCATGTCTCCTTGAAATTTGTCGAAGAACATAAAGTGAACAAAACTTGGAAAATTATCTTAGAAACAAGGTGCATGCTTGTTTCTTCTCTCTCACTCTCAAGTGTGTGTTTAAAATTGTATGTGCATACATTTTGCATTGGCTTTCTTATTAAAATTAGAAATTTTTAATGTATGACCATTTTCAACTTACAATACCCCAACTTAAAATGTACTCTTAAACTAAAATATTGTACATTAAATCCTTCCTACAAACCTTACACTTATCTTTTACCAATACCTTTGTTTAATGTTTTTTTTCATCACATTATCATTGTTGAGTATTGCATCTACACAATTTTCTCTTTACTTTGTTCATGAAGAAAATGATAGTGTACTTCAATACATGCTTAGTTCTCCAATGAAACCTTAAATTTTGTGTCCCTCACTGTGCCACTTTGATTTTCATAATTTTT
>VDFB02281492.1:476415048-476442714 GCA_007258455.2 Sequoia sempervirens
CTCCCCCCCTCTCTGTCTCAAGTCTCTCCCTCCTACCCCCTCTCCCACTCTCCCCTCTACCCTTAACCCTTAAACCCTAAACCCTTCTACTCCCTACCCTTTATCTCTCTCCCACTCCCCCCCTCTCTCTCAAGTCTCTCCTTCCTACCCACTCTACCTCTCAAGCTCCTCTACCCTTAACCCTTCAACCCTAGGACCCCCTACCCTTTATCTCTCTCCCACTCCCCCCCTCTTCTCTCTCTCAAGTCTCTCCCTCCTACACCCTCTCCCTCTCTCCCCTCTACCCTATACCCCCTACCCTTTATCTCTCTCCCACTCCCCCATCTCTCTCTCTCTCAAGTATCTCCCTCCTACCCCCACTCTCCCTTTCTCTCCCACTCCCTCCATATCTCTCTCACAAGTCATAATTTAAAAAGAATATCATTTATATTTATATTAATATTAAAAATTAATTTTTAATAGAGGGGGTTCGACCGAACATGTTTAGAATGTTCGACCAAACCCCATTCAGATCTATTTTTTTATTGTATGTTAAATGGGTTCGGTCGAACCCCCATTCGACCGAACATTTTTTTTTGTTCGACCGAACCCACTTATTTTCATCCACATCCTCTCAAGTGCCAAAATTGCTAAGAATTTTGCACTTTGAAGATCGATTTGAGAATGAAAATGGAGGAGATCTCAAAAACCCAACTGGTATCAGGTTTCCCTCAAAACGAGCTATCCAACGAATATAATTTTAATATGTTTTGATTATATTATCTATTTTTTTTTTAAGTTTTATTAAATATAGGTTTTTCACCGAAAACAAAACTCTTTGTTCTGCACATGTGGAAAAATAGAGGATTATCAAAAAATATATATATATATATATGAGTGCACCAGATATTGGAGTCCTTGATCCAAAAGAAAAACAAGAATTTCGATACATATAGTAAAAGTTATGTGTTATACGGTCGCGTTATGTCTGAATTGTAATTTATTTGACTTTGAAAATTTATTAAAGAATAAATATTCAATAAAAAACTATCTAACCAAGTGGAAGCACTAGATATCGGAGTTAAAAATCTAAATTCAAAAGAATTAGAATTTTATTTTTCAAGGAAAAAAAGTTATGCGTTATACGGTGTGCGTCACTTTTTAAAAATGTTGTTTTTTGAAAAAAAACCAAATTTTGTGGGAGATGGAAAAAGAAGTGAAATCTGATTCCAAAAATTTTGAAAAAAATAGTTTTAGAATCTATAGACAAAATGTGACAAGACTCTAGTTTGCATCATCTTCAAATTCCTCATGGTTTAACCGCTACAGGTACTCGAATGTGAAGATTTAGTTATAAAAAAAAAATCAGTGTCCAGTTGGCCAAAAATTGTAAACCACTATTGTGGGATCACCCCTTGAGAGCCCAAATCAAATAGTGTATCAATCTTTGTGTGTTTAGTTACCACACGAATGTGAAATGGTTCATTTTGCTGTTTATCAACTTTAGGAGAGGATACTTTACTTGCATTAGAAATACTCACATCAAAAGAAAGAATTATACCTTTCCCTTTACCTTGGATCCTGGCAGCAACGATCTTTTTCTCATCTCCAGAATTAGATCCAAGATCATGTTGAATGATAGCAACATTAGTCTTTTGTTTTCCTTTATTTCCTCCAAATCTTTTCGGCCTTGACTCTAGATGCAATTTCCAGCACCTCGATTCATCATGCCCCTCTTTCTTACAGTGGGAGCATGTGGGTTTTTTACCTTCTTTCTTCATTGTAGCTGTCATCTTTCCTTTACCTTTTCCTTGGTCTTTACCCTTAGGTTTTCCCTCATACTTAGATGGTTTTTTATCAAACTTGTCAATGAATAATCCCTTACCTCTAGACTCTAAGTGGGTAGTTTGGACACAAACTTCATCTAGGTTATTGGGATTCAAAACCAAAATAGAATGTCTAAGGTAGGAATGAAGACCTCCTATGTACTTCAACAAAGTATCCTGGGTGTACAAAGGAACATCTAATGCAATAGCCCTTTTACGAAATTCATGAGTGTACTCTTGAATGGACTGACCTTTCCCTTGCCTAAACATCTTCCAGTTCATCATTAGCTATTGCATGTAGCCTAAGGGATAGAATTCATTTTTAAGAGCACTTACAAATTTTGTCCAGGACAAGTTGACTTTACCATGTTGGGAAACTTCTACCCTAGTCCTACTCTCCCACCAAGTTAGAGTTGTACCCCCTAACTGAAGAGTAGCAAGCTAGATCCTATCAGCATCATCTAAGAGGTTTTGGACTCTACAATAGACCTCAACTTGATGAATCCAATCATCTAGTTTTTTAGCATTTAATTCACCACAATACTTTGGTAAGTCAAATTTTACATCTAATTTAATTTGAGGCTTATGTGCACCCTTAAAAGGATTAAAAGGCATAGAATGAGTAGAAGAAGGAGAAGACGGAGAAGATGGAGAAGAGAGAGGAGAAGGAGAAGGGAGAGGTGTATTTGAAGGCTCGCGATCATCTCCTTATTTCTTTCCTTTGCCTGCACGAGCTTCATGTCTCTGCATCCTTTCTTGCCTCTCCTGGAATAAGACTTTGACCATGGATTTCATGTCGAGAAAAGCCTTCTAAAAATCCTTCTCATCAAGCTCTGAATTTTGTCCATCGTTTGGATCTGCCATCTATGTTCGTGGATGAGCTCTTCATCTTCCAATCTCGGGGTTATATTCTTCAAGTTTGCTTTCACCTTGTTGAAGCTTCAAGTGTGTAAGCATTTGATTCTGCAATACTAGTCAAAACACAACTCTGATACCAATTTGATCTGTTTAACAGATCTAAGATGTTTTCTTCAAGAATGCATTACAATTATGGTTTCAATTCCAACTTACAAAAATGAAATTAACACACAATATAATTGAATCAATGAAATAACAAAAAGATGAAATTCAGAATGAGAGATAAGAAAGAGAGAACACAAACAACTTGATAACGGAGTTCGTCGTAAGAATGACTACGTCTCTAGTCCCCTCTCCAAAGAGTAGACCGATCCGATTAAAATCTTCAGAAATTCGGCATTACATTTATTTACAAGCTTTTCCCTTCAAGCACGACGCAATTCCAGCATTCTACCAACATACAGGACCAACAATTCATCTCTCCAAAATTCTCTTAAGTCTTCAACACCTGAATGTATGTCCTCAAGCCTCTAAACCCCCCTTTTTATATTGAAAATTTAATCAATTTGGTTACTAACCAATTGATTTTACAAAACAACCTTATCTCTCCATTTTTACAAATACAACTTAAAAATCCCCCTTATTTACACAAAAATCTGCAAATCTCTCGTTTTACATTATTTTTAAAAAACATATGAAATCACTAAGCCCCTTAATTTTTGTCATATCGAGAATTGTATTGTTTATGGGAGTTTGTTTGTTTCATCCTTTTAGAGGACTTTGTTTTAAATTTGGGCTTATTAATTATTTCTTACGACCCATTAATTTAGTGGTTGAAATTATATATTTTTAAGGGGAATATTTTAGGTTTTTTGTTTTACCTATTTTATCAAGTAAATCCCACCTTTTCCTCCTTAAAATTTGCCCCAAGTAAGCATACACGTGGGAGGTAGGTGTGGGTTTTGTTTCCCTTGTTTTAAGGCTTAGGATTAGATGCGTTTTTTTTTTTTTTTATTTGTCCAGATTTTGCCACATGTCAACATGTGATTGGCTGATGATGATGACTAGATGTTGACCGTACCATGCTGACATCATCATTGTACTTGGTCAACTCTAGTCAACTATGACCTTTGACTGCTTGTAACTCGAGCAAACGAAGTTTGATTCGCGCGAAATGAACACCGTCAGAAAGCTCTCGACGAGCTCTTCGCATTCAGACCAATTTTGATCACTTTTGGAGACTTCAAATTTTGACCCTTTTTTTCTCTATCCTGGGCCCTGAGTTGACCAAGGTTTGACTAGGCATATCTTGGGTCCTGTAGCTCCGTTTGACTCCGTTCGAGTTGCATTGGAGTCAAGATTTTGAACTCTTCCTGATGATGTTGATTCTGGAGATAAAAGAGAAACTTCAACTTTTGACAAAGATCCTCCAGATCACTTTGTTTTTACTTTCTGTTTGTGTTCATTTTTCCTTTGAGGCCACCATTTGAAGGACTTCTGAAGCATTTTCCACGGCATAGTGAATGTATTTTTCTTCAAAACAAAAGAAGGTAAGCCTTTTTCCCATCGAATCTTGCAATTCATTATCTATTCTCTGCAAAACATTCTCTATTCGAGCTTAGGTAATTGCAAAATGATGGAATCTTTTATTTTTTCTTGTGCTTCTCTATACCCTACAGTCACAACTTGCATTTTATTCATCTAGGTCTTTCCTATTTCAAATGAGCTTGAGGGTTTTTCATTTCTATATGGAAAAACTTGAGGGTTTATTTTCTTCATTTCTTTAGGTCGCAACCTCTCAAAACTCCATATTTTATATCTTCTGAGTATATGCAAAACCTCTCTTATGAATCTTTATGGGTTCGACTATTTGCAAAAACAAAGAACTTCTCCAGGCCGAGGTCACAAAAACTCATACCTATATTATATTTTGGAAACTCTCCTTGCTTGAAACCCTAACACCATCATGATGTTCTATTTGTGAAATGCATTTACTTGCTTCAAAGCAAGATAGGAATGGAGATAATATTGCTTGCTATTATGAAGAAACAACATGGCTCCACTTCTCTTTGATATATGCAACTGTAGCTCCATTTTACTTGCTCTTAGAAATGCAACTTGTTTTCTATTGCGAGTTTACTCTTTGAAACACATACTAGGTATTTTCCAATTACACTTCTTCTCCACAGCCTTACATGGTTGCCACTGTACATTGTCATTCCATTACATGAAGAAATAAGTAGAGGCTCCATTTCCTTACTTTCAAATATTAAGATTCTTTGTTCATCTCTTTCATTTACTGTATAGCAAGTTTGTTATAACATTTTTTATTTTGAAAAAAAAAACAAATGCAACTACAGGTATAACGAAGGCTTTGCCACTATTTGTTGTAGTTCATTCTTCATTTTGAAATATGCATGAAGCACTACTCCTTATCACTTTAGGAGCATCTACAGATGCAAAGAAGGATCTCTTTTATGAATTCTCTTTCCAAAACTAAATCATGTCTTAATGTAGAAGAACAAATCTAAATATTATTCTTTTATTTTTCTTTAAAATATGGTGTTGTCCCTAAGAAAAATCACCATTTCTCTCTTCAAGTTCTGCATACAAATTTACTTTGACCTCCATATATTATCCAGGTTCCAGTGATGACTCTCTTGCACCTTATTCCATGACCAAAATAGTTTCTCTCTTTGATGTTTGTTCATTTCTCTTATGGCTTATGCACTTTCAACTCCTCATTACTCCTCAAGCCTTGAGGAGGACATTGTTACTACTCCACCATTGTGACTTTTGCAATTAATGTTTTGTTCACCATTTTATTTTAGCACCCTTGTGAACCATGTACTCTTTTTTTGTTCCCTTATATGTAAGCACTATTTTTCAGGAACCTTGATGGAATATGTATGCAAAGGAACCTCCATATTAAGCATTACAAATTGTGACAACATTATTCCAAGTTACCTGTGAGAAAATCCATGTTTTGGCCTCCTCGCTTCCCAGTTGGATTTAACCTGTGTGCAACTTTCAACAACAAGGAGGCAAGGAGTAGCCCAAATTAAATCTGGAGCTTCACATTTGTGTGCTCTTTACCTTAAGACTGTTCACCTATGCATAACCCTCAGACCAGATGGACGACCCAAATTAAGATGGATTGCTTCCTTTAAAACAAGTGCTTAAAAGGTATGTCTATGACAAATGACAAGATGGTTGCATCACTCAACATTAATTTCTAGGTTAATTCGATTGCGGGAATGTTTGGAAGGATCACAAAAATATTTGTGCATAAATAATGCATAACACATTGGTTTTCATTTCTTGGTACGGTCTCCATAAGGCTACAAGAGGTTTTGCTACAAATAGCAGTTGTTGTGCTCATTTTTCTCAAATTGTCTTAGCGCTCTTGAAAAAAACTAAGGGGAAATGGAGACTCCTCTATTTCTAAATTCCACGAAGCAACAAAACACTTTCCATGGTGAAATCACTGAGAAACGATTGAAAAAGATAATAGTGTCCAAGCAGCCACTAGTGCTGCAGGTGGTGAAGGGTATTTTGGGCCCATAATTTCTACTGGCTACCCACAAGCTCAGGGGAATTTAGAACTACCCACCATGTTTATGGCAATGCTCATGTACATGGGTGTCTCGAAAGATCTGGGGAAGAAGCAATGCTAAATGATTTTTCAACACTCTCTGTTGGAAAATATCGATGCAACACTGGACAACATCGACAGAAATTTCATGACCCCTCTACCATTACACTACTACAAGGCTCGTGGGAATGAATGGTTGGTACCAAATTTTCCCCTGGTGTGCTCACTAAACCATGCAACTCTCAATAATCGGTGGGGGGAGATTGACAGGTGTATTGAATTTCTTCTGCATGCAGTTGACATTCTCAAAGATCGACTGAAGGGTTGGGTGAAGGCGTTTACAGTGGCGGAAGCTCTCGATGGAGAAAGGTGGTCTTCAGATGAGGAGGATTGAGGTTTGGGAACTGGTGAAGAATGGGTAGTGAATGACACTAGGAGTTGGGAGGAATGAGAAAACCATCCTGCCCATAGTGCCTACGGTGGTGATTGTTTGGTGATTCTGAATGTAATCAAAGCCAAGAAGACCAATGAGGCCGGCTACAACAATTCATAATATGGTGTTTTTGGAAGGTCATTTTGGTTTGTGATGGTCTATTTGTAGTCCATATAAGTGTCCAATGTTAGTCCATTCAATATTTGGGTCTATAATGTTTTGTGGAAATGAAGGCTTCATTGTGAATATTGTTGTGATGAGTCCCTGGTGACTTGGTCAAGTGTCTGATCCCATCTGAGGAATGTAAAAACTCTATTTGATTAATACAGGGTGTTTCCCCACTAGTTAACTATAAAAAAAGGTGCTTAAAAGGCTCCTTTAGTAGCGCAAGCTTTAACACTAGTTCCTTAATATTTCACACCTTGCTATAGTTCCTTTGATGGTTTTGATCGTTCCACGTGGCACTTCCTCGCCTCCCTGTTGAGGGATGGGAGATGTAGGTGGGTCCCCCGTGGGCTGGCAGGGAGTGGTCAAGGTTGACCCATGTCACCCGATCTCGACCGTTCATTTCTCAAACCCATCATTCACCTAGGTTGAGGGGTCGATCACCATGATGAATCCAAAGGCTTAAGTCATAACTTAAGCAACCTTCAACTGTCGGTAACCAGTCAACGATAAAATATTATTTTGGTTGTCATCACTTTAAGTGATTTAATAAGTAATAAATCCTCAACCATTGATTTCTAGAAATCTAACGGTTCTATTGTTATTCTGGAGGTTTCAATTCGTAAGTCTAGTGCTTTAGAGATTTGCTTTCAAAATGCAACTACAACCGTCCATCAAAAATTCATCGAACGGTCATGGGTTATATTATTTTGCACTGGTGCCTAGCTTCAGACATAATAAATATGTTGACACTTGTCCCCATTCTGGACACTTTATGAAGGAATTTGAATGTGTGGAAAATTTGTCTCGAAATTTGATATTTTCACCAATTGAATTTTTTTTATTAGTTTGAGATTATGTTGAATTCACCAAAAAAATTTATTCATTTGAAAATAGGCTTAATTCGCCAATGATTTTTTTTTTTTGGTTTGAAGAAAAGTTTTACTCGCTAACAAAAATATTTTTTTTGTTTTAAAACATGTTTATTCACCAATGGAAGTATTTTATTGGTTTGAAAAAAGGTTTTAATCACCAATGAAAATATTTTATTGGATTAAAAAAAATTTCAATTCACTAGGATTTTCCATAGACTTCTAGCGATTAGAAAAAAATCACCAATTGAGATTTTTTTCCCAAAAAATGAAAAAATTTGCCAATAAAATTAATATTTTTATCAGGAAGTATACAAGATTCGCCAGGATTTTACACCTTCACCAAGGGGGGTTCTTAAAGTTATCCATGGTTGAGGAGCGAGAGAACCTCCAATGGAAATTCCATGGTTCTCCTTGGACATGTTCATAGCCTACTCCCCCACACATTAGAACCACACTTATTGGTTCATAATGCAAGCCTATTTCTTGATGTTATAACCCATGGGTAAAGGATGGAATGTTGCAAATATGGTTGTCATTGTACCAAAAGATCAACCTATTAATGCTCGATACAACCACCAGAGTTAATGAATCTATGGGAGACAGTTAAGCCATGTCACGAACCCAAGCATTGTGATACACAAAACAAGGAGACCAAGGGCTCACACCTTTCAACAATCCCCCCTAGTGCAAGTGAGGAGTTTGAAACTGTGACCCAAGATCTAATACCAATTGTTGCAAAGATGGTTGTCATTGCACCAAAATATCAACATGTTAATGCTCAATACAACCACCAGAGTTAATGAATTCATAGGAGGTGGTTAATCCATGTCACAAACCGAAGTGTTGTGTTGCATAGCACAAGGAGACCAAGGGAACACACCTTGCAACATGGAATTCTACAAACCATAGTGATTGGGATTTGATTCCACTTATGATTATAAATATTGGATACTTCAATGATGTGGATTATTGAGTACCATGATGCTTCATATATATATATGTGTGTGTGTGTGTGTGTGTGTGTGTGTGTGTGTGGTTTGAGACCATCGGGATACAACATGCTATTATATTTTACGGTTTGAGACCACCATTCCCCTCCTCCCCTTAGGTGGCTTAGATAAGCCACATAGTGGATGTAATGTGCAATTTATGGAAAGTGTAATTTAATTTTTATTTATATTTAATGCCAATAGTATTAACTTTTCTTTTAATTTCTTGGGCTAGTTAGCCATTTGAAATTTGTAATGGTCTCTTTTGCCTCAAAGACTTTTTTAGTTTTGGGATTAATTAATTTTTTTCTTCTTTCAATTTTGGTTTTATTTTACATTTCCTCTTTATGAGACTTTTATTTGATTTTTGGGGTTTAAATTTGTGCATTGATGAATCTTATTTGAGGCATTTTGCATGTTTGTAAATTTTTGGCTTAAATTTTGTAATGTGAAATTTGTAAACTGTCGTATCAAAGAGGGATCCTTAGAAGGTTGTATAGGGGAGTAGATGTGTTGGGGAATTTTATTGTGAGGATGGGAGTTACAAATGGGACTGGTATGGTATGGTCACAATCCATTCCCTCCTAGTTGTGTGCAAGCACTTTATGAGTATCTATCTTTCAGAGGCTAATCCCCTTACACAAATGAAAGGTAGATACAAGAAAATGTATGGAGGGGTCCTTATAGAAAAGGCCCCGAGGCAATATTTCCTTATGGTTATGGTATCTGTGAATTTCCATCCTTGTAAAAACCCATTGTGTGAACCTTGTGTTGTACATGATGTTTACATATTGTAATGTATGTTTAAAAGTGAAAATAAATGCGATGTGCTTTACATGTGAACTATGTGAGAAAGATAGTAACAAATAATACAGAGTTAATAATTCTTGAGACATGAGTTGATATTGGAACATAAATATTTTCTTTACATCATGAGTGATGTTTATGGTGCTAAAGAATCCTTATGTGCATTCCAAGATGCTAATGTATATGGATATATTCTTGTGTAATTTTATCAATTATGCGAGTAATAATTTATAGTTACATGGATGGTTGCTAACATTGTGGTATTGAAGCTATCTTGGATAAAAATTTTACTATGATAAAAAAATTTATAAAGTATTTGGATGCTTAATTCACAGAAGGGGTGTCTATAACATGTACTAATGGCTTAATATTTTGTTCTTTAATCAAATAGGAAAAATGATTAGCATATTTTATGGAATTATATGTGTTGTTGAATGGGGAATAAGATTTTGACCCTTAATGACTTGCAAGAGGAAGTCCAATCAAAGGAGAGGGGGATGTGAGGCCCAACCATGTCTATGACTATTGTGACCTTTTTATAAAACCAATTATGTTAGATTAATGGATTATTCAATATTTTGATCAATATTGTTTAAATATAATATAGCATTAGAAATATTGATGGATAAAATGATTAAATCTCTAATTTTATTATATTAGAGTATTATGATGGAATGAGTGTGTGTGAAATTGAGAGAGTTATATATTCAAGTTTTGAAAGTATAAGAGAACATCAATGATTGTGCTCAACTACATGGTTAACGTTTTAATTTTTACATGACTTAGTTAAAAGATGATTGTAGTAAATGTGTCTTATGATTCAACAACTCATTAGTAAAGTATGAGAAGTATGCAAATTTATATTATTACAAGAATCATGAGATAAGAAGATTTAAATTGATCTGGTAAAAAGAATGAAATGTATTTAGTACAAGTGATTCACTAATGTGTTTTATGTTTTATAGAAAAGGGTAATACTTGTGAATGAAACAGGACCCTTGTAGATTGTGAAGAAATTCAAAAGGAGTAAACTCCTAACATCATCGATGGTAAAATGAGAAAAATCTAACCGACAACAAGGATATTTAAGGTAAGCTAACAAGGTAAGTTATGTGAATTTGTTATTTAGTTACATAATGATATTTGGTGATAAATGATTATTCAAGGATTCAATAAAAAAATGTAGTGGAATAATTAAGGTTAGGATTTCATTATTGTTAAAGATATATTTGAACTCTTATTTTGTGTCGAAGAAGATAAAGAGTATACATTTGGATATATTTCTATTCATCGACATGTTGTATTGAATCTTATTGAAAATAGGAGCAAGTGACTTTCAAGAATTCTAGACCATGTGTTAAGAAAATGTATGAGATGAATGCCAATAGGTAGAAGGGAGAACCAATGCAAAACATTATCAATACATGACTTGGTTGAAGTTCTCAAATGTGACCACATATAATGAAAAGTGAGTCAATGTGGGGTTAGCATTAAGGGTCAAGTGAGTATTGTGGTGATTTTTTAGTTGTTTTGAATATTTAAAATAGGACCTTAGAATCTAGGAAATATTTTGTGAACTAAGGTCTATGGTTAATGTGTAATGGGGATTTATGTGTGAGTTGTGTTTGTGCTTTAGTTAGTTATAGAGTCATGTCAATTAAGTTCAAATGGTGTGTAAAAAGGTAACTTACAGATGCAAGTTGGATGTGATTTTATATGGGTCAAAAAGGTCATAAATTGGTTATTTATTGCATTTGTAAGGCCCTAGGTATAGTACCTATAGGTTGGGGGATTTTTTTACCATACCCTTTCCCATATCTTATTAATGACCTCTCTTAAATGCCTTGCAAGATAGATGAAGAATTTTCAGGATGAAAGGATGGACTTGACCCATCCCCATCCCCATTTAATCTTCCCTCTCATTTATGACAAGGGACTTGGGAAAAGAGAGGCGCATGTGCACCACACCTCTTAAATAAAGTAGAGGAGTTGGTGGGAAATTTGGGGTAGTATGAGGAAATTCAGATTGGATGAGATGATAACAAATTTCACCATCTCATCCAAGGGTGGGGAGTCTTGGATTCTTTAAAGGCTCTTGAGTTATTGGGAAAGGGGGTTCTCTCTCTTTCTTTTTGTGAGAGAACTTCGTCATTTTTTTGAAAGTTTTTTGAGGAGTTCATTTTTCTTTATATCATTTCTTCATATTTGTGAACTTTGGAAACAAAGAGCTTGAGAACTATGGGAAAAAGGAAGAGTGAGGAACTCAAAATAGAATAGCTAGGAGAAGGAGGCTACATCTCTACTATGATGTAGAAAGATAAGTCATCCTTCTTCTATTTGCTTGTATTTGATGTCATGAGTGATATGATGGGTTCTTTTGTTGAAGATGATTCTTTGAAAATGGTTGTGTTTGCAAATATTAAATAAGTCACTATTCATTCATTTTTTTGTGTATTGAGTTGTTATATGATAGAGATTATATAGTGTTTAGACTTCTATGTTTGAGTGGTTGTAAAAATATTTAGTGTTGGGTATCAACCCATGAGTGTGGTTTCTTATGGTTCTCTTGGCTCAGGGGATAGCTAAGGTCTTACAATATCCTCATGATGCCATGTTGGTAGGGTGGAGAGCTTTACTTCTCCTTTTCGTTTGAATTTCTTGTGGTCATTTGAAAGATATTTGTTGGAGCTCATTTCTTGTTGCTTCATCTTGAAGACTATGATGTATTGTGTTCTTGAGAGAAAAGATTTAATAGGTTTAAGTAAAAAAAAAGGAGGTTTCTTGTATATGGTAATTACAAGTTTTGTATGAGAAGTATGGTTTAATCCTTGTTATTATCAAACATAATATAATGGTTAGAAAGATAATTATGGACATATTTAGCAATGATGAAATATAGAATTAATATAATTGCATAAATTTGAAGTTCAAATTTTCATTGGAAGTAATAAGTTTACTATGAATGTTGTGTAACACTTTATTTCAAGAAAGAATTTTTCATTTTAGAATTATAAATAATGAAATTTGAAGGTATAGGATGTCATCAATAACTAATTGTACTAGTAATTTCAGACAAATATTCATTTATGAGTTGTACAATTTGTAATTCCATACTTAGAAAATCTAAACATGAAGAATAAGTTTTAAATATGCACAAAAATAGTATTAAACAATTTGGAAGTTTTATTTACCTAAATACCCACAGGCTATTAGCAAATAAAGAAAAAAACCAATTTTAAATGATTTATAAATATATTTTTATGAAAAAAAGGTTATTCCATTTTTAGATTCACAAATACATATATGTGTATATATGTCTTATTAAAAAAGAAAACATATCTATTTAAAAAAAAAACATATGAGATATATGTATATTTTAATATATATTTGATATAATATATTTTATATAAAAATATAATATGAAATATATTATACATATGCATTTATTGTTGCAAGTATGAAGAAGTTGTTGCAATGTGTTGTCATTGATGTCAACTAGTCAATTGGTTATCAACTGGTTGTTGTTTTCATTAGTGTCATGGATATATGTTATTGGTTGTATATGTTGAGGATATTAAGAAAATTGTATTGAAGGAAGATTGCAAGTGTTCAATGGTTGCTCTGGGTTCTGATTTAGGTTTTGCTTCTATGTGTGTGCGGTTCAGATATGTTGATCATGGTTGTTGGAAGCTACTATATCTAGATTTTTGGTTTTTGATTCATTGTAGAGTGCAAGATATGTTCACCAGTTGTAAACTATGGTTTTATGTGTATCTGGCTGAGGTCCGGGAGAAATTTTGTTGGTCCCGATTTATCTTTGGTTAAGTCTTATGACTTGCAGTTCTAGAGTTAAGTTGTTATGATCATATTGAAGATCATTTCAGAATCTAGAAGGATCATGCTTAATTGTTCTATGTGTTTTACACTAGTTTGGTCGACCTTGTGTTAAACACTACCTTCAGAATTGATGAAGCGTGTTGAGAACTATTTGGGTCCTCATCAAGCATGTGTTTGGGTCACCCTCATTCTAATTCCACCCTAGGATGTTTTGGTGTTGACCTAATTTGAATTTAATGTTGGATGGATGACTTTGGATATGTTTCAAAGTTCAAGATGGTATAAATATAGTATGAGTTAGTGATGAAAGCAGAAAAAAGAGATAAGTGCAAAGAAATAGAGTAGATAGATGTGAAGCAAGTGTGAATCAAGTGGATGAATTTAATGAGAGTGTGGAAAATTAGTGCAAAGTCTAAATGTTGAGTTTTTGGATGTAGTGAGCTTAAGGCGGACTCTATCATTCATGCATTTTTGCAAGTGGTTGAGAAATTATCATGGGTTTCTCTATTGCATTGAGATTGTCTTCTCTTGGTAAAATATCTCTTCTATCTTCTTTGTATCTCTATGGCAGTGAGCCCTCTAAGTGGTTAGCCCTATTGGACAGTGAGTCCTAGTCTAGACAACGAGTCCTTGTTTTGGTAGTGAGCCTTATTTTTCTCAGGCAGTGAGCCTTTTGTAATCAGTTTTGATATTCTCTATAGTGTGAGTTAATCCTCACTATGGTTTTTCCATCATTTGGTTTTCCACGTAAATATGGTGTTACTGTGTTTGTGTGATGGTTTTCAGTTTCTGCACTTGCATTTAATGTTTAATCATTTCAGCAGAGTTAAGAATTGTGATTCATCTAAGTTTCGGTGAATATTATAAAAGTGAAATTTGTGAAAACTGATTCACCCCCCTCTCAATTTTCTTGTTTAACAATTGGTATTAGAGCTTGGTTCCTTGGAGAAGAGCTTAACCGCTTAAGGAAGGTCCGAGATGGATGGAAAAATCACTCATGATTATCTGAGGTTCGATGGAACTAATTATTCTATTTGGAAAATACTAATGGAAGAGTATCTATAGTACTGTGGATATGATGTGGAGAAAGCTTACAATAATCCATACACTCCTCCTGCTAATGGTTAGAGTACAATTAATAAGATCAAGGCACATGAAGCAAACAATAAGGAAAAGTACATTTTGAAGAATAGTCTTGTACATTCTGAGTTGATTAAAGTTCAAAATCTAAAGATTGCTAAGGAAGTCTCGGATGCCTCGGAAAAGACACATGAAGGTGATGAAAGGGTCAAAGAGGAAAATTTGCAGAATTTGGAGACACAGTTTGAGCTCCTACACATGTCTGAAGATGAGAATGTTAAAGCTTATGTATAAAGATTGGATGAGTTAGTAGTTGGAATGTGAGGACTTGGTGCTACAATAGATGAATCCAAAATTTTAAAGAAGATTCTCAAAACTCTCCTTGATGCTTATAGTGAAAAGGTATGTGATATTGAAGAACATATAAATTACAAGAGTTACACTAAAGATCAATTGTTAGGAACTTTGACATATTATGAGATGAGAAAGCCAAATCTAAGAAATGGATCCAAATAATAGACTGCTTTTAAAGCTACAAAAGTTGAAGATCCAGATGAAGAGAATATTGATGAAGAAGAAGCTAACTTTGTGAGAAAGATGAAGAAAGGCTTTGACAAGTATGAAGGTAAGTTACCATTTAAATGCTTTAGTTGTGGAGGAGTAGGTCATTATGTTGCAAGGTGTCTAGAAAGAACTAAGATGAATAAACAAAGATATGAGAAAGAAAGGAAAGGTAAAAAGATCAATAAATCATATCATGTGAATGAGGATGCTAGTATATCTGATGAGGAATCTGATTATGGAGTTCCAAATGACAATGAATTCTTGTTCTTAGCTTTAAAATATGAACCTACTACTAATTTTGAAAAATAGGTGAAGAAATGCCCTCCAGAGAAGGTGAAAAATGAAGGTACTATAACTTTTTCCCTACATTCTAAACAAGAAAAGAACTATTGGGTTGTTGAAAGTGGTTTTTCACATCACATGAATGGTGATAAGAGTAAGTTTGTTAAAATTGAAAATTATGGTGGCAGCTTAGTTATGTTTGGAGATGATACTGGTGCTAAAATTTTTGGGATAGGTTCAGTAAGTTTTTATGGCAAGCATAATACTGATGATTTCTATTATGTTAAGGGTTCAAGGAATAATCATTTGAGTGTTGGAAAGATGTGTAGTAAAGTATATAAACATGTATTTGAGGATGAAATATGTGTTAACAGGAAAGGATCCAGAACAATGATTTTTGTAGGAAAGAAATTTGAAGCAAATATCTGCCAACTTAAGGTTGTTGATGGACAATGCTTTATGAATCAGATTAATGACAGTTGGTTGTGGCATCAGAGAATGTGTCATATGAATTTTGATAACTTGGAAAGGATTAGTGCAGTTCAAGCCGTGAGAGATTTACCAAGGATTACAAAGCCTGTTAATGCTATTTGCAAGAATTGTTAGTTTGGGAAGCAAACAAGAAATCATTACAAATCAAAGAAACAATCTACTATTGGACTACTAGATTTAATTCATATAGATCTTTGTGGTCCTACAAGAGCAAGAAGCCTACAAGGTGAAAGGAACTTTATGCTTTTGATTGATAATTATTCTAGATATACTTGGGTTACATTTCTTAAACAGAAATCAAATGCATTAGATAGATTCAAGACATTCAACGCTATGGTTGAAAATGAAGTAAATTTGCGGATAAAATGCTTAAGGTTTGATAGAGGTGGTGAATTCACTTCCCATGAGTCTAATATGTTTTGTGAAGTGTATGGAATAAAAAGAAAGTTATTTTCCCCGAGAACTCCTCAACAGAATGGAGTTGTTGAAAGGAAGAATAGAACAATTCAAGAGGTTGCTAGATCAATGATTACTGAGGCAGGTTTACCAGAAGATTACTGGAGAGAAGCTATTCACACTGTTGTTTATGTATTCAACCAAGTTCAAGCAAGAGAAAATAGTACAAAGACCCCCTATGAGCTATGGAAGAATTCCTACTGTTAAATATTTCAAGGTATTTGGAAGTAAACTCTATATAATAAGGGATGAAGAAAATTTAGGAAAGTTTGATGCAAGAAGTGATGAAGGAATTTTTCTTGGATATTCTACTAGAAGAAAAGCTTGCAAATGTTTCAACAAAGGACTAAGAAAGATTGTAGAAAGCTCAAATCTCAAATTTGATGAAATAATGAAGAATTCAATTGGTATTGTTGGATATGTATCTGATGAACCTGATTGCATAAGAATTGAAGAAATTGTGGAAGAACAGAAAAAGGATGAGCAAGAGAAGCAGAATGAAGAGGAAGAAAAAGAAGAAGCTCCAGTTGTCACCTAAGACACCTATATATGTGCAAAAGAATCATTCCAAAAATTAGATCATTGGAGACAAGACAAAAGGAGTACTGACAAGAAGCAAAGTTGTTGGTGGTGAACTAAATTTGTGTTTACTTTATGAGATTGAACCGAAGACTATAAGTGAAGCATGTAAAGATGAGCATTGGATGGAAGCTATGAAGGAAGAACTTATGCAAATTGAGAAGAATCAAACTTGGGAATTGGTCCCAAGAACGAAAGACAAAAACATTATTGGATCAAAGTGGGTATTCAAAAATAAGTTGAATGAGAATGGAGAAGTAATCAAAAAAAAAGCAAGGCTTGTGTGTAAAGGTTACTCACAAGTAGAAGGTATATATTTTCAAGATACTTTTGCTCTGGTCGCAAGAATGGAAGCTATCAGAATGTTCTTAGTGTTTGTTGCTTATAGAGATTTCAAAGTCTATCAGATGGATGTCAAGTCTGCATTTTTGAATGGTAAGCTAGAAGAAGAATTCTACATGGAACAACTAAGAGGATTTCAGTTGTCAAATCAACCGGTATGGTCTACAAATTGAAGAAAGCTTTATATGGTTTGAAGCAAGCTCCTAGAGCTTGGTATGAAATATTATGCAGGTATTTGATTCAACAAGGTTTCAACAAAGGTATAGCAGATAGTAACCTATACTTTAAAGTTGAAAATGATAAAATATTGATTGTGATTGTATATGTTGATGACATTATTTTTGGAGGAAACAAAACTATGTATAAAATGTTTGTGGAAGAGATGCAAAAAGAGTTTGAAATGTCTATGTTTGGAGAGATGAATTTATTTCTTGGGATACAAATTAATCAAATAGAGAAAGGAATCTTCATTTCACAGTCTACGTATACGAGAGAGATGTTGAAGAAGTTTGGGATGGATGGTTCCAAACTGGTATGCACTCCTATGGTGACTAGTTGCAAATTAGGTAAAGATGGTGATTCACCTAAGGATGATTATCCCAAGTATAGATCTATGATTGGTTGACAGTTGTATTTGACTACTACTAGACTAGATATTATGCATGTTGTCTGTCTTGTGGCTAGATTTCAAGAAGATCCTAAAGAAACACATGTTAAAAGAATATTCAAACATTTGAATTACACTATGGATTATGGATTGTGGTATTCTAGAGATATTGACTTTACACTAAGTGCTTATATAGATGCAAATTGGGTTGGATGTGTAGATGATAGAAAAAGTACAAGTGGTGGTGCATTCTTTCTTGGTTATAGATTGGTGGCATGGTTGAGTAAAAAGAAAGATTCAATTTCTCTATCTATTGTTGAAGCTGAGTATATTGATGTCACGTTTTGTTGTACACAAGTTCTTTGGATGAAACAAACATTGAAAGATATCACATTTGTGTATGATGATCATGTTGGAAGCCTTGCAACATGAGCATGAAGTATGGATGGTTGTGTTGGTTATTCCTATGTTGTCATTGATGTCAACATGGTGATAACTTTATGGGAAGTTTGCTTGGTTTATAGAAAGACATTCTTTGTCAGCATACCCTTTTGTGATGGATCAGTTTGTTGGTATTTGAGTCCAGAATTCACCGCAAGATCTAATATGACTCTAATCTCTTAACCATGTTTTCTTGACTTGTTCAGACAGCTATGTCCTAAATCTTGAGACATCTTTTGTTGTGAGTAGAAATTTATCTCTGACAGAGTTTAACTCTATATCCTACTATTGTTCTATGTGTGGCATGTACTATGTGGGAGACTTTGCATTCTACTAAGGTAAAAATTTGTATGTTGTGGTTTTGTTGATAGTCTCTATGTTGGTAGTTTGATGGGAAATTAATGTTTTCTCAGATCCAGAAGGTGTTTTCTTTGAGGATTATTTGTTGGTTTACAAAGTTGTGTTCTATTCTTGGCCGACTCAATGTATGCAATGTATTATGAAGACTAGTTGTGTTTTATGGATGATAGTCGACTTGGTATAATGCACTACATGGATAAAATGTTTAAATCTTATATGGTGTTGATGAAGAAGGTTTTGATTATTTTGTGTTCATCTAATTAGGTTGACCTAATTAATGAATAAGACATAATTGTATATATATAAGATGTTTTGAGGAATGAGATGAGAGAGAGAAGAAGGAGAAGAAAGTTTGGAGAAGAAAAGTGTGTGGAAGAAAGGTCTGAGCCTAAATGATTTATTAGTTGTGGATCAATATAGTTTTGTTGAACGATTGTTGTGTGAGGTAGTACTTCTTATTCTGAGCTTTATTGGAACTAAACCCTGCGCATTGAAGTTGTATCCTATCAGTTCAATCTTTTGGCAGTGAGCCACTATCATTGTATCTTGGTGGTTAGCCATCTTTTGTACTCATGCAGTGAGCATTTTAAGGACAGTGAGTCCTAGCAGCGAGCCCCGTAATATTTTTTATCTGGATATAATATATTGTGAGTTAACCCTCATCATGGTTTTTCCAATTTTTGGTTTTCCATGTAAAAATCTTGGTGTTCACATGTATGGTTGCATTGACTTGTTTCTATGTTCTCTCTTGCTGATTCAGTCAAAATTGTGATAATGTTTAAGTGGATTTTATTATTGTTTTATGGAATACTGATTCACCCCCCTCTTGTTAGGAATTGCATGCAGAAAATATCAATTAAATGCAAATAAAGATTAAATAGAGGAATGAAGAACATAGAAATAATAACAACGAGAGACAATATTTAATTTGGTTCACCCAAACTTGGGCTACATCCACCAATAGAGAGTCCAATATTATTATCCAGTAAATCAAACTGATTACAACCAGTAATCCTTGCAACTCAATACGGTTGCAAATGCTACAATACAATATCAATAGAAACCCTAACCCTTGGCCCCTTGACCCCATCTTGGGGGCGTTGCTCCCAAACCACCGTTAAATAATTTGGGGGGAAACCACACCAATAAAAGTGGGGAGAATTTAACCTCTGAGTTTGATTATGCTCCATATACCAACACCTCTGATTATTCCATATTTTCAACAATTGGTATCAGAGCTTGGTTCCCCGAAAGAAGCCTAATAGCATGAAGAAGGTTCCATAATTTGAGTATGAGAATTTTTTTCCTTCAAAAGTAGTCTCTGTCGAATATTTAGAAGAAATGGAAGATTTGAAGGACAGGTTGATGAAGTAAAATGAGTACATTAAAAATTTGCAAAGTAAAAGTGTTGAAGCATGCAATCTATTGGTTGAAGGAGAAGAAATCATCTATATCCTATTGCAACAATTGGATGAGAAGAAAAGAATTGAAGAATGTCAGGAAATTAAAATTCAAAGGAAGATGGATGAATTCATAAAGTTAGAAGAAGAAGCAGAAATCTTGAGATCTGACCTAGAAAAGGCAAGAATTTTTGAAGACAAATTTAAGATAAGCTCGGCGATGCTTGATGAATTGATTACCTCTCAAAGATCGGAAATGGATAAGAGTGGTTTAGGGTTTGAGGAAGGTCAGAGTTCTAAAGTGAAGCAACCTACTAGTAAGAAGAAGTGATACAAAAATAGACAAATCAAGGAGCTAAGAAGCAATTTTGGAAAAATTCCTATCAAACAACATGATGCTAAAATGTATTTATCCTTCAATGGTGTTTGTTATTCTTGCAAGAAATTTGGTCATAAGGAAAAGGACTACAAAATTAAAATGAATGAATCTTTATCATTCTCCGAAAAATGTTCTAAGATCAAGAAGAATGAATATAAAGTTACTATGTTGGATGAAAGGGAAAATGGAAAGAAAAATGTTGTTTGTTGTAAGTGCAGCAATCCATAACACCTTGGTAGTTATAGCAGAAGAAAGAAAAATATCTATCCAGCGAAGAAGAATAATCAAATCATTGATCCAAAAGAAGCAAGAAAGGAAATGAAAAAGATTTGGAGAAAGGAATCATTAGTCTTATCTATGCCGACCTCTGGTGTAGATACTCCTGTTAATATTTAAATAAATGCAGTGGATAAGGGGGAGAAATAATCATAAAATCTAATAAACCCCCTCATCAATACTTGTGTCATATCATGAAAAAAGTATATTTAATGTGGTAACAAGATTAAGGTATTTTTCAGTCACATGTGTGAAGGATGAAGTCAATAGAATTTGAAAGAACGGAAGCATACACAATTTTTGAGGCAATCTACCTACAAATTGAAGCATTTATTACAAAATCATTCAGAATGGAAGGAATAAATTCAAATAATTTTAAAGGCTTATTTATTTTTAGAGAAGTGTGCAAAGGAAGTTTAGAAGGAAATTCATAGTTTCAAGGTTTGAAGAAGATATCAGACGGATTCGAAGTGAGGTCTAAAAGCAAGATATCTATACATTTATTGTTGGCATTTTCAGAGGTATTCTTGTTTGCACAATCTTTCACTTTTATTGCTATGGATATTTCAAAGGTTATGAATTGTGTGGATAAAGTTAGGTTGAAGAGATATTTGAGGAATGTGTCAGAAGAGTTTTTTGGTGCATTCTCTTGCATCCCTCTGAGAGTGTTTCCTACAAAAGATATCTATGCATTTTTTTACAATAAGATAGAAGAGATGTTGTCATCTCAGTTGAGCATGCTTTGGGAAAGTGAATTGAAAGAGATCCATGATGCTTGGAGAGTATTAGTTGAGAAAAAGTTGGATGTTTGGAGGGAAGTTCCCTTGTTTGGATTTGAGAAGAAATATATTTGAATAGTGTTGAGCAGAATTCATGATGAATCTCTATGGATAGATGAGGCACATTTGATTTCTAGAGAATCTATTAGAGATGTAACTAGTTTGTGTTCCTTCGGACTAGTTCCCAAACTGAAGGCTATGGATGAGAAAGAAACAATTGAGGTTACCGATGCAAATTCTAAAGGGAAAGAGATTGATTTGAGATCAATTGTTGATCCGGTAATAAGGTGTGCTGCTATGGTCATTGGTCACAAATTTTGTATCCCTAACAATGACCTTATAGTTTCTACTACTGTTGTGCATACTATTGTTGATATGGTTAAAAGAGGTATGGAATATGACTTGTGGGAATTACTTCATATACATATTTTGAAGAATTTAAAGGAGATCAAGAAGAGTAAGAAGAATACATTCCAGTATGGCAATTCAAGGTTGTTTGTTTTCTCTTTTACTTTTTGAGAGACTTACCGGTAATAGGAAGGATAGAATGGTCAAATTCAGAGCCTATTTCCTATCAAATAAGGAACTTCATGACAAATCTTGGTAGTTCAGATGCACAAGAGACTTCCCTTGCTGCATTCTTTGGAAAATTTTAGATGAGGATGAACAAAAGGTTTAGGATTCCAGTAAGTGTTGTGGAAAGGTACTTCAGAAGCATAAATTTTCTTGTGTCTACAGATTTTTCTCACATGGAAGTGGTTGAATGAAGGTTAGTTTGGATATCTAAATTGGAATATGAAGTGTTAGAGGTTGAAGTTGATAATTATGCTAAAATTATTTTGGAAATCCCTAAGAATCTCAATGTAGAAAGTACCTCCAGTAGCATGACCGGAACTGGAAAGAAAAGGAAGAGTGTTGTTAAGCAAGAAGTTACTGAAGGAAGTGAGCTTGAACATGAGCATGAAAGAATAAATATTCATAGAGCTTTGGAAGTATTGCAGAAGTTTATTCCTAATGCTAATTTTGATTCATCTATTTATGCTGTGGAGGATCTCCGTGGCATGATTAATTCTTTGAAGGTCTACATCTTCGGAATTGAAGTGTCTGCTAGAATCATGTCTAATGAAGGAAATTTGGAAGATATCAAAGGAAAATGTGTGAATGCACATAGTCGAGTGGTGAAGGAATTGGAGAGTGTACAAGGTTGTGAAGAAGAGGCACAAGAACTACTTTCTTTTTGCCTAGATTGGTCTGGTAGTACACTAGATATGAGAAATGAGATAAGGATGAGTCAGTCTTAGTTGAGCACTTAGGAAGATAGATATAGGTTAGTAGAAGATAAAGATAATTAAAGGTGGTCCTACGTTATGCTGCTTCAGGACAAATTCTTTTCTCTACAGGATCAAAGGACATATATTATCAAGAAGTTTGTGGCACTCAGAGATAGGATTAAACTTAGACATACTCCAGTTTCTAGTGGTCTTGGCTGTATTCGTGAATTATCAAAGATTGATCTTAGTCCCAATACTTTAATATATGGTGTAGTGTCCTTAACTAAGCTTGAGCTATTTTACAAGACTCTTGTAAGTGCAAAAGGTTCATGGGAAGAAGGTAAAGCATTGTGGAAGGATATCCTAGATAGTCTCAAAGGTTCTTCGGGTTAATTCAAGTTTGTGTTCATATATTTTTAGTTACACTTTGATGCATATATACATATACACCAAACCCCTTCCTTTGTCATTGATGTCAAAGGAAGAGAGATAAAGAGATGAGGAGAGATGGAGAGATGGAGAGATAGAGAGACAGAGGAAAAACATTTTTGTGAAGAACAGTTTTGATATGGGGAGTATTCAGAATATTCAATTACAATATACTCGAAAATGTTTTTGTCATGTATGTTGCCATCAATGCCAAAGGGGGAGATTTTTGGAAGCCTTGCAACATGAGCATGAAGTATGGATGGTTGTGTTGGTTGTTCCTATGTTGTCATTGATGTCAACATGGTGATAACTATATGGGAAGTCTACTTGGTTTACCGTATGTTGTTCTCTACTAGTAATACCCTTTTGTGATGGATCAGTGTGTTGGTATTTGAGTATGAAATTCACTAGAAGATCTGATATGACTCTAATCTCTTAACCATTTTTTCTCGACTCATTCAGACAACTATATCCTGGATCTTGAGACATCTTTTGTTGTGAGCAAAAAGTATCTTTGGCAGAGTTTAACATTGTATCCTACTATTGTTTTGTGTGTGGCATATTATGTGGAAGACTCCGTATTCTACTAAAGGGTGATCCCATAATACTGGTTTACAATTTTTGCCTAAATTGGACACTAAACTAATTTTTTCTAACTAAATATTCACTTTCGGGCACCTATAGCGGCTAAACCATGAGGAATTTGAAGATGATGTAAACTAGTGATTTGTGTCATTTTGTCTGTAGATTCTAAATATATTTTTTTCAATTTTTTTGGAATTAGATTACACTTCGTTTTCCATCTCTTCGAAAACTATTTTTTTTAGTAAACACCATTTTTAAGGAGTGATGCTTACCATATACAACATAACTTTTTTTCCATGAAGGATAAAATTCTAATTTTTCCGAATTTAGATTTTTAACTATGATGATAGCACTTTCATTTGGTTTCATAGTGTTTTATTGAATATTTTTCCTTAATCAAGTTTTGAAGTCAAACCAATTACAATTCAAACATAGGTAGACTATATACAACATAAATCTTTTTGTATGTATTGAAATTCAATTTTTTTTGTTGGATCAAGGACTTCAATCTAGTGCACCGATATTTAAAAAGAAAAAATTGATAATCTGCTATTTTTCCATATGTGTAGAACAGAGAGCTTGATTTTCAGTGAAAAACCTACATTCATAAGAAATAAAAAATAAATATAATAATTAAATTAAATTTATTTAAAATTATACTTTTTGGGAAGCTTATAATAAGGACTACATACAAAAAATAAATTTTAAATGAATTCATTTGATCCCCCAAAAGGTAAATCAAAAGTGATTTTTTATCAGCATTTTGATATGTGTAAAGGAGACTCCATTATAGGTATGGTTTAAAACTACTGAGGTTCTATCCAAGGGAATTTGATCTAAGGTAATTAAATCAAACCCTCTTTAATTGGAATCCTTTAAATGGAACTTTTCAAAGCTTAAATCATTATATTTTCTAAAAATATGTGATTTCAGCAAAAATTAGGATCTCCCAGAAATTGTAAACTAGTATTGTGGGATCACCCTAAGGTGAACATTCTTATGCTACGGTTTTGTTGATAGTCTCTATGTTGGTAGTATGATAGGAAATTAATATGTTCTCAGGTTTGGAAGGTGTTTACTTTGAGGATTATTTGTTAGTTTGGAGAGTTGTGTTCTAGTCTTGGCCGACTCAGTGTATGCAATATATTATGAAGACTAGTTATGTTTTATGAATGATATCTGAATTGGTATAATGCACTACGTGGATAAAATGTGTAAATCTTATATGGTGTCGACAAAGAAGGTTTTGATTATTTTTGTGTTCATCTAATTAGGCCGACCTAATTTATGAATAAGATATACTTGTATATATATAATATTTTTTGAGGAATGAGATGAGAGAGAAAAGGAGAAGAAAGCATGGAGAAGAAAAGTGTGTGGAAGAAAGATTCGAGCGTAAATGCTTTATCAATTGTGGATCAGTACAGTTTTTTTGAGCGACTGTTGTGTGAGGCAGTACTTCTTATTCTGAGCTTCAATGGAACTGAACCCTGCACATTGAAGGTGTATCCTATTAGTTCAATCTTTTGGCGGTGAGCCACTCTCATTGTATCTTGGCAGTTAGCCATCTTTTGTACTCAGGCAGTGAGCCTTTTAAGGACAGTGAGTCCTGGTAGTGAGCCCCATAATATTTTGTATCCAGATATAATATATTGTGAGTTAACCCTCACTGCGGTTTTTCCCATTTTGGGTTTTCCACATAATAATCCTAGTGTTCATGTTGCATTGACTTGTTTCTATGCTCTCTTGTTGATTCAGTTACAATTGTGATAATGTTTAAGTGGATTTTATTATGGTTTTATGGAATACTAATTCACTCCCCCTCTCAGTATTCTAGATGTTCAATAGATCCTATTTCTATCTTTTGTGATAACACAAGTGCAATTAACATTTCAAAGAATATGGAAATGCACTCAAGGACAAAGCATATATCTATCAGGTATCATTTCTTGAGAGAGAAGGTAGTGGAGAATGAGGTAAATCTTGAGTATGTCCCTACAAAGGATCAAATTGTTGATATATTTATGAAGGCTCTTCCTAAAGATACTTTTGAGTATCTCTGAGAAAAGTTAGGGGTCATTGCCTCTCCTTTCTTGAACTAGATGCATATGGAGATGCATCAGTCTAGTGGATCTATCTTTCTTCTGAACTGATGTTTTGGTGGCTACCTCTCAGGGGGAGCAAGTAGTGTCATGTGTTGTCATTTTGAGTATTATGTTTCTAATGTCAAAGGAGAAATCAATGTAAAACATCTTTTTCCTTTTCCATTGTTGTCAAAGGGGGAGATGAGAGAGATGTGAAAAGAAAAAGATAGATATGTAAAAATAAAAATATTATCTACTAAGGGGGAGAAATAGAAAGCAAAATCATAAGTATGTTCAGAACTAGTATGTTGTCTTTGATGGTTTTTCACGTCATGTGTTTCCATCAATGACAAAGGGGGATATTGTTGCAAGTATGAAGAAGTTATTGCAAGGTGTTGTCTTTGATGTCAACTGGTCAATTGGTTATCAACTAGTTGTTATTGTCATTAGTGTCATGGATACAGGTTATTGGTTGTATATGTCAAGGATATTGAGAAAATTGTATTGAAGGAAGATTGCAGGTGTTTAGTGGTTGATCTGGGTTTTGGTCTGGGTTTTGCTTCTATGTGTGTGTGGTTCAGATATTTTGATCATGGTTGTTGGAAACTACTATATCTAGATTTTTGGTTCTAATTCATTGTATAGTACAAGATATGTTCATCAGTTGTGAACTGTGGTTTTGTGTGTATATGGTTGAGGTCTAGGAGAAATGTTGTTGGTCTATATTTTTGTTTGGTTAAGTCTTATGACTTATGGTTCTAGAGTTAAGTTATTATGATCATATTGAAGTTAATTTTGGCATCTGGAAGGATCGTGCTTAACTATTCTATGTGTTTTACACTGGTTTGGACGACCTTGTGTTAAACACTACCTTCAGAATTGATGAAGCATGTTGGGACCTATTTGGGTCCTCATCAAGTGTGTGTTTGGGTCGCCCTCATTTTAATTCCACCCTAGGATGTTTTGATGCTAACCTAATTTGAATTTAATGTTGGATGGCCGACTTTGGATATGTTTCAAAATTGAAGATGGTATAAATTATACAAGATGAGTTAGTAGTGAAAGCAGAAAAAAGAGATAAGTGCAAAGAAATAGAGCAGATAGATGCAAAGCAAGTGCGAATCAAGTGGATGAATGTAATCAGAGTGTGGAAAATCAGTGTGAAGTCTAAATGTTGAGTTTCTAGATGCATTGACCTGAAGGTGGACTCTATTATTCATGCATGTCTGCAAGTGGATGAGAAAATTGTGGTGGATTTCTCTATTGTGTTGAGATTGTCTTCTCTCTGTAACGTATCTCTTCTATCTTCTTTGTATCTCTATGGAAGTGAGCCCTCTGAGTGGTTATCCTTGTTGGACAGTGAGTCCTGATTTGGATAGTGAGTCCTTGTTTTGGCAGTGAGCCTTTTTTCTCAAGTAGTGAGCCTTTTGTAATTAGTTTTGATATTCTCTATAGCATGAGTTAATCCTAACAATGTTTTTTCCCTCATTGGGTTTTCCACATAAATCTAGTGTTACTATGTTTGTGTGATGGTTTTCAGTTTCTACACTTGCATTTAATGTTTAATCATTTTAGCAAAGTTAAGAATTGTGATTGATCTAAGTTCCAATGAATATTATAAAAGTGAAATTTATGATAATTGATTCACCCCCCCCCCTCTTAGTTGTCTTGTTCAACATTTATAGTAAACAATTTTTTTAATATTAAATTCATATAAAAATAGAGTTTTAAAATATTAAAAAAAATCTTTAATAAGGGATATGTGGGGCATCGCTACCTACATAGGCAAGATGGCCGCCCAAGGGGGCCATGAGCTCCCCTTGAAGTGCTGCATCCCTTCACAAGGAGGGACAACCCAACAGTCCAACACAATAATACATGCATACATACATACAT
>VDFB02281492.1:476442814-476474115 GCA_007258455.2 Sequoia sempervirens
CATCCATCACTCATCCACTCGCATCTGCACCATAGCTTGGTCCTATTTTCGTATCATGATCCCTCCTAGTACTACTCGGCCCATCCCCAAGGTCAGTTTGTTCTTCCTTTATCAGAGTAGTCTATTGCATCACGTTGGGGGCATGTTCTCATTGGATCAGATTCGTGTATATTCTTAAAGTCCTAAAAATCAAAAAATCAAAAAACATCAAAACATCAGAAAATCCAAAAACATTCAAAACATATCAAAAAATCCAAAAATAGGTCAAAAAGTTAGTCAAAAATTCAAAAACAGAGCCGTCATGTTGAACTATGTCATCTCTAAGCTTGAACGTAGGCAAGGTTGATCTTTGATCATCCCCCGAGACACCTAGGTCAGTCCTTTAGGAGTCGGTCATAATAAACTGACATTTCAGCATGTATATCATCATCTGTAAATCGGTCAAGTCGTCAATTGAACTACATGGTCTGTGTGTGTATAACGTAGGCAAGGCTAATCTATTGATCAGCCCCCGAGGCCCTTAGGATAGGTTTTAGGTTAGTCTCTCGGTCAAAATCTAAGAAAATCCCAAAACATTGGAAAATTGAAAATCAAAACATTTGAAAATCTTGAAAAATACCAAAAACAGCCTCAAAACATCTCAAAAAGACCAAAAACATCCAAATATTTGAAAAAATCCATCCACCTCATCTCGCTTGCACCCACAATAACACCACTCATAATAAGCCGATCGTCATCCTCAACCTTTGGTAAGACAATCAGAAACAAGTTTAGCAGGTTAAAAGTGAAAACTCAAAAACGTCAAGTCTCAAGTCTAAGTCAGTACGTAAACAAGTTGGTCAATTCTTTGTGTTGATAGTCCATCATCCAAATACTCCCATATCAATCATCTGATAACATCATGTCCTAGGATGTATCCTTCCTACAAGGGGCATTATTTATCAGAAAGAGCACTTTGGATAAACGAAATGACGTGCTGCCATCCACTAACATGTCCTAGGATGCATCCTTCCTACAATGGGCATTATCTTTTGGAAATAGTTTTGGTTCCTTTCATTGAAAACACATTCCCTTTTGGTTAGCGGTATTGAAGAACATTAGCTTGTTTTTTTACTTTGTCTTTATCTTTTGACTTATCTTATTGCACTCATTCCAAGGACTTCTCGATGATATCCCAAAACAGGGGATTTAGAGAAATAGGAATGGGGCAATGATCATTATCTTTTGTCTGCTATGCTTGTTGGATGTTCTTGTAATATAACCTCGATGAATACTTTCTTTGTTAGGTATGTATGGAAGAGGTCTAGGGCAACTTGTTGACTATTGAATGGATAGGGTTACCTTTCCGTGTTGTGGTCCGAGATGTTTGAAACTTCTAAAGTACATCCTAGCAAGGTTTCCATATGTCAGGTGTGAGCAAGAATACTCCTATCTGCTTGTAAAGTCAAATTCCATCACACTAGGTACAACGCCATCCTGGTTTTCTATACCTTGATGCATCGTACCACGTGCGTTATCAAACATAAGAAAATTTGGCCCTTTGAAAATCCCAATTCCTCGGCAAGTAATCATCATCATCATCATCAATTGCATTTGCATCATCTTTTGTTTTGCTGAAATGACTTCTTCTTTCCTTGCTAACCGCACTAACAAGACCATACTATGACAGTTGATCATTATCACCATCATCGTCATCGATCCTGCATCCATAAAACATTAGCATATTTCATAAACATATCATATAGGAAATATACACATCGCATATCCATTATCATATAAACATAATATCATAAGCATCCATCGCATTCATCCCTTGCATCGCATTTCCATTATCATATAAATCATCACATAGCATCTATAGAAGCATTCCATAATCTTTTTTACATAATCATAAACAATAGGTATATAAGCATTTAATTCATTTGCATACATACTAGCATAGCATCATGACATTATCTCACCACAATACATTCACATTACATTCATATTACATTACGCATAATCATATCACTTTGTATTAACATAACATCGCATCCTATTAAATGCATCACATACATTACATCATCATTTAATACGTTTAGGATAATAACATTTGTTATTCTAAGCATCTCATAAAACCATCTCATTTGCACCATTTCATTTGCATCATATCACGACCATCGCATTCATATTTCATCATCCATATCATCTCATAAATAACATCATGAATCATTCATTAAATAAGCATAAACGTACAAACAAAGCATATATGCATCCATTCATAAGCATTTCATAATCACAATTTACATATCATTTCACATGTGCACCATAGATCATATCATTTCACATATCAGACCATCACATTTGCATCATCATAAATAGATCATCATATAGACAACATCATTGCACATCACATAAATACATATGCATATCATAAGGTGGCATAATATAGATCTGTTGGTCATAATCATAATGCATACATCATTAGAAATAAAAGCATCCACATCATATAGAAATAAAATCATACATAAAGAGAACACAGTGCATCACATCAAAATCATCATCGGCTCATATATATATCATCAATAATGTCACTGTCATAGTACAAAGAATAAATCGGATCACTATACATATGTGTCAATTAGTACAAAAGGCCCATTAGGGCTATCAAAAATGAGCCCATAAGGCACAAAAAAGTATCATAACATCTCGATCAAGATTGATCCCTGTGAATGCTGCCCTCGCCCCTGTCACCGTGACCCTCTGCTGGTCTGTGGCTGGCCCACTCTGAATACTCTGGGACCCGCTCTGCTCTAGGTATGGCCTCGTGATAAAACCGTCGGTAATACTTTGCCTCTCGAATGACATCCCTATAGGACCGAACTGACACTGTACCCTGGGAGGAGGCTGTCATGCTCTCTATCTGTTGTCTTCAGCCTAGCTCAGTGGCTTCCTATAGCTCTGCAGCCTGTCTCTGTTGCACGACTTGATTCCTCTCGACCTTGAGCTACTCTCTCTTGGCCCTCATCTGATCTCTCTTGGCTATCACGGCCTGAACCTGGGCCTACAGTTGTGCAATCAAAGTATCTTATGCATCCGCCTGACCTGCTAGTTGCACCTATGGCTACACCCGAGGCTGATCCTCGTCTCATGGTGGCTCCTACTATTGGTCCTGCATGTGTACGTCTCCATGCACTGGCTAGACTGGAGGCACTAGTGGCGGGTCCTATCGAATCTCAGCTCTTCGTCCTTGTCCTCCCCCTCTGCCTCTAACTCTCTATGGATTTGGGACTGCACCTGGAATCGTCAACCGAAGCGAAGGCCAAAACCAATCCCTATAGGCCTGAGTGGTGCCTGGATCTGCTAGCCCCATATCATAAGCCCATGGCCGGGCTACTAGTTGTCAAAAACTAGCCACTGCCTCTAAAGTAGGAATGTACCACCCCCATGAAAGCTGTGTCATGGTGCAAGTGAAGACAGCTACATAATCGTCATCAGGACGATCTTGTGGCTCCTTGAACTAACGCTGCACGTGCCTAGGTAGGTACTTCTCGAGCATGGTGTGCTCCTGCCCCTGCATGAAACAATCCTAGCGGTAGTAAAACATCTAATTGGCATCATCAGCCCATCCGGGCCGACCAAGGTAGGGTCGCCAGATAAAAACCTGCATCTCATCCAAGACTCTCCTCCAATAGGAGATCTCGTGCTCGCCGGTGTGAGTGAAAGACACACCGCCTCTATATCGCACCATGAGGGGATCATCTGGCCCCTTCGAAACTTAAACGAAATGTAGACGTAGCACAGAAATGTGCTCCCACGCCCAGACATGAAGTAGAGTCACCCCTGCCCCCAGTGCTCTATCGTCCATGTAGACATACTCATGGAGGTCCCTGTAAAGTGAAGCTAGAAGAACTAGCCCCCATGTGAAACGAACCAACCTGTCTCAGACCATCTGCTCCCAGCAATATCCCCATCTAGGACTAAAGTATCTCCCTCATCTGTCTAGGGCAACAAGGCTTGAAATGATGGCTACAATCACCCAACGGTAGGGGGTGTTAGGATCCTTTGTTGCTCAAGCTCTATCTGCCCCTCGCAGAAGACAATCTCGTCAGTAGCAAGGACTCAGAAGAAGGGCTCGCGCCCCTCGTCCATGTCAAAGATCGCTCGGCGACTATGAATAGGCAATCACAAAATCTGCCAAACGTCCTCTAGAGTGACGGTGGCCTCACCAGGGGAAGATGAAACGAAGATGTCTCTGTGCCATCTCTCGGCCAGTGCTGACAACATCCCTAAGTGAGTACGGATGGGGGCCGCATACGCAATGTGCCACAACCCCGCAATCTGGAGTCAATCTTGGTCCCTGTCGCTCAGGTCCCGCAAGTAGCCAGCTAGGTCTCGTGACCTATGCTCCCGAGAGTAGAGCTCCCTCGCCGTGTCCTGCATCAAGGAAGGTCACCATGCTAAAATTTTGAAAAATTCTTCATTTGAGCGTTCAAAAAACTTCCCCAGCGGTGCAACTTGTGAAGGCGTCGTAGTTTGATTTTAATCAAACTCTGACGCTAGGGCTGAGAAAAGAAAAATCGCACCGCCGTGGTGCAATTTCCCTCCCAGCAGCGCACTTTGGACAAAATTAACGCCCCCGCGTCGTACTTTGTAAATCTACCCGCCAGCCCCAAGCTCAGCGTCACAGCTTCTAAACTCCAAACTGCACTGCAGCGGCGCTATATCACACCGAGCGACGCAGTTCGACTTCTGAGCAGTGCTATATAGCGTCACTGCAGGCGAACCGACTCTTTAAAGCATCAATTAAAGCAATAAATGAAAGACGGAGCTTGCGTAAGGACCACTTACCGGTGCCCCGATGCCAGGTGGCCACTAGTACATCCGAACTCGATCTGAAATGTGTAGGGGAAGTTGTCATTGCACCATATTGTCAGGAGGTCTGAGCTCAAATATCAAGATCACTATTGGAGGTGTTTGAAAATGACTTGAAAGTGACCCCTCGGGCCCCATTTAAGCATGAAAATTAGGGTTTTTTTCACCCTGAATGGCTGTCCTGGTAGGGTTTTGGACCCCCAAACCTGTTTTTGACCGATCGAGGCTTTTTTTTAGTGTTTTATTGCGTTTGAACACGTTTTTAGCCTCCCAGAGTCCTTTCAGACCTATTGGGTACTTTGTCCTTTCTTTTCACGAGATCACCCAAAAAATTAAAATTTTCGTCCAATCTCTCGAGGGGGCATTATAATGGCATGTTTTCTCTCGCCCTGCAGTAGTGGGGAAAGTTTTTAATAAATTCTTTTTTGGTTTTGATCAAGATCATTTATTCTTTGAACCAACACAACAAGTGCATTGCTTCAAAGAGGGGCAAAATGTAGACACATAAAATATATCAATTGACGTTGTGCAATTGATCCTAACTTACTAACATCGTTTCTTCCTAAATCATCCCTCGGTCTAACCATTTAATCAAATCTCCTTATTTGATTAAATTCGTCAACTTTCATCCCTTAATTAAATAAATCATTTTATCTAGTTAAGTTGGCCTCTTTTGTTAATTAAATCAATTCATCTGATCTAATTATCCCTATTTGATTAAATCTCTAAAGTCTATCCATTAAATTAAATAAATTAAAACCTTATTTGATTTAATCTAACACCATCTCTTTTAATTACATAAATCAAAATATTTATTTGATTAATCTCTCATCATATTCCTCTCTTATTTGATTTAAATAAATCCATAAATTTGAGTCAAATAGGTCACATCATCTAACCTCTCTCATTAAATTAATTAACCTTTGATTAATTTAATCTCATCCCATGTCCCATCCTCTAGATAATGCAAGTTGCACATGAAAATAGATTTAATTCATTTATTAAATCTCTATTTTCCTCACAAGGCATCTTTTGGAATATTCTCTTAATTTGAATTCAAAAATTTCAAGTCAACATGTACATCCAACAAGGAAATAACTTCATCTTACATGTCCTTTGCCTTGAGCCAAGTGGCATTTATTGCATTTTTCCTTCCCTCTTACAATTCATTTCAACAAATTTGAAATTCAAAATTATGCATTTATTGGCACATTCCCCAAATCTTGCACATCCTTCATCCATTCATAGATTGAAAAGTGGCATCATGCCATTGGATGAATGTTAGTCCCACATTGCTCAAATTTGGACATTCATCCATCTTGGAACTCTATAAATAAAGAGCTCAATCCTCATTCCATCATCCACAATTTATGTAAAGTTACCATGCTCAAATATCTCTCAAATTTTATCCATTATCATTGAGTCCTTAGCTAGGTTTTTGCAGATTTTGGCTTGGAGCTCTCACCCTTCATCAATAAAGTGGATCAATCTCCTCAACATATCAAGTTTGCATCTTAGGAATTGGGAAAGGGCCAATTTTCACATCAAATTGGCACCAATTCCCCCATGGGATCATGAATTTGCACATTTAAATTAAGATTGAATCTATGTTTCTTGGTTTCATTGTGTTCTTGGTTGTTTTCTTTCCTATTTTGAAGTTGTAAATGGATTTCATGGGGAATCCTTGTTTTAGCTTGCAATCTCTTGTTTAACTTGTTTATTCTTGTTGTTTTGCAAGTACTAGGATCGGGGTTCGCACACATATATATACATATACATATACATATACATATACATATATACATATATACATATATATATACATATACATGCACACACACATATTGTATTTATTATTCTAAAACAGTAAATTAAAATGACAATCTAAATAAAAACTATCTCAAAAAAAAATACAATCCGCTAAGTAAATTTTGAGCTACCCCCTTCTCCAACCCTGCAGAGAGGCCTCCGAGCCATGTATTTAAAAATAAAAACTAAAATAATAAGTTCTGAAATATAAAGGAAAACACCATTTCCTTCATAGTCTAAAATTTTATCTCAGAGAGAATTTGGGTTTTGTTATCTGTATAGGAAAGGGACAAAATGATATTTAATTGTATTCTCTTAAATACAAAATGCATAACAAATAAAACACATGTATTAGGTTTCCTCTCTAACATTGAGAAAGAATATAGATTTGCAATATTATAAACCCCTATGACCTCAATGGAAAAGAAAATAAATAAGATTGAAAATAAATGAGATTGAAAATAAAAAATTTGCAAGTATTGAAGAAGTTAGAGTAATGGGCTGAGAAAGGGAAATAGGAGAAGTAATGAAACAAGATTTATAGAAACCTACAACAAAGAATTGATCTTCTATCAACAACAAGAATCTCACCTCAACAATCTTCATCTCTCTTCTCTTCAACCTATAAACAAAATAAAAGAATAAAAATAAGAAAGAATTTTTTTTAAATAAGCCATCCTTATGAATTAGGGTTGAATTGTGAAACCCTAAGATCTAAAGGCTAGAATTAAAACTCATCCAATGGTGAGATTCATGCACATTCCATTAACTTTAACTTTACCATTACCTTAAACTAATCTTATTTAAGTTTCAATTTGGCTCATGGTGGGGGTCCATGAGACTAGGACCCCTTTAAGTAACAACTTAAAGTCACTTTTGAGGCTTTAACAAATAAACTTTTATCTATTATTTTTGCAAGTTTATTGAATTTAGATTTAATTCTTTATTTTTTATTAAGAAATAAATAAGCCTTAGAATTTTTAATCTATCAAATTTACCTTAAATAAATGTTTGTGAATAAAATTAAAATAATTATATTGGTTTTAAAATGTCGCATCATCAATATTTTATTGAATAATGTAAGACTTTAATTATTTCATCTATAAGGATTTTAAGATTTAATGTGTTCAATTAAAATCATTTGAGAAGACGTGACTTACATAAATATTAATTTTATAATTTTGAATTGAAATGAGCCCTAAATTAAATATAGAAGGGAATTTATTTCCAAGTGGGAATTACTATTTTAATTAATCAAACCTATTCAATTTAGTGTAAACTTAGCTAAAATTCATTGATTGAAGCATTGAAATTTGAATATAAGACAGGTTATTATGGTAAAATAGGATTAAGTTATGTTCTCAATCATGTTCTAATCCAATCAAATGTGATAATGAGAGGATTTAATAATTTGTTTATTAACTATTAAAATTAAACGATTATGTAAATTTATCTATAATAACTAACTTAGGTGTGAACTATTTCATAAAGCATATGGAGATAAATTTAATATTCAATTCAATATTGAATAGAATCTCAAATTATAGTAGTGAAATCATTAAGGGTGAAAGGTTTAATACATAAATTTTTAAATGACCATGCCAGATTAATTTGTGAGATATTAATCTCTTAATGGTGGAAAGTCAGATGAATCAACTAAAAATCTTTGGCTAATTCGATAAAACGATTAAAAAAGTATTACTTAAGCATTATTGTCATCAATATATATTCCTATGTGTAATTAAAAGGAGCATATTCTAGTGTTATTGTTAACGAGGTTCTAACTCTTAAATGCACGTAAATTTTAAATCAATTATCTAGAGTCAAATATTCTACACCTAAATCTGTTTATTCAAGTTGGGATAATGATGACATCTTAAGAAAAATCAAGTATTAAGAATTAAGTTAAGTGATAAATTATTTGGTGGGACCTTCTTATCAACACTATTGGCTCAAGACATATGTAAGAGTTTAAAGTCGTCTATCAAGTAAAACGTGACTAAGGGAATCATCTAATATGAACCTACAACTAATTAAATTATGCTTTTTGCATTAATTAATACAATCTTGTCAAATGATGTTAGATTTAGTAGCTATGTTGCAAAATGGTTGCTTGTTGGGAGTGGGTTAGGTTGCAAAACTATTTTAAAAGAAAAAAGAAAATCGGTGATGTTTGTGTCAAAGCCACATTAAAATGTGGGCATGACATAAATATAAATCTTGAACTTTTAAAATTTAAATTCAAATCAAATTTTATCAACTCCATCCTACTAACTATTGTGAGTCAACCTAATGCACACTTGTGCTAATTTATGTGTTATATTATTGTATTTAAAGACATTCATTCATTGAATTAAAAGAATCAAATAATACTAGTACATCTAGAAGATATTCAAATATCATTCATAGTAAGAGCATCATAGGAGTATTTTATCAAGCATACATTATCCTAGGCACATTGCAAGCTTTCTTGTTGACTATTATCTTTGAATTTCAAATTGTTGAATTAGTCACCGTAAGATTTTCCTTAAGGAGAACGTGCCCTTTACAATTTCTCATATTACTAATATGTAGAGAAAAAATAAAGATGCACTTATTTCAATCATGATCATTCTTATAGTATAAGTTGAGGTGTCCATGTCAATTCACTTCTAAAAAATAGATCTAAACTAAAGTAGAACATACCAATTTTAAAATTTTGAGATAGATGTGTAATCAACCCTTAAAATACTAACATATTGAATCAAATTTAACATCTTCAATAGTATATTTCTATTGTTAAAAATGAAGTTTAGAATCACATTTAATTTATTGAATTTGTACAAATTCAATTAACACTTATTATTATTATCCAAAATTATTAGTATTTTCCTTAGACATAGTACTCAATTTGTTAATTAGTTATTAATAAGTTGGTTTTCAACCAATTAAAAACTAGAAATTTATGTCCTTCAAATATAATTTAAGCTTTTTTAAAGTGAACATGTTAAATATTTAAGTTTAAAAATTATAAAAATTATTTATCTTGAACATAATTGACTAAAAAGTTTGGGGTGTTATGGGCAAATTTGTAGGGAAAGCAAATTTTTTTTTACAACAATTTTTTAAGAATGATTTTTCATTTTTTATACATTTTTTCTAAAATAAATAAATGTTACTTATTTTTTACTTTTTTTTAAGAATTTTTTTTAATGTATGTAATTTTTATTTTTTATTAATTAGCTATTTTATAGAGATTTGGATTCACACTATTAAAATAATAAAATAAATATTTAATTAAAGAACACATAAAGATAATCTTCTAGGGATTTTATTGTATACAATTAAAATAAAAATTTAAAAATTAAATCTTAAACTATTTGACATTGCCATTTTTTAATTAATAAATTAAAAATGAAATATTATTAATAAAAATCACTAAATATGATTATTGTGCCCCCCCCGATAGTTGATTAGAATTTATTATTAGTGTTAGGATTAGGGTTAGAATTAGGGTGTGAGTTAGGGTTAGGTCATTCAAAGAACTAATTAATAATACTAAAATACTATAATTAAGAAAACTTACATTTATTTTTATTCACATTAATAAAAACTTACATTTGTTTTTTTAAATGTAGAAAACAATAATCACAATACTATAAAGGAAAGTACTAGCCACTAAATGACACGTGTTCTACATTATATCCATTTTTCTTTTTTCTTTAATTAATTTACATAAATTATATATATGAAATATAATTTATTTCCTTACAATAAAATACAACTAAACAATTAGTTTATAAGTTGGCATTATTGAATAGAATATTAAATACACAACTTTCTTATAAACAAATAAAAATATTTTATAATTTTTTTCCCTTAATAATAAATTATAATATATATCTAAATATTAATATAAAAAAATGTTGTCACAAGAAAACCTTTCTCTTACATCCTAAGTATCATAAATATTGTACAAGTCAATTTCAAGTACTAAATTTTTAGTTCCTACCAAGGACTATAGGCACCACGAGATCCTAACTAGTTATTAATGTTTTGAACTTCAACCAATCAAATTGATTATTAATTGAACATAATATTTTGATTTTGCAATTTTTTTTACTTTTTTTAGGCATTTTTTTTGCCACTTCTTCCTTAATGTTAAAATTGAAATTTTTTAATTATTCTATATAAAAAATTCATTTAATTTAACCATGAAGCTAAGTAACAATTGTATGTCAAATTTTTTATTTAATCCAATTTAACAATTTTAACCAAATTGAATCTCAAAAATTCAAAATCATAATTATTTTAACATGTCAATAATCCAACTATTAAATCTATATTTTTTAAAATTAAATCTATTATATATTTTTTTCTTAGATTAAATTGAATCTCAAATTTTCAATATCAATAATTATCTTACACATATTAATTTAACTATTAAGCTAAGTAGAAATTGTATAATTATTCTATAATTATTTTAACATGTGAGTAATCCAACTATTAAATTTTATTTTTTTAAATTAAATCTATTTTTTTCTTAGATCAAATTGAATCTCAAAATTTCAATATAAATAATTATTTTACACATATTAGTAATTATCAATTGGGGAACTATAGACAACCCCGATTCTTTAACTAGTTATTAATAATTATGTTTCTAACCAATGAGAGTTAAGATTTTTTTTAATTTAATAAATACTTGTATATTGTTAAATTGTAGATGCAAATTATATAACAAAACATTTTAAACAAATGAATTTTCTTAAATATTATTGGCAAGAAAGTTTTGCGCGATATGGGCGATTTATATGGTACTATTATCATACTGGCGATAATAGTGGGTAGATGGAAAGCCAGCATGTGATAATAGTGGGCATCGTTAGCTGGAATGAATGTGGTGGGCATAACTGTTTCTTTATGGAGTTTTAATGAAATCTAAATATTACCAATGAAGAGCAGCATGGTGATAAAGTAGTAGTGTCTGAGGCTTCATTATCACTGGCACCTGCATAATTTGTCACATCCCTAGAACATATGGTAGTTCAAGCATTTCACTTGTTCAATTAAAAAGATTTACAAACTCTTTTTGTTAAATATGCTTGTATTGTTAATAATATTTGACTTTGCACAGGTATAATTGTAAGCTGACAGTTTAAAATTTAGAGGAAACAAACCATCAATTGAAAGCTGACAGTTTAAAATTGAAAGCAAACAAACGAACATCTATAATATCTTCGTGCGTGCACTAGGAGAGGTATTCATGTCCATTAATTTTATTTTTCTTTTGATTTATATCCTTTAGCTTCACATTAAACTTTTCTTTCATGGCAGTGTGTTTAGGAAAGGCCTAGTCAAGCCCAGAACAACATGCTTTGCTTTGTCTTTCAGTAAATGATAGTTTGGCTTTGGTACTTATGTTAAAGAATAGTTCATTTTAGAATCCTGAACCCTAGATACATTCTCTGTTGTAGTAGCTTGGCAATCACACCATTGAGTAATGATAAATTCCACAAAGGGCCTCTCATCTGGAACAAAAATGTCACCAAGATAAAAGCGATTGAACCACTGACAGTTGGGAAGTTAAAGCCCTAATCTAAATTGAGCATAGCTTTTTGTTTTTTCCAATATTAATGTTATTAAGTCCTTAATTGGGACATGCGAGTTGGGTCTAGTGTTAAAGCCCTCAGACTTTCCCAATGTTGGCCCAGGTTTGAGCCACAGCCTGGCTCCCCAATAGTGGCCTCCCCTCCCAGTTATCTATTAGAAAAAAATTCATATGTTATTGTCTTCTACAAACTATGTCATTTAGCATCTCTTTTATGTTTGGAATTGTAAATAGAATCTAAGAACGTGTCTTTAGTAATTAATAATAGTTGTTTACCATTGTGATTAGAATTTAAGCACATGTATTTGGTAATTGTGAGTTGTTGGTTGGAAATTTCCTTGAGTCCTACTATTGTGTAAGGTAACTTTTTGGAAATTGTAAAGAGGCATCCTTTTCCAAAACTAGGATTTCATTACTATATTGAGTTGTAAAGTTCTCACATTAGTTATTTATGTGATTGTGCTAACATTAATAAGAATGTGATAGTGTGTTTCTGTAATAATGATGTCATTGTTGCTAGTGCTCTTTGACTTGTTCAGTTTTGTAACCAGGATCATTCACTCTATTTTCAATTCCTTTATAAATTCCTTAGGGAATTTTGTGCATGGTAGAGTTATTTAGGAACAATCATCAGTAAGTATCATGAAATTTATGTTTCTTTTCCTTACCAAGTTTTTTTCGAAAAACTCAAATTGAAATTTTCATTTGTGCCTAATATACAAGGTTTGCTTAGACAGACAAAGCAAAAAGCTAGTCTTCAAGCTTTTAACTATTTGGAGAAAAAAATGTGTATTGAACTTGTTTGAGGCTATAGCATTTGGTCAAGTCAAGGAATGCATCCTAAAAGAGTTGACGTCAATAGTTTAGAGGTCCTAAAGTTCCCATAGAAATTACTATTCAACAAATGCATTTACAACTTTACACATGCCAATTGTATTTTCTTGAAATTTTCATAAGCCTTTTCAACAAATGCATTTTCTACATATCCCGCAATCATTTCCCTCCATGACAGGACATCTATTTGAGGCATTCTGTCAAGTAGTTCATTTGCCCTATCTTTTCTTATTACATGTCCCTTTGGAGTAAACATCTATCTAGTTTGCATTGTTTGCTATATGCTTATACAATGGTCTCACCATAATGCTAGTAGTATAGACTTAAGTTAGCCTGCATTATTTTGTATCACAATTACATCCTTGTTTTCTATCCAATGTTTCAAAAAACAAACAAATAATGTTGATTTATGGAGTTTTTTTTAAATTGTGGGTCATTCTAGTTAACATTTTGTGATCTACTGAAGGTAATTTAAAAGAATAAAATTAGGCAGATGATAAAAAATTATCATCTCATTATTGTGTGTAAAGGTGGTGGAAATCTTCTCATTTCACAAAACTCAATTTCACACCTGAGCATGTGGTCAAAATATATTTTGGAGTGGTAGCAACCATGTTTGAGCCAAAGTTTGCTACCCTAAGAGTTGTTTCCTCAAAAACTTCAATCTTTACTATCGTTCTCGATGATCTTTATGAAGCGCAGGGATCAATTAATGATATGATGCTATTCTATGAAATAGTTAAAAGGTTTGAATTGATTCTCTTTTTCATTTTTCCCTGCTAATGAAAAGTTTCAATGCACTCATCTAAGCCAAACTTGGCTATTTCATCAGGGGGGATCTGTCACTAGTGGACCACATGCCAAAGGAAATCAAAATCTGCTTCATGGGCTTTTATGAAACAGTCAATGAAATTGCAGAGGAAAGAAGGAAGACACAAGGGTGTGATGTATTTCCCTACCTCTGGAACCTGCTATGTATTCAATAGACCAAATTCACCATGTTTTTTCAGTTTTGAGTGTTTTTCTTAAAGGCTTTTTCTTAGCTTCTTTTCATGTAATTTTCCAATGGGAAATGCAGCTAGCATCCTACACCAAGGAAGCAAAATGGGTTCAACATAAATATTTGCATTCCTTCGAAGAATACATGGAGAATGCTACCTATATATTAAAGCTACAAAGTTCAATCTAGTGCATTTGTCATAGAAATATCTCTTTTATTTTTTACATTTCTTCTTACTCAAGGTTGCTCCTTTGAAACAACCTTGTTTGCATACTTATGCCATTTACCATTCTTGTCCATGTGTCATTACTTATGTTTCAAATTTGTTCCATTACATGAAAGATTATTCTTACTTTGCATGTGTGCATACTGTTGTTATTTTGGATTGTTGGAAAAATTGTTGTTGTAAATATTATACTTTGTCTAAGATAGTTTTTATCAAAGTGTAATATTGGACTTAGTTAATAAAGTTTACTTTGGATATAAGAAATAATGACATAGCTACACCTTCACTTGAGGTACACAAGTGCCACCACTACCTCATCAATCCTTAATTGACAGTAGTTAGGTGTCAGTTCTATTTAGTCAATTCCACCTATGTTTCAATTACACTAAGTTAACTCACCTCTTCATTGGGAGTGATTAAGAGTCAATTGATGACCTCTTGGGTATGTCACTTTCTTGAGTCAAGCATCCAAGAGGCCTATATATTTCTACTTTACTCTTTGTAATGTATTTTGTCATATTGACTATTGTTGCTAAAACTTTCCAACCACAACAAGTTAAAACAAGACTATTCTAGAACATTTTGGCAGGAACTTCGCTACTCTGCAGCTCTTGTTTCAAATGAAATAGAATTTGGGAAATTGATGTACAAGGGAATTTCATTTTACAAGCCATTCTACCAAAAACAACCAACAATCAATATATTCACTTCCATTAATATCTTGTCCCCACAATAGTTTTTCAAATGCTTCCTCAACTTTCTTATAAAGTATTATTCATAATAAGTTAAAATATAATGATGGGGATTTATAATTTTTATATTAAATAAAGATTTATTTATTTATTTAAATTATGTGTTAATATAAATTAATTTTATTTTGATTTCTTATCATATTTGGTTAACAAAGAGTTATGGAGAAATTGTATCAAAGAAATATTATATTATCCTATATATATGAGGTTGTTGCACAAACAAACCTCACTGCTAAAAAAAATAAAACAATATAGTCAATTCTCCTATTTTCATCATAGTTAGTTTCATTATTACTAATAAATACTAACTATCATATACAATCACTTTCATTATTTCTAATGGATAATTTCTAACTATCATGTACAACTTTCATTATTACTAACAATAATTTCTTTATTTTTATATTGTATAAAATTTGGTCCAAGCTATTATTTTTCACATAAACATGCACCAATCTTTGTCTTTATAGAGTGTAAAATTAACTTAAACTATTAGTTTCCACATAAACATACACCAAAAGCCTTAACATGTGATGAGAGCAATAGATAAATAATTTTATACTAATAAAAAAATAAAAAATAAATATTTTTTTATAATATTCTAGTGCCTAAGGTCAAACACATGGGGTAGAGAGTAATAAAAAAAATAGAAAGGGTAGCATCTCAAGAAGTGAAATCAAATTATATGAACAATCACAATAATTATATTCTAACATATACAAGACATTCTACAATGACATTTTTCCATAAAAATCAAAATATAGGGAACTATATATGTGTATGTGTGTGTACACACACATACACACACATATATACACACATATATACATAGATGCAAATAAAACTATTAGAAAATAGCTTATACATATATAGCAAAATTTACAACACTTTTCAAAATAAAAATAAAATAAAATAAATTATCAAAACAAAGAATGATAACTTTTCAAAAAGTAAGATAAAAAAATAGCATATAAAAGTAAAATAGCTCTTCAAATTAAAAATAAGTAAATCATATACAAAAATTAAAAAATAATTAACTGGAAATTAAAATATATGTAATAAATAAAATAGTTGCAAATAAAATAAAATAACTTTTAATTAAATAAAATAGCTTAAAGATAATACCTATACTAATCATCATGAACTATACTTTCAATTATATTAGAGTTTCTCTATCATAATAGAATAATTACAATAATTAATATTTACTAATCTTTTATTTATTATCAATTATATTTTCAATCCCATACACTATATATATATAGAGTAAACCATATAATAATCAAAATAATTCTTAACTAAAAATTAAAATATATATGACAATTTACATATGTAAGAAATAAAATAATTTTAAAGTAAAATAAAATAACTTACAATTTCTCTATTACAATAGAATAATTACAACAATTAATATTTATTTTTCTTTTACTTATTATCAATTATATTTTCAATCATATTACAAGGACAAAAACTAATCTCTACACAATTCTTATTTAAAATTACCATTTTATATGTAAGAAATAAAATAATTTTAAAGTAAAATAAAATAACTTTTAATTAAATGAGATAACTTAAAATTAATATCTATACTAATTATTCTCAACTTACTTTAAGTTATATTACAATTTCTCTATTATAATAGAATAATTACAACAATTAATATTTATTTTTCTTTTACTTATTCTCGATTATATTTTCAATCATATTACAACGACAAAAACCGATCTCTACACAATTCTTATTGGTTCATGCCATGGAACTATAGTGAACACAGTTTGTAACTAGTTATTAAAATTGTTTATTTCAATAAATCAAAATTGATAATTTTGTTTTCATTCATTATATTTTAATTCTTTTAAAGTAAAATGTGCAATTTTTAACCTTTATAATTTTCAAAATCATTTTCCTCAAATATCATTGGCTAAAAAGACTTAGGGGATGAGGAGGAATTTGACATTTTTATTAGTTAGAATAAAATTTCAAATGAATGAGTTGTTGAAAGTAAAGAGTGTATGTAAAATGGGTTGAAATAATCTAAAACATTAAATTATTTTAGGTTATTTATTTATATGGCCACTATTCAATAAAATATAATATTCTTAATGTTGAATATTTTTTGAAATTTATTTTAAAATTTACTTATAATAATTATTAAAATGTTCATAAAATATGCAATCTTTTAACATTTTCATTTAGCCAATCAAGCTAGGCCCCCCACCCCTTTTAAATTATTATTTTAATATCACAATATAAATACCATTAAATTATTAATAAAATATACAATCTAAACTACTATTTTTCAATTACCTATAAAATATACAACCTAAACATTTGTTCTTTATAATACCATTTTCATAAAAATATAAACAAATAATTTTCATTAACATTTTAACTTGCATAATTATCTTTTATTTAGAAATTGTTATTTATTTATTTCAAAAGAGGAAAAAACCAATACCAATAGAATTATAATGGAGGGGCTTCTTTAACATTTGATTAACTGGTGTTTTGTTCAAGCTGCTCCCATGTACTTTCTTCGGGAATTTGATGCTCTCTCTCGACAATTTCTTTGGAATGGTAATTTATCAACTTCTAAATGGAGCCTTGTTAAGTGGGAAACGGTGTGCAGACCTATGGAAGAGGGTGGCCTTGGCTTACAATATGCTATTTTGAATGGGAAAGTTATTGCTGCTAAGTTATATTGGCGTTGGTGTTCTAGCCAGAATTAGCTTTGGGCTTGTATTCTCACCCATAAGTATCTTAAAGATGTTAATGTGTTTGATGTTCCCCACTTTCCTTTAGTTGGCAGTGGTTCTATGATCTGGTATACTTTGAAATTGGGGGCTCAGTTAGTTAAGAATGGTCTCTTTTGGATCTATCATTCAGGATCACAAGCTCTTTTTTGGCTGGACTCATGGTATGGTCATCCTTCTATCCTTTCTACTCATCCTCACCTTCAACACCTTTGTGATACTTTTACTGTTGTTGGTTGGGACACTGTAGATCATTATAAGATTGCCCATAATTGTGGGTTGGTTGTTCGTTTTCATTGGAAACTTCCTTCTGAATGGCCTCTTGGAGGAACTGTGGAAGATACGGCAGAGCTAGCTCAGATTCTGGAGTCTCGTGAGTGCACTACCTTGGCTGGGAATGATATTTTGGCATGGGCTAGTAGTGATTTGCCTAGTAAGCTTTTTGTTTATGCTGGTTATGTTGAGCTAGTGCGGTAGACTTTTGGGGACAGTCGGGTTTCCTGGTGGAAGCAAGTTTGGTACAAGTTCTCATGGCCCAAGTGCAATTTTTTCTTGTGGTTGGTCGTCCACAATCGATGTCTTACTTGGGATCATTTTTGCAAGCATGGTTTTCAGGCCCCTTGATGTGTGTGTTGTGTTGCGATAATGAAGAAAGTGTCTCTCATCTCTTTTTCCAATGTTCCTTCACTATACATATTTGGCATTTTTGGTGGGATGTGTGGAATCAAGCTTGTTGGCATGTCTCTTCTTTGGCTGAGTTTTTTGTTCGATGGGGCAAGGCCCCAGTCAAAACCTCTTTTCTTCAAGTTGCTTGGAATCTTGGCCCTTCTTTTATTCTTTGGCATATATGGTTGGAGAGGAATCGTCGAATCCTTCAAGATGTGTTGTTGGGGGCCCACCACTTGTGGAAAATTCTTCACTCTTTGGGGGAAACTGTTTTGGCTAAGTGTTACCTGACAGAGGTTGTGGATCCTGGTGATGTTATTTGCTATAACAGTCTCCATCTTCCTCCTCCACAAGGCCAACTCATGAGAAATAGATGCAGACACCCTCTTCGGAAGATAAATAGGGTGGAGAGGTGGAGTCCTCCTCTGCAAGGCAGTTTGAAAATCAACACAGACGGATCTTTGTGGGGCAACCCTGGTCCTGCTGGCATTGGTGGAGTTGGTAGGGATAGCTCGGGGACTGTTCAGTTTACTTTTTTGTTTATAAAGGTCATCATACTAATAATTTGATGGAGGCTTTTGCTATTTTATATGTTGTGGAGCGGGCTTGTGCTCTTGGATGGAGCAGGCTCATTTGTGAATCAAATTCACAGGTGGTGGTGCATTTGTTGACTCAGCAGCATTCTGAGGCTGTTTGTTGGAATTTAGTCTTGGTGGTTAACTAGATTCTTAATTTTTGTGATTCTTTGGAGTATGTTACTTTCACTCATATCCCTAGGGAGTGGAATGGTGAAGCGGATTGTCTGGCCAAATGGGACTTCTAATCAAATGCAAAATTGGAATATTGTGGATAAGGGTCAATTACCTCTAGGTTTGTCTCATCAATTAGATCACTTAGTGAAACTTGGCAGGATTGTTTGACGCCCTTGCTTGTATTTCTTCTTCCCCTCGTTTATTTAAAAAAATATAATTTTTAGTTTTTATAATAATATTAAATTGTGAAATGCAAATTTTTTAATTAAAAATATTGAAAAAATTACGTATCCTCAATTTAATGGATTAGAACTATATATTGTAGCCCTTATAAAAATTTGCATAGTTTAATTTAATAAAAAACTATTATACGGTTTAAACAAATTCATGTGCAAAAATCTTTAAGATAATTAAGATCATAACCGACAACCATTTTTTTATTTACCAATTCTCAATGTTGGATAGTTATAATTGAATAGGAACTGAAATATTCAGTTACTAAATGCAAGCGTTTAATGTCATATACACTTTTTTGAGGTATTCCAGTATCGAATAATGATGCCAAACGTACGATTGAAGATAGGAAAATAGCATAAGATATGTTATACATAGTTTCTAATTTTGTGGATAGTGTTAGATATAGTTTTTTTTATAGTGATACTTACTGCATGTTAAATGTATGTAAGTGAAATAAATTATTGTTTATTTTATACTATTGTTGTTGCTTTGAATTGTTGTTTGTTTTCAGAGGCTGCAATTTCTATAAAATACAGTTTCATTATGTTGATTTTATAGGTCAAAGAAAAATGTATAAGTTTGATTTGTGTTGGGAAGAAGATAAGACCTTTGTTCCATTTTAAGAAGTTGAATAAAATTTTATGTTTGTGTTTATTGTATGTGTTTCGTCTAATTTTATATCATCCAATAAAATTTTATGTTTGATATTAAAAAAAAAATGTGTTTATTGTGAGTGTTTTGTCTAATTTTAAATCTACATCCAATTTCTAGTCATCTATAGAAATTAATACATTTCATTACATCCACAATTTAAAATTTTTAATCCAATCTGCTAAAAATGAATACATGATTTGCAGAGGAAAAACTTGGTAAATCAGTAATTTATTCATTTTCTAATTATGCAATGGAAGAAATTGGAAGTATGAATTACATGGTGTCACATTCTCATCCTATTGTTTATCATCTTTTTGAACTTCACATTCAAATTCTTCTTCTAGCAGTATATTTTTTTTTGCCATTGATATCAACTCATGAGGTTTGCTTTTGTGGCTATACAGAGGAAATGGTTCAAGTGTTCATTAGGTCCTAGTTAGTTCGTTCTCACATTCATCATTAATAATAAGTACCATATTCATTGTCTAGAACTAGCTTCTTCTTTTTGAAACCATTTTATAGTTTGAGATTCGAATGGATGAAAATATCAGCCAAATAAGTATGTACTTGCACTTGTATGGGGCATACAGTTATTGGTCAGTGCAAGGCATTGCTAGTTTAAGAAACTCTTCAAATTCCTATCAAAATATCTAGTCCAAATTGATATTCTCTTCTTAAACGCAAGTTCAAATAATTGAATTTTTTAAGCTTTAACAGTCCATTATAAATTGAAAAAAATGTTTTTGATTTTTCTTTTGATACATTCTTTGCAGAAGTGTTTTTCAAAAATTTAAAAAATCTATACATATATAATGCTGCTATAAGATTGATAGAACTTTTTTTTGTTCATGTTCACTTTTTTCCTTCTAGTTGGGCTCTACAACTGGAGTGATTATCCTTGATTACTTTCTACTAATAACCATAGGTAGTCTACAAATTATTCCATGTTAGTGTAATTCTTAAGATACTATCAGTTTGTATAACACTTTGTTTGATTATCTGTGTGTATAGGTAATGAATGTCATCTATTTGCCTACCATTCCATCAGAAAGGTGTTGTTAGTTTGAGTTTTTTCATATTCTTGAATTTGATTGTTTGATGTAGAATCTATATTTTCAGCACACATCATTATTTCCATTCCGCGTCTTTGCTAATTCATGCTATTGCTCTTAATATTCATATACCTATCAACTTGGATCAGGGCCCCACATCACTTGATTAACTACAAAATTTGAGACTGAATAATGTATTCTCCATTCCAAATGTCAATTAGCAGTATAGTTTATCATTTTTCATGCAGCTCTATTTCAATGATATTTACAAGTTTTCACATTTTTATCTCAAATCATGCATTACAAGAGACATTGGATACATAGAGCATCAATTAGAAGCAAGAATAAGACCAAATATTACTCAATAGTAATAATAACAATTTTAAAAATGACAAAGATTGCAGAAATGCAACCTTGTTTAAAATTACCATTTATATGTAAGAAATAAAATAATTTTAAAGTAAAATAAAATAATTTTTAATTAAATGAGATAAATTTAAATTAATATCTATACTAATTATTATTAACTTGCTTTAATTATATTATAATTATTCTATTATAAAATAATAACAACAATTAATATTTATTTTTCTTTTACTTATTATCAATTATATTTTCAAGCATATTACAACAACAAAAACTAATCTCTACACAATTCTTATTTAAAATTATCATTTTAATATATATATATATAAAATTGGGTCGACCTTAAAAGCCATCTCAAACTGAATATGAAGGATAATTTTCGGGTCTATTCTAAGGAGGCTGAGCATCTCAACAAAATCTCCATAGAATATAATAATAAAAATCACAAGGAAAGGATTTCTCAATGAACTCACGGATTCAAGTACTGAAGAACGGTTTATGATTAGAAGTTAGGCCAATCAACTTTCCAGAGATCAATGTCAAACATTACCTCAGAACTATAGGTATTAATAATTGACTAAAATAATTTCATTGAAGAAAAGCTATAGGTATTAATGAAGAAAGAAAGATACCAATATATAGTACATTATATAGATAAAAAAACAGTTACTGTCAAAACAACTCAGCTGACAAACAATTTGTTGGTTGTAGACAGTATATGGTTGTCAAAAATAATGACACAATGGGCTCTCGTTATAAAGCATTCATGGATCCTAGTCATATCAATAAAGTAGACATTCCATCTCCTGCAATAATTATCAATAAAGAGGACATTCCATCTCCTAGTCATTTTGATGGTCAAATATATTGTTAGCCATCAATCATATGAGGTAGGTTATAGTAAAATCAGTTTTTACTGTTTTGAATAGTTGACTGGTTGGTATTGAGTGTTTGTCAATATTTAATTTTAATTTCAATTTCAATTTTTAGGATCATAGTTCTATTGATATGATTAGCCGATAGGCTATATATGGTGTGAGGTTTCAGCCTGAAACCTGTCTCACGCCGTAATAAGACTATTCGTTGCCTTGAAACTGCGAAGTAGTTTGTGGTTTACAGACTAATTTTTTCGGCACGACAATTGCTATTTAAGACAAAATCAGATTTTAGGAGATCAAATCAGATTTCAAGATCTCTCTTATCATCACCGTCCATGAGACCTCACTGGCTCTATGCAGTTTGTCAAACAATCGGCGCGCCTTCTGCATGCTTCCACTTTTCACATACACGTCTATCAGTGCAGTCACAACAACAACATTTGAGAGACAACTGCTTTCAACTATGTTTTTATGAATCTCCTTGCCCAGCTCCAAAAATCCCATTTCGACACGTAATGGGAGGATGCTCGCAAACATCTGGTTCACTCACTCATTTATGGGCTTTCTCTGTCTTACGAGGTAGGGTTTTCAAACAGTTAAAACATCTTCAAATCAAAAACAGGAAAAAAGATAAAAATTAAAAAGACCAATTGTTCTGCTTTTTTTAATTTCACAGAGGAGATAATTGTATATAGTCGGCTACCATTGCTTTTGTTTACTGTTGGAAATTTTATGATGTCCAGCTAGGGTTTTAATTTTTGATCGGATACACCCTAATTTCCTTGAAAATTTCAGCAAAACCCTTTTGATCCTTGTAATTTTTGAAGAAACATTGTGCAAATTTGAAGAAGTTGTATGGAACAGGACTTAATATGTTACAAGTATTATTGGATTCACTTTTGGATTTACCCAAAAGTTTACTTGTAGAACTGAACAACATGGCAGAAAATATGGAACTAAGTTTGTTCGTAGAGCAGAAAGGCTTGCCCTTGCCTCTCTGCCAGAAATTCGGTCCGCTTCCTCGCTATCTCTCGCCCATATTCAAGCTGTTGCGGCCAAGTTCGGCAGGTGAGAAATCTTTCAGCAGGCGCTGGATTAGTACTTTGCATTTTCTGCTCCAGATTCAGTGTCTTGTACGAACAACCTCATGATTTTGGAGGAGCAGGAATGGTAAAGGAACTTGTAAATGTCTTAATTCTCATTTCTAAGTAAGAAGAAAAATTCATTCGAGATGTTTTAACCTACAATTTCTAGAAAAAGACTTTTCACTCAATACATTTCAACATAAAGATACATGAATTGCATTTCCATAGATGTTTGTTTCCTGTAATCGTTTACTGAGAATATTTTAACAATGTTAAAACCTATTGGAAAATTGATTTAGACAACAAGCAGGTGTGGCATGAAATGCCAAATAAATTGATTCGCTTACAAATTTCTCTAAATGAGAACTTGCATTCTCTACATGTGTAATCTCTCAATTGCATGTAATTTGTATTTTTACTACTTAAGGAGAACTGAGATCTGAGATACATATATTGCAGGTGAAGAAGATAAAGCTGCAAGAAAGACATGTTTCTCAAACAACAAATGTATCTTTAACCGATCGCTCTATGCAATAAAGCATTACATTTTTGTGTACGAAATGAATATCACCTGACAGAATTGCAAGTAATTTATACTTGTAAACAAAAAAAAAGAGTATATCACTAGTATTTTAGTAGAAAAAGTATATATGAAGATTGTAAATCATGACCATAAGCCATTAGGATCATCTTCATGACGATGTTGGACTCTTGGCAAACCTCTGCTCCACACCTACGAAATGGTCAATCTAGTGTCAATTTTTTAGAAAAATAACCTACGTTCACAAACTAAGCTGACTGTTGTTAAAGAACATTAACCCGAATCCAAATTTACAACCTTCACAAAACTTCTAGGTCTAGTAAAACTTGTGAGTTGAATTTTTTGTCGAATTACCAACTCCTTGTTCTCCTATAAATACCAGTTCACATGAAATGATACATATTTTACAAAATGTTTCAGTTACGAAACAATTTCAAGTTACTAAAAATTGAACAATTATCCCACAGCGATTTCAGTTTTGAAAGTAATAGAAATCTCACTTTACAAATCTAACAATCAACAAGCATACCATGCTTGAAGAGGAATTAACCATACAAAGTTTAGCAGTTGGTTTTTCAACCAGCGCAACTCATTTTTCCCCAAATTTGCATTGAGAAACTAGTGTTGTGAGGGAAATACATCCAGGTGAATCCATGCCATCTCAAATGCTTGCAGCCAAGTGAACTTATTGTCCAATCATAAGAAGTAATGAATTGCTACACTAGCCTTCATTGAGCCACATATCAAAATTTATATGACCGAATGCTCAAAGGGACCCTCTCCTTAAGATCTTTGTGCCGGTACTTGACCCTTTTTGTAAATAGCAAATAATGTCGTAGCTTTAGGATGCCCCTTTAAAATCTTGATAACAAATTCTACCTCCCGCATATTTGTGATTGTCCTAAACAACTTGATTTTAAGATTCTCAAACCCGCTCATGGATTTCATTTTTTTCCAAACAAAAAACCGAGGCTTTATAACTTTTCCCAATTTTTTAACCATTATTGCTCTATACTTAATCACAACGTTTGAAGAAAGCTCCATGTTATTAACCATAAATTCCATCTTTTCCCGAATATTTTCTTCAGTTAAACCAAACATGGGAGGAGAAAGCCTAAATAATTCCATAGTGTCCCATACGAGAGTCCACATAGTTGAAAATTATGAATTTTGGCCTCCAGTGTTGCCATACAACAAATGGCCACAATGATGAGAACATGTTTGTACATTTTGCTCCCTCTTTTGATACCGATTTTCTTAAGGAGATCGACCTGAGCAGTCGCAGAATGCTCGGCCTTAAGACCAAAAGCTTGGTGAGCTCCAAACCACGAAAGCCGCAGCTCTCCCAAAATGCAATGGAGGGTTTTAGGGTAGTCTCCACGCTGAATGTTAGAAACACAATTTGAGCAGAATCTTGAGGTAAGTCACTTGCCATGGTCTCAGTGAGTCTTATTTTTCAAATCTATATGTCACGGTGATGTTTATTTGTTCTGTTTTATTGCATTTTAAAACAATTATGTTGTTAACTATTAAATGCAGCCATGGTTCTTTAAGGTAAGTCACTTGCCATGGTCTCGGTGAGTCTTATTTTTCAAATCTTTATGTCATGGTGATGTTTATTTGTTTTGTTTTATTGCATTCTAAAACAATTATGTTGCTAACTATTAAATGCAGCCATGGTTCTCTAGAAAGTTTAAAAGGCTGCAAAAATCTTGTCTAAAACTTCTTCGAAATGTTGGGTATTTCTGCCCTTTTTCTTCTTAATTATATATTCTTTTCTTTTTATTAAAGTTGCATTGGTCAGAATATTTTTTCTAATATTCTCTATTCTTCTCTCCTGCATATCGAGATTCATTAGGGGAGTCCCATATGGCAGTCAAATGCACCCACCCAGCTGCAGCCTTCACTCTCATTCTCCCCTTTGCTGAAGAGAATAGGTTGAGTATTTTTTTATAGGGTCAAGATGAGTAATTTAGGACTTCGCCATGAGCATGGCTATAAATCTATAAATTGCCTTCTCATGTTAAATAAAATTCACTTTTTACTAAACTATATTTAGGAGGAAAAAGGATCATAATTAAAGTAAATTTTTTTTGTGCCTGAAGCAACCATCATTTTCTTTAAAACTCATTTTTCTCCTGATATTAGTGCTAAATCAAAATGGGAAAATATTTTTGGGAATGGATGTTGGGGCCAAGTTGTACTTTACCCTTAAGTAATATTAAGTCTATTTTAATTTCTAGATACAATTGATGTTTTTTTTATACAATTATGCAACCATAATTAAGGGTCACATAGTGTGCATATACCTATCTTATATTTTTCTATCGGCATAACCCTTGCACCCTTTCTGGTGCAAGTGCTAGTAGGTATGATCTTTTAACATCATTTTTAAAATTAGATGAAAAGTAAGAAAAAGCTCAAAGGTTTTCAAGTATAAATTAAGAATTGAAATAGAGTGGTGGAGAAACTAGAATCAAAATCTGTCAATTGAAAAAGCATGAAAAGAGAAGCTACAACCACCCTCATAATAATAACAACAACCAGTTCTAATAGAGCTAGAGGCATAAAGTGTACTAGTATGTTTGATTGAAGAATATAGAGAAACCATAATCTAAATCATAATTTCAACACAAATAATAACACAAAAATTCATTCTATGAGATTATTTTATACAAAGCTTAGATTGTCTTATAAATCATTTCACCTTACAACCATCTTGGTAACTACCCAAACTATCTATTTACAAACAACTTACAAGAATAATCAATAAAATTTTGATATTACATCAAATAAATAATAAATAAAAGCACTTTTGGATTACAAAGGCTAACAAACTGGGCATACGAAAAATTCACCGCCAGTAATTCACCAACGGTCACCACCAGCAATTCACCTATTCACCGAAGGAAAAATGTTGGCAGTGAATTTTCCTTCGGGATGAATTGATATCAATTGGTTAATTTTCCTAGAGCCAACAAACCCACCCTTATCAAAAAGAGGAAAACAAAAATGATCTAAAGTATCAATCAATTAAATGACTTATCTTGCTACTTTGTAAATTCAAATCTTATCTACTACTGCTAATCAACTAGTTTCAACACTTATACATGTCCTCCAAATTGCTAACCCCTTGCTTCACATTCATCTATGAGCAACACTTGACAATCCTATATATCCAATGTCCTATGTCATTGTCTCATATAACCGAAAGAAACATTGCTTCTTCCTAACACTGTTGAACACAATCATGTTAAAATTCATCAATCAACATGTCTCTAACTATTTATACCACACAAAATATGAACTATATTCATCATTACCCAATTACAATGATCATTATCTTGGTGATTCCTTGTATTGCAACCCTTAGGTGCATCTTCAATTGATGCTCAACATCAACTGACTACATTTGGCCTCTATTCTTCTAGCATAGGCAATACTTGTCAAAGATATAATACAACTCATTGATTGATCATGAAAATTTGTTTTCCCTTGTTAGAAAACAAGTGGGAAAGAAAACAACATAAGGGTATCCATCCAATACTCCTCATCAAAATGCAAAAAAAGAATACTAAAGTTGAGCACAACACATTAAATTAAAATAGAAATTGTAACTACCAAACTAAAAGGAAAATTGTTTAGATCTTCCAGTTCCTTCTCTTTGATCCCTCTAAATTTTAATATTCAGATGCAATATCAATGTCTTTGAAAACCTCACTAATAAATGTGATACAAGCATAAAAATATCTATGAAAAAAATAAAATATCAATTTCAATTATTAATACACTATAACCTCTAATAAAATTATACATTTATTTTTAAAAAAATATATTAAAACTCACAATAAAAACTCAAAAACAAATAATTTAAAACTTCCAAATAATTTGAATTTTATTGAAAGCTATAAAATAATTAACTGCAAACAAGTTTTGAATTCTACACTATATTCATCCATGAATTAAAATTGTACAATATCCCTTATGAATCTTATAAAAAGAATTTAACCTTGAACCGTAACAAAAAAATTCAGTTCACTATCAACAAACTCCTCATTCCAGAATAACAGAATAAAAAATCAAATTACCAAAGTCATTTCAGTTATCCCTTTATTCTAAATACATATTCTTTCAATGATATCATTATCGAATAAGAATTAGATAAACGTTTTTATGTAAAGAAAGGAAAATTTGTTTAAAAAATGACAAAGCAGTGAAGAAAAACCTATGCTGGCTGCGTGAAAAGCTATTGTGCAGGAAAAGAAGAGCACACATAACAACAATGATTTTGTACACACTGCTAATTAAACTTCCTTTCATCATTTCTTACCTTGGGCTCTGAAATATATATTATGGCTGGATATCTTTTATAAAGATTATAATGGCTTATAAAACCTTTCTTCTTACAACCAGCTTCACAACTTTCCAAATTATCTATCACCATACAACTTAAAAACCTTAAGTAATAAAACTAAACATTTATCCAGCTATGTTTTGGATCATAAAATCTAACAGACAAGAGGCATCATCCAAAAAAAAGAGAAAGGCCATAGAGAGAGGCCTACTATCTACACTAGCCAAGAAAAAAAAGAAAAGGGACGTCATTTCCATTAATTTTACAAAAAGAAATATGATTATGAATATGTTCACCAATCTGAGTAGAAACATAAGAAAGGCACTCAAAGAAATGGGCTAGACAAATGATTAAATTGCTTCTTAGTGGAAATTTAGGGTCAAATTTGCTGAATAAACCCACCCATTTGATGGCATTCCAGAAAATGAAATAGGAGACCTTGTATAATGAAGAGCATGAAGAAACTAGGTCAAAAGAGAGTAAGGAAGTAATAATTTTTCAAATAAGTGACTTCCATCATGGATTCATTTTATTAGAACCTCTAATATTTTCTTCAAATCAATAAGAATTTACATAGTATACCATCACCCTCCAAGTTAATATAATTTGCAAGCAATGGTTAGTCAACTTAATAAGAATTTACATAGTATACCATCACCCTCCAAGTTAATATAATTTGCAAGCAATGGTTAGTCAACTTAAGCTAATACATTAAAATAAGAAAGGGGAGGATATTAAATTAAAAAACAAGCATAATGTAAATGATGGATTTGGTTGATCAAATTGTAGAAGTAAAATTAGATTGGGTACATTGCTAAGGTTCTATTGGTGAATTTTTCGTGGGGCGGTGAATTTTCCTTCCTGAATTCCTGGCAATGAATTTGCCCTATGCCAATTTTCTTATATTGAATTAATTACTTTATTGTATAAGTGTGTATCTAGGGTAAACTTATATAGGTAGGCGATATCTCCCTTGCACGTAATTAGGCATATACTTAGGAAAACAACATGCATTTTATAAAGGTGGTTGTACTTTTCTAGTTTAGTAGAGACTTGCACCACACATGTATTATCTCTTTTATCCCATCTTGGTTGTATACTCACATCTATTAGTGACATATCTTATATATACCCACTTCTAGCCCACTCGCCATCATTTATCTTGTACTTCTCTTGTACATTCATAGTTGCATCCTCAATCTAATGAAAAATTCATATACATCTTAAATATTTGATCGTCATGTTCAAATTAGGTTTAAGAGGTGACATTTGCAAGTATATGGAGGGAGTTTCTAGTGGGCATCTATAGAACACATAGATTCCAAAACATATTTGGCCAAATCTAGCCTTGTCATTCTATTTGAAGCACCCACAAACCTTGTGATTGTGTAATTACTCATCAATTTTTCACAATTTTGCTCAAAAGGTGATATATTTTTTTCTCATTCATGTCATCTATATAGAATATTCCAAGGCATCTTCCTAGTTATATCTTAGTTTTTAAGAAATATTGAGGGTCCAATTGGGATCCCTAATAGGTGTCATACCTATTGATGGTGATCACTTTGACACATGTAACTCAAGTAGAATAAAGATAACCCTACTTCTCTTGAAAATTTAATGGATTCTTGAAATCAATCAACTCCAAGGTCTTTTGTGCTACATCATAGTAGTGTTGGAGAGCTTAGTGGTCTATGCGATTAGTTTGTTTAATAGATTTGTGTTGGTAAAAGATCAAAATTGACAACTCATACATCCAATATGTTAAACTTACTTTACAGATGATAAATTGACACGGGAAGGAAAAAAAACAAGCAACCAACTCCTCTTGCTTTCACAACCAAACTTTACACAATTTCACAAATTCTCAACCAACTTCACTTAGTTTGACAATTACAAATCCAAATCAAGAATTCACAAGACAAAGTAATGGTGAAATAATTCTATGCCACAGTAAAATAACTTCACCTCAATCAAACAAATTCCATTCATCAAATTGACAAATTCAAATGATACAGATTTAATTACATCCCCAAAAGAAAATTGGTTCATTCCAATTTCTTATTGTGACATACAATTTCAAAATACTCCATACAATTTAGCCCAACATTCTACGTGAAAGTCTTTGCTTCTAGAAGCGATCACATTAGCTATAAATAACGCAGAAAGAAGTAATGAATGGGTCAAGAGATTGGTCTAAACTGGCTGCATATGAATTACACCATTGGCATGAGAACTGCATGCTCCTTCTAACTCAATCTTTAAAAACCTCTTTCTCATCCCTGTCACAATGGATAAAAATATTTTAAATCGATGTTGATTATGTCTGTATGCAGATGCTCCTGCATCATAAATCTATCAAGATTTCAAATAAAATTATTTTTAATCTAATCCTAATCTAAAAAAAATTGTATAAAAAAGATAAAGGAGATATTATAGATAAAAATAAATAGTCAATGATGCACTTAGTGTTCAACCTTAATCCTAAAAGATCTGATGAAATTCAAATAACCTACAATATTTTGATCAATATTCCACCCTATCACAAGCACTATAGATGCAAATATTTTAAGGAATTCTATGAAAACTGAAAAATAAATGCATAAGACCACCATACTGCATGTGTGGGTTTTATACACTATTTCACTTTAAATCACTTTGTAAAACTTCACCAAATAATTTAGTCTAAAGAGAAAAAATAAAAATTACATCACCATTAAGGATGAGAATAGTGGCAAGAAGAAAACATGATCTTTATTCATTTACTATTGGCAAATTGGTTACTGTTAGGATTAAGGTGCTATCTACCTTGTAAATCCTATGCCATGGTTCCAACATCCTTGGAAAGTGTCCCCAAACAATTAGGGTGTATTGGGAAAATATTTTGTAATATTTATT
>VDFB02281492.1:476474215-476489699 GCA_007258455.2 Sequoia sempervirens
CTTCATACTCAAAATATTCTTCTAGCTCATTGATCCAATCGATCAACTCTTCTGAGTTCAAACTTCCGGAATAACTGGGGACTTATATTCTGGGTCTTTTTTTTATCTTCGAAATGGCCCTTATCAGCCGCATCTGATCTTGATCAATTGCTTCTTCTTCCTCTTCTATGTCTGAATCTCCCACCTCTTCTTCATCCTCACTTTCTCCTCTCCTTCCCGGGTCTAACCCTCTTCTCATTTGTTCCTGCAATGCATCGATTTGTCTCTGAAGGGCTCTGAAACCCTCAGCCGCTAATGGATCTCTTCCACCAATGTTTCTGCCACCTCTGGCACCACCATGCCTACCAGGCATCACTCTTGGAGGCATCTTGAATACCTCGAACCCACAACCACGGTCCTGGTGCGAACTGCCTCACAATTTGTGATCTGTCCACACGCTCAAGAAAACCCGCTCTAATACCACCTGACAAGGGAGCGAACCCGAGACAAAAAATAACAATCACAAAATAGAGAATAATATTTTATTCAAAAATATGGAACTCTTACATGCAGAGGATCTCAAATCCTCAAGCTCTATGATACATGCAAATTATAGACTTACAAAAAATTACCCAAATTCCCCTTTCACAACTTGCGAACTCTTTTCCCCAAAAAGTTACTCAAAAAATTAGAAACTAGCCCACTCGTAAAATTACATTTTGGTTGGAGCCAAAAAAAAACACTTTCGGATAATATTTTGGGCGTTTAGTTATAAAAAGTACAGAAATTTGTGAAATTAAAACTAGATCCTAGTAGAAATTGGCAATTTCCAAAAAATGTTAACTTAGGGAGCCATAACTTTTGATGGGACCAGTTTTTTGAATCGTTTGCACCGTCGGAAAGGTCTTAGAGTGAAGAACGCACTAAGAACTCACTCTGCCAATTCTAACAATTTCTAGACCCGTACGGGACTGTTTAGTGCCTCAAACTGGACTCGGAAGGTTTTTCAGGACAAAAAGCAGAAACTGGAACTTGAATAACTTTCAAACCGTGAATGATCTTGACCCGCTTCTTTCGCCAAAGTGCTTATTTTTCCATCATGAACCTTCCCATAAATTTTTGTCTTCCCATGCCTTAAAATTCACACCTGCTAAAAATAGCAGTTGAGCAAAAAAAGCAGAAAAGCAGTTCTGAAAGTTGGAAACTCTTATTCGACGAAAAGGGTATCTAGAAATGCAAAAACATCTACAAAAAGCAAACAAAAGGAACAAAAATGGAAAGCATATTTTTTTTGGTGATGCAAGATTGCCCTCACACCACTGGATGCTCCTACATCAGATATAGTTTTTTTTTAGAGTGATACTTACTGCATGTTAAATGTATGTAAGTGAAATAAATTATTGTTTATTTTATACTATTGTTTGTTCCTTTGAATTGTTGTTTGTTTTCAGAGGCTGTAATCTCTATAAAATACAGCTTCAATATGTTGATTTTATAGGCCAAAGAAAAATGTATAAGTTTGATTTGTGTTGGGCAGAAGAAAAGACCTTTGTTCCATTTTTAGAAGTTGAATGAAATTTTATGTTTGTGTTAAAAGACAATTTGTGTTTATTGTATGTGTTTCGTCTAATTTTATATCATCGAATAAAATTTTATGTTTGATATTTAAAAAAATTCTGTTTATTGTGAGTGTTTTGTCTAATTTTAAATCTACATCCAATTTCTAGTCATCTATAGAAATTAATACATTTCATTACATCCACAATTTAAAATTTTTAATCCAATCTGCTAAAAATGAATACATGATTTGCAAGAGAAAAAACTTGGTGAATCAGTAATTTATTCATTTTCTAATTATGCAATGGAAGAAATTGGAAGTATGAATTACATGGTGTCACATTCTCATCCTATTGTTTATCATCTTTTTGAGCTTCACATTCAAATTCTTCTTCTAGCAGTGTTTTTTTTTTTTGCCAGATCTCAACTCATGAGGTTTGCTTTTGTTGCTATACAAAGGAAATAGCTCAAGTGTTCATTAGGTCCTAGTTAGTTCGTTCTCACATTCATCATTAATAATAAGTACCATAATCATTGTGTAGAACTAGCTTCTTCTTTTTTAAACAATTTTATAGTTTGAGATTTGAATGGATGAAAATATCAGCCAAATAAGTATGTACTTGCACTTGTATGGGGCATACAGTTATTGGTCAGTGCAAGGCATTGCTAGTTTAAGAAACTCTTCAAATTCCCGTCAAAATATCTAGTCCAAATTGATATTCTCTTCTAAAACACAAGTTCAAAAAATTGAATTTCTTAAGCTTTAACAGTCCATTATAAATTGAAAAATATGTTTTTGATTTTTCTTTTGATACATTCTTTGCAGAAGTGTTTTTCAAAAAATTTAAAAATCTATACATATATAATACTGCTATAAGATTGATAGAACTTTTTTTTGTTCATGTTCACTTTTTTCCTTCTAGTTGGGCTCTACAACCAGTGATTATCCTTGATTACTTTCTACTAATAACCATAGGTAGTCTACAAATTATTCCATGTTAGTGTAATTCTTAAGATACTATCAGTTTGTATAACACTTTGTTTGATTATCTGTGTATATAGGTAATGAATCTCATCTATTTTCCTACCATTCCATCAGAAAGGTGTTGTTGTTAGTTTGAGTTTTTTCATATTCTTGAATTTGATTGTTTGATGTAGAATCTATATTTTCAGCACACATCATTATTTCCATTCCGCGTCTTTGCTAATTCATGCTATTGCTCTTAATATTCATATACCTATCAACTTGGATCAGGGCCCCACATCACTTGATTAACTACAAAATTTGAGACTGAATAATGTATTCTCCATTCCAAATGTCAATTAGCAGTATAGTTTATCATTTTTCATGCAGCTCTATTTCAATGATATTTACAAGTTTTCACATTTTTATCTCAAATCATGCATTACAAGAGACATTGGATACATAGAGCATCAATTAGAAGCAAGAATAAGACCAAATATTACTCAATCGTAATAATAACAATTTTAAAAATGACAAAGATTGCAGAAATGCAACCTTGTTTAAAATTACCATTTATATGTAAGAAATAAAATAATTTTAAAGTAAAATAAAATAACATTTAATTAAATGAGATAAATTTAAATTAATATCCATACTAATTATTATTAACTTGCTTTAATTATATTACAATTATTCTATTATAAAATAATTACAACAATTAATATTTATTTTTCTTTTACTTATTGTCAATTATATTTTCAAGCATATTACAACAACAAAAACTAATCTCTACACAATTCTTATTTAAAATTATCATTTTAATATATATATATATAATTGGGTCGACCTTAAAAGCCATCTCAAACTGAATATGAAGGATAATTTTCGGGTCTATTCTAAGGAGGCTGAGCATCTCAACAAAATCTCCATAGAATATAATAAAAATCACAAGGAAAGGATTTCTCAATGAACTCACGGATTCAAGTACTGAAGAACGGTTTATGATTAGAAGTTAGGCCAATCAACTTTCCAGAGATCAATGTCAAACATTACCTCAGAACTATAGGTATTAATAATTTACTAAAATAATTGCATTGAAGAAAAGCTATAGGTATTAATGAAGAAAGAAAGATATCAATATATAGTACATTATATAGATAAAAAAACAGTTACTGTCAAAACAACTCAGCTGACAAACAATTTGTTGGTTGTAGACAGTATATGGTTGTCAAAAATAATGACACAATGGGCATTCATGGATCCTAGTCATAACAATAAAGTAGGCATTCCATCTCCTGCAATAATTATCAATAAAGAGGACATTCCATCTCCTAGTCATTTTGATGGTCAAATCTATTGTTATCCATCAATCATATGAGGTAGGTTATAGTAAAATCAGTTTTTACTGTTTTGAAGAGTTGACTGGTTGGTTTTGAAGAGTTGACTGGTTGGTATTAGTGTTTGTCAATATTTAATTTCAATTTCAATTTTTAGGATCATAGTTCTATTGATATGATAGGTATGATCTTTTAACATCATTTTTAAAATTAGATGAAAAGTAAGAAAAAGTTCAAAGGTTTTCAAGTATAAATTAAGAATTGAAATAGAGTGGTGGAGAAACTAGAATCAAAATCTGTCAATTGAAAAAGCATGAAAAGAGAAGCTACAACCACCCTTATAATAATAACAACAACCAATTCTAATAGAGCTAGAGGCATAAAGTGTACTAGTATGTTTGATTGAAGAATATAGAGAAACCATAATCTAAATCATAATTTCAACACAAATAATAACACAAAAATTCATTCTATGAGATTATTTTATACAAAGCTTAGATTGTCTTATAAATCATTTCACCTTACAACCATCTTGGTAACTACCCAAACTATCTATTTACAAACAACTTACAAGAATAATCAATAAAATTTTGATATTACATCAAATAAATAATAAATAAAAGCACTTTTGGATTACAAAGGCTAACAAACTGGGCATACGAAAAATTCACCGCCAGTAATTCACCAACGGTCACCACCAGCAATTCACCTATTCACCGAAGGAAAAATGTTGGCAGTGAATTTTCCTTCGGGATGAATTGATATCAATTGGTTAATTTTCCTAGAGCCAACAAACCCACCCTTATCAAAAAGAGGAAAACAAAAATGATCTAAAGTATCAATCAATTAAATGACTTATCTTGCTACTTTGTAAATTCAAATCTTATCTACTACTGCTAATCAACTAGTTTCAACACTTATACATGTCCTCCAAATTGCTAACCCCTTGCTTCACATTCATCTATGAGCAACACTTGACAATCCTATATATCCAATGTCCTATGTCATTGTCTCATATAACCGAAAGAAACATTGCTTCTTCCTAACACTGTTGAACACAATCATGTTAAAATTCATCAATCAACATGTCTCTAACTATTTATACCACACAAAATATGAACTATATTCATCATTACCCAATTACAATGATCATTATCTTGGTGATTCCTTGTATTGCAACCCTTAGGTGCATCTTCAATTGATGCTCAACATCAACTGACTACATTTGGCCTCTATTCTTCTAGCATAGGCAATACTTGTCAAAGATATAATACAACTCATTGATTGATCATGAAAATTTGTTTTCCCTTGTTAGAAAACAAGTGGGAAAGAAAACAACATAAGGGTATCCATCCAATACTCCTCATCAAAATGCAAAAAAAGAATACTAAAGTTGAGCACAACACATTAAATTAAAATAGAAATTGTAACTACCAAACTAAAAGGAAAATTGTTTAGATCTTCCAGTTCCTTCTCTTTGATCCCTCTAAATTTTAATATTCAGATGCAATATCAATGTCTTTGAAAACCTCACTAATAAATGTGATACAAGCATAAAAATATCTATGAAAAAAATAAAATATCAATTTCAATTATTAATACACTATAACCTCTAATAAAATTATACATTTATTTTTAAAAAAATATATTAAAACTCACAATAAAAACTCAAAAACAAATAATTTAAAACTTCCAAATAATTTGAATTTTATTGAAAGCTATAAAATAATTAACTGCAAACAAGTTTTGAATTCTACACTATATTCATCCATGAATTAAAATTGTACAATATCCCTTATGAATCTTATAAAAAGAATTTAACCTTGAACCGTAACAAAAAAATTCAGTTCACTATCAACAAACTCCTCATTCCAGAATAACAGAATAAAAAATCAAATTACCAAAGTCATTTCAGTTATCCCTTTATTCTAAATACATATTCTTTCAATGATATCATTATCGAATAAGAATTAGATAAACGTTTTTATGTAAAGAAAGGAAAATTTGTTTAAAAAATGACAAAGCAGTGAAGAAAAACCTATGCTGGCTGCGTGAAAAGCTATTGTGCAGGAAAAGAAGAGCACACATAACAACAATGATTTTGTACACACTGCTAATTAAACTTCCTTTCATCATTTCTTACCTTGGGCTCTGAAATATATATTATGGCTGGATATCTTTTATAAAGATTATAATGGCTTATAAAACCTTTCTTCTTACAACCAGCTTCACAACTTTCCAAATTATCTATCACCATACAACTTAAAAACCTTAAGTAATAAAACTAAACATTTATCCAGCTATGTTTTGGATCATAAAATCTAACAGACAAGAGGCATCATCCAAAAAAAAGAGAAAGGCCATAGAGAGAGGCCTACTATCTACACTAGCCAAGAAAAAAAAGAAAAGGGACGTCATTTCCATTAATTTTACAAAAAGAAATATGATTATGAATATGTTCACCAATCTGAGTAGAAACATAAGAAAGGCACTCAAAGAAATGGGCTAGACAAATGATTAAATTGCTTCTTAGTGGAAATTTAGGGTCAAATTTGCTGAATAAACCCACCCATTTGATGGCATTCCAGAAAATGAAATAGGAGACCTTGTATAATGAAGAGCATGAAGAAACTAGGTCAAAAGAGAGTAAGGAAGTAATAATTTTTCAAATAAGTGACTTCCATCATGGATTCATTTTATTAGAACCTCTAATATTTTCTTCAAATCAATAAGAATTTACATAGTATACCATCACCCTCCAAGTTAATATAATTTGCAAGCAATGGTTAGTCAACTTAAGCTAATACATTAAAATAAGAAAGGGGAGGATATTAAATTAAAAAACAAGCATAATGTAAATGATGGATTTGGTTGATCAAATTGTAGAAGTAAAATTAGATTGGGTACATTGCTAAGGTTCTATTGGTGAATTTTTCGTGGGGCGGTGAATTTTCCTTCCTGAATTCCTGGCGATGAATTTGCCCTATGGCAATTTTCTTATATTGAATTAATTACTTTATTGTATAAGTGTGTATCTAGGGTAAACTTATATAGGTAGGCGATATCTCCCTTGCACGTAATTAGGCATATACTTAGGAAAACAACATGCATTTTATAAAGGTGGTTGTACTTTTCTAGTTTAATAGAGACTTGCACCACATGTATTATCTCTTTTATCCCATCTTGGTTGTATACTCACATCTATTAGTGACATATCTTATATATACCCACTTCTAGCCCACTCGCCATCATTTATCTTGTACTTCTCTTGTACATTCATAGTTGCATCCTCAATCTAATGAAAAATTCATATACATCTTAAATATTTGATCGTCATGTTCAAATTAGGTTTAAGAGGTGACATTTGCAAGTATATGGAGGGAGTTTCTAGTGGGCATCTATAGAACACATAGATTCCAAAACATATTTGGCCAAATCTAGCCTTGTCATTCTATTTGAAGCACCCACAAACCTTGTGATTGTGTAATTACTCATCAATTTTTCACAATTTTGCTCAAAAGGTGATATATTTTTTTCTCATTCATGTCATCTATATAGAATATTCCAAGGCATCTTCCTAGTTATATCTTAGTTTTTAAGAAATATTGAGGGTCCAATTGGGATCCCTAATAGGTGTCATACCTATTGATGGTGATCACTTTGACACATGTAACTCAAGTAGAATAAAGATAACCCTACTTCTCTTGAAAATTTAATGGATTCTTGAAATCAATCAACTCCAAGGTCTTGTGTGCTACATCATAGTAGTGTTGGAGAGCTTAGTGGTCTATGCGATTAGTTTGTTTAATAGATTTGTGTTGGTAAAAGATCAAAATTGACAACTCATACATCCAATATGTTAAACTTACTTTACAGATGATAAATTGACACGGGAAGGAAAAAAAACAAGCAACCAACTCCTCTTGCTTTCACAACCAAACTTTACACAATTTCACAAATTCTCAACCAACTTCACTTAGTTTGACAATTACAAATCCAAATCAAGAATTCACAAGACAAAGTAATGGTGAAATAATTCTATGCCACAGTAAAATAACTTCACCTCAATCAAACAAATTCCATTCATCAAATTGACAAATTCAAATGATACAGATTTAATTACATCCCCAAAAGAAAATTGGTTCATTCCAATTTCTTATTGTGACATACAATTTCAAAATACTCCATACAATTTAGCCCAACATTCTACGTGAAAGTCTTTGCTTCTAGAAGCGATCACATTAGCTATAAATAACGCAGAAAGAAGTAATGAATGGGTCAAGAGATTGGTCTAAACTGGCTGCATATGAATTACACCATTGGCATGAGAACTGCATGCTCCTTCTAACTCAATCTTTAAAAACCTCTTTCTCATCCCTGTCACAATGGATAAAAATATTTTAAATCGATGTTGATTATGTCTGTATGCAGATGCTCCTGCATCATAAATCTATCAAGATTTCAAATAAAATTATTTTTAATCTAATCCTAATCTAAAAAAAATTGTATAAAAAAGATAAAGGAGATATTATAGATAAAAATAAATAGTCAATGATGCACTTAGTGTTCAACCTTAATCCTAAAAGATCTGATGAAATTCAAATAACCTACAATATTTTGATCAATATTCCACCCTATCACAAGCACTATAGATGCAAATATTTTAAGGAATTCTATGAAAACTGAAAAATAAATGCATAAGACCACCATACTGCATGTGTGGGTTTTATACACTATTTCACTTTAAATCACTTTGTAAAACTTCACCAAATAATTTAGTCTAAAGAGAAAAAATAAAAATTACATCACCATTAAGGATGAGAATAGTGGCAAGAAGAAAACATGATCTTTATTCATTTACTATTGGCAAATTGGTTACTGTTAGGATTAAGGTGCTATCTACCTTGTAAATCCTATGCCATGGTTCCAACATCCTTGGAAAGTGTCCCCAAACAATTAGGGTGTATTGGGAAAATATTTTGTAATATTTATTCTCACCATTGTTTGTATTACATTCATAAGGGGGGGTAATCGGTTCCACTAGCATCGGTAAAGGTGACTTGTGGAATATTGTTTCCCCACATGTGGAAGCCTAAAATGGGATAATAAAAGATAAGGAATAGGAAAAATGAGTGATTGTTGGTATTCTCCAAAGAGCTTGGAAAGAGGCAATAGGTGTCTCTTGGTATTCCAACATTTATTACATTTAATGTAATGTTTATCTTCTATGTTTGGGCACCCAAGTTGGAGAGAAAGTATTGGAGCCAAAACCAATGTCCTTTCACATTCTAATGAGGTATTCCAAGGGTTGGGGAAATTTGAAATATCTTTATCTTTTTCTTACTATTTTAGTGTATGTGACTTGGTCTTGATGTGTCTATTTGTGTAGATCAACATATGCACAAGTAAAACTACAAAAAGAAAAATTTTCTTTTTGGAATTTCTATTTTAATTTGACATTAGTTCTTTATGTTCTAATGTTTTTCCCTTTCTGATGATGCATATGTTACATTCTCATATAGATGTCGATAAATTTTCCTTCATTTTCATGTTAATTGTGGGTGCAATTTACTACAACTAACTAGGTTTTATGCATGAATCATATGTCGAAGACATTATACACATTATTAACCTATGATAGGTTTTATACATAAATCATATGTCAAAGACATTATACACATTATTATCTTGTTTGCCATAGGTCAATTATTCAAGGATTCATTTTTTTCTACTAGTATAGTTGTACATTTCAATTTTTTAAAGGAAAGAAATTTGTTTGCCATGTTTGTGAGGGTACCTTGATGATTATGCTCTTTCTTTGCACTTGTGTTGAAAGGTGATCTTGGAGATCAAAATCATTATTTATCCTCCTATCTTTAGCTTAGAACCTATGAAAGTCAAGTTGTGTATTCTCTTTCCTTGTGCCACAAGGTGTCTTGGAGATCAAAAGTGTTTGACTTTTCCTTCCCCTAGTGGGCCTACTTTGTATTTTATTACCAAGAGAAAGAACCAAACCCTTGTGTTCTAATAGGGTATACAAACTTGGGAGAGAATTGAAAGACTCTCTCATTGTGAGGATATTTATCATTGGACTAAACTTGTAAGAACTTTATACCTTGAAAAGTGGAGAGTAGGTTACTCTTTTGCACCAAGTCATTAGACATACCCTCTTATTGCAAAAAATTGGACCTCACATACCTTTGGGCATATCTAGGACATTCCCTTGCGATCTTGTAGAAGCTTAGATATGATACATATTGACCATGATTCTAGTTGTAATGCATTGGTAAGCAGTGAGCATTGAGAAGTTAACAACCATGTGCCCTTAGAAATGAGTGTGTAGGTTGTTTGTGATCTCCTCTCATACCATAAATTAATATTGGGTGATTAAAAGTGGTTAGTTCCTCAACATGAGCCATAAACATCACACTTAGACAAGACATATTGGTGGGCTTAGAATCATTCTCACTCCCACTTGAATAATCAAAATTTCTTACAAGCTTGGTGTGTTTTCTTGTGATAAATTTGTGATTATCTTCAAAATCCAAAAACATTTTTAGACATCCCCCTCAAAATCTAGTGTTGAAGTTTGAATAGGCTACTACAAAAATCATCTAGCTAAGGATGAAACCCCACAACAATGTCCACCAATCTAAATCAAAATCCATATCTAAACCATTTTCCTAATACAAAATTTTATCAAAAATTCAAGGTCTTAAGCCACCTTTCACAACCCAAATTCAAGTTCAACCAACCCCCACAATCCAAAATCCACACCAAGTTTCAAATCAAGACCGTAAACAAATTCAACCATCATCCTTGAACTTTATCTTGCTTAAGAAGCTTATGTATCCTAAGTAGCAACTCCAAATCAACCTTGCTTGGGAACATTGCATATCCTAAGTAAGGAAATCAACCATCTCAAGACCTTAAACAAATTCAAACATCATCCTTGAACTTTAGCTTGCTTAGGATTTTTATCTATCCTAAGTATCAAATCCAAATCAGCCTCATTTGTAAACTTTTCATATCCTAAGTAAGTAAATCAACCATCCAACCACCCACTCCAAATAAATATTGCTTAACTTTGCCTATCTTAAGTAAGAATACTAACCATCAACATCAATCCTACAACAAACCTAAGGTCTTGAAATAAAATCAGACCAAAATCAAAGCTATCCAATCCACCTCCACTTATCCTCCAAAACAAAAACCAACCTTTAGCAAAACCCATTAGGGTCATTCAAATTCACCCAAACAATCCAAATTATCCCTTTATTCCACTCGTCACTAGATCTTAATCAAATAAAATCATGGAATAATGAACCACTAATACCCTTGCATATAATTAGGGTTACAATCCATAAGGTGAATCCTCATCCCATCAAACATATCATGACAACTCAAAAAATCTAAAAAATCTTATCAATAAACTTGGGTAGTCACCTAGAATCATATTGATAGGGATTGGAGAGATGGGGAAGATGGAGAGATCTGTAGCGTGGGCTAGGGTTGTCGAGCCCTAGTTATGTTTGTTCTTTCCTTTGCATGCGCAGCTGGGGGGCATTGAAGGCGTTTGGGGGCGTTGGGTTCTTTTTTTGCGTGGGTGGTTCTTCCTTTGCCCTCTATGAGGGCTTTTCTCCTTGTCTGGCTCATTTGCTGGCCTTGCATGGTTTTTAGTGCTATGTGGGGGTGGTGTGAGTGTGGGGCTGTGCTTTTCCTTGGTGAGGTGTGGGTGTGTGTTGTGCCTGAGCGGTGGTTTTGGTGAGGGGTGGGGTGTGGTTTGGCGTGTTTTGGTGAAGCTTTGGGTTTTTTCTGGTGTTTGCTACTATGGGTTGCTGTTGCAGCAGGTAGGGTTTGTCATTTCCTTTGTGTGGGGTCTTGTCTGTTCCCTCGGCTTTGTGGTGTGCATGTCCATGTAGGGGCTTCCTTCATGGCTATGTTTTGAGGGGAACCTTCTAGGGCTGGCCATAAATTGGACTTTCGTTCGGCTTTCAAATCGAAGTCTCCATCGCTGGAGGCATGAATCTTTGATAATAATCTTTTTGCATTGGATCAAGAGATGTATGGTTCTAGCTCGTCTGTTGGGTCCAAGATCATGAAGATCAATGGGTGTCTGGAAAGATGTAAAGAGAGGCCGAAATTGGTTATCCTGGTGGATATGTTGGCTGATGACATTGAATATTATTCGAAGCACTCTTTTTATTGTAAATTCTTGGGCCTCAGAGTGTCACTGCAGCTTTTGGAATCATGGGCTCAGAGGACGTGGATGCCGGAAGGGGAAATGGAGATTAGGCTTCTGGAAAATAATTATTTTATGGTTTCCTTTGATTGCATGGCTAATTGGAATAGGATTTTTGAGGGGGGGCCTTATTTCTTGAATCAAGTGGGTTTGTTTTTGAAGTTGTGGCATGCCGGATTCAATCCAATGGAGGAACTTCCAAATAGGGTTCATGTGTGGGTGTGGTTGCCGTGGTTTCCAGTTGAATGCTGGTGTGAGGATGTTTTGCTACTGGTGGCTTCCATGCTTGGTAAGTCAGTTGGTTCATCTCAACAAATACAGTTTAAAAAGGTAATGACTTTTTCCCACATATGTGTGGAAATTGATTTAAGTAAACCATTGCTAGACTCCGTGGAAGTGAGTGCAAGAGCTCATACATGGGTGCAACAGTTAGATTATGAAACTCTTCCTTTTCGGTGTTGTCTTTGTCATGAGTATGGACACTTGCAGCGCAGATGCCCTCGATCTAAGCCTACAGGTTCTCAGCTTTCACATGCTCCTCGTAATCAGCCCAGTGTTGAAAAGGGGAAGGAACCTATTCAGAGTGAGAGTCTTGGTGGGGATGGCTTTATTCTAGTTAGGACCCGCAATAAGAACTGTGGGCAGAAGTGTTCCTTGATGGAAAGGAAAGAAGATGAGACCTTTAATAGGTTTGAGGTGTTGGATGAGCTCAACCAACATGAAGTAAGTCCGGGGTTGACGAATTTTGATCAGGACCATATGAATTCTGGGAAGGAGGGAGCTCCTTTGATAGTTGTGCACGATATGCAAGAGTCAAGTGGTGGGTAGATGGGTATGGACCAGCAATTGATTGTTCAGGTTGAACCAGCTACTGTTACTGGTACAATGAAGAACGGAGGGGGTGGATCTCCTTTGGCTCAAACTGGTGGTGAGGAGGCTGGAAAGAGTTCTTTGTCTTCTTCTCGGATGGGTATCCAGCAAAAGGAACCTAAGAAGGGGGTTGGTGAGAGAAACATCAAGGTGGGAAGGAAGAAGGATATGGAAAATATCAAGTCAACTGGGGAGACTTTGGTGGAATCAGGGGCTATTAAGACCCTGGATACACATTTATTGTGTCCCCAGAAATGATAGTTATTTCATGGAATGTAAGGGGCTTGAATAGTGGCCCTCGACAAAAATTTGTTCCGGATTTGGTCAAGAGTCACTCTCCAGATATTATTTTTCTTCAGGAGACTAAGTTATCCATAGAAAGTATGTTGAATCTGGTGCCTAAGTTGTGGAAGTTTGGTGAGGGTCAGTGTGTGGGAGCTCATGGTGCGTTCGGGGGAGTGGCTTTCCTTTGGAACCCCTGTAGGGTTTGTCCGCCCTGGTGGATATCCTCTAGATCTTTGATTTCCATGATGGCTTCTTGTTTTGTAACTGGGGAATGTATTCTTCTCTCTAATGTGTATGCTCCTATTGATCTACATGGTAAACAATAGCTTTGGTCTCATATTTGATATGTTCGCAGCGTAGCCCCTTTCCAGCCTTGGGTTCTAGCTGGGGACTTTAATGCTATTGTGGACTTGTCAGAGAAAAGGGGTGGGATTGCTAGGTTGGATCCTTTAGCTTTTCTTTTCAGGGATAGTATCTCTGGATTAAATCTAGTCGATGTTCATCCTAGGAATGGTTGCTTTACTTGGAATAATAGGAGGATGGGTGAGGATTGTGTGGCTGAAAGGTTGGATAGGTTCTTGGTATTGTGCTATTGGGTTGGTGGTGTGTGGTCTACGTCCTCAGAAATTGTGGATTGGAGGGGTTCTGACCATTGGCCTATCAAGCTTAGCATCATTTCGGCTTAGAGGTTTTGTCCTCCCTCTTTCAAGTTTCAGCTTATGTGGCTTCGTGACCCTACTCTCTATGAGTAGGTGGCTATTTGGTGGAGGGATGGTAGACCATCTTTTGGTACTGCAATGTACTCCTTGGTCAAGCTTCTCCAGTTCGTCAAGTATCTTCTCAAGAGGTGGAATCGATGATGTTTTGGTAATATTTTCCATGATAGGGCTATTGCTTAGGATAAATTGAATAGTATTGCGCGGGAGATTCGGGAGAAGGGGGTTATTGAGGTTCTTTTGAAAGAGGAGGCTAGCGCTTTGAAAGTGGTGGAGGAGTGTGAGCTTCGAGAGGAGATTTTCTAGAAGCAAAAGGCTAGGGTGGATTGGCTAAAAGAAGGGGATAAAAATACAGTGTTTTTCTTTAATTCGATGAAGGCTAGGATGAATGGTAATTCCATCTTTGTCTTGGTGAATGATAGGGGGGACCAGCTTGTTTCTTTTCAGGAGATTGCAACTGAAGCTTCACAATATTTTGAGAGTCTATTTAGGGAGGAGGCGCACGAGGGCTCGGCTCATGAAGAGCATGTACTTTCCTGCATTCCTCAGTTGGTTTCTGGGGAGGCGAATGAGGATTTGATGAGAGAGATCTCTCGAGCTAAATTAGAGGAGATTGTGTTTAAGATGAAGAAAGGAAAAGCTCCAGGCCCTGATGGTTTCCCTATTGAATTTTTTCAGGAATTCTGGGAGATCATTAAGTTGGATCTTTTTGGCGGTTGTGCAAGAGTCCCAAAAGAATAAACAAATGTTGAGAGCTCGTAATTCTACATTCATTTCTCTAATTCCCAAATGTGAGGGGGCGGATCGGCTTACTCAGTTCCGGCAAATCTCCCTTTACAATGTTGCTTATAAGATCATTTCGAAGTTAATGGCTGAGAGGTTGAAGAAATGGCTTTCAGTTTTGATCTCAGAGGAGCAGAGTGGCTTTATAGCTGGGTGGCAGATTTTGGACGAGGTTGTTATTTCTACTGAGACCATTCACTCCATGGATGCCTCTCGGGCGAAGTCGACGTTTATTAAGTTAGATATGGCTAAGGCTTATGATAGGGTCAGGTGGCCCTTCCTTAGAAATATCATGGGTGCCTTTGGGTTTTGTGTTGATTGGATTCAGTGGGTCTTGAGTTGCGTTACTTCTGTGTCTTTCTCTGTGTTGATTGGATTCAGTGGGTCTTGAGTTGTGTTACTTCTGTGTCTTTCTCTGTGTTGATTAATGGAGATCATTCTGATTTGTTCGGGGCCTCCAGAGGTTTATGCCAAGGGGACCCCCTTTCTCCATATCTTTTTCTGCTAGTTGTTGAAGGCCTTGGACACTTGTTGAAAAGAAACGTGGAATCTGGTAACATTCAGGGATGGCGCTGGGGTGGATATTTTCCCTCGCAATCTCATTTGCAATTTGTTGATGACACTGCATTGATGGGGGTGGCTACTATTAGGGAAGCTAATTTTTTTAGACAATTGTTGGATGTGTACCTTGCGGCTTCAAGGCAATTGATTAATGAAGATAAGTCGTCCATTTTTTTCTTTAATACGCCTG
>VDFB02281492.1:476495435-476505483 GCA_007258455.2 Sequoia sempervirens
CACCGTTGGGTCCCTAGTTCTTGTTCTTGGTGACGAGTACTTCTTGGATGGAGAGCTTGTGTGTGAAAGTATACTTTCTCATATTTATCATTTGTATCAGTGGAAACCTTATTTTATGTATTACTCCTCAATTGTATTCGGGGAGAACTTTTGTATATGTAATTGTACTTTTGTATGACCTACCTCATTTGGAAATGAGTATTGTAAATGTTTTTATAATTGCAATGTAAAGAAAGAATCATATTTATTCTTTATATCTTCAATGATGTAATTTAATTGTTATTAAATTTTTGCTCTTAAGTTTATGAGAATTAAACACATGCTATGTTAATTACTTTTGTCATCTATGGGATTTACAAGTAGTGTGTCGTCGTGTATCTTAGGGAATGTTTGCATTAGTGAAGTTCATGTTTTACACTTTAAAAAAAAAAAAAAAAAATTATTACTTATCATAGTCATTGCAACATTCTTTAGGTTACAAGACTAAGCATTACATGTAATGTTTATCTTCTATGTTTGGGCACCCAAGTTGGAGAGAAAGTATTGGAGCCAAAACCAGTGTCCTTTCACATTCTAATGACGTATTCCAAGGGTTGGGGAAATTTGAAATATCTTTATCTTTTTCTTACTATTTTAGTGTATGTGACTTGGTCTTGATGTGTCTATTTGTGTAGATCAACATATGCACAAGTAAAACTACAAAAAGAAAAATTTTCTTTTTGGAATTTCTATTTTAATTTGACATTAGTTCTTTATGTTCTAATGTTTTTTCCTTTCTGATGATGCATATTTTACATTCTCATATAGATGTCAATAAATTTTCCTTCATTTTCATGTTAATTGTGGGTAATTTACTACAACTAACTAGGTTTTATACATTAATCATATGTCGAAGACATTATACACATTATTAACATGTTTGTCATAGGTCAATTATTCAAGGATTCATTTTTTTTCTACTAGTATAGTTGTACATTTCAATTTTTTAAAGGAAAGAAATTTGTTTGCCATGTTTGTGAGGGTACCTTGATGATTATGCTCTTTCTTTGCACTTGTGTTGAAAGGTGATCTTGGAGATCAAAATCATCATTTTATCCTCCTATCTTTAGCTTAGAACCTATGAAAGTCAAGTTGTGTATTCTCTTTCCTTGTGCCACAAGGTGTCTTGGAGATCAAAAGTGTTTTGACTTATCCTTCCCCTAGTGGGCCTACTTTGGATTTTATTACCAAGAGAAAGAACCAAACCCTTGTGTTCTAATAGGGTATACAAACTTGGGAGAGAATTGAAAGACTCTCTCATTGTGAGGATATTTGTCATTGGACTAAACTTGTAAGAACTTTATACCTTGAAAAGTGAAGGAGAGTAGGTTACTCTTTTGCACCAAGTCATTAGATATACCCTCTCATTGCAAAAAATTGGACCTCACATACCTTTGGGTATATCTAGGACATTCCCTTGCGATCTTGTAGAAGCTTAGATATGATCTATTGACCATGTTTCTAGTTGTAATGCATTGGTAAGTAGCAAGGATTGAGAAGTTAACAACCATGTGCCCTTAGAAATGAGTGTGTAGGTTGTTTGTGATCTCCTCTCATACCATAGATTAATATTGGGTGATTAAAAGTGGTTAGTTCCTCAACATGAGCCATAAACATCACACTTAGACAAGACATATTGGTGGGCTTAGAATCATTCTCACTCCCACTTGAATAATCAAAATTTCTTACAAGCTTGGTGTGTTTTCTTGTGATAATTTTGTGATTATCTTCAAAATCCAAAAACATTTTTAGACATTCCCCTCAAAATCTAGTGTTGAAGTTTGAATAGGCTACTACAAAAATCATCTAGCTACGGATGAAATCCCACAACAATGTCCACCAATCTAAATCACAATCCATATCTAAACCATTTTCCTAATACAAAATTTTATCAAAAATTCAAGGTCTTAAGCCACCTTTCACAACCCAAATTCAAGTTCAACCAACCCCCACAATCCAAAATCCACACCAAGTTTGAAATCAAGACCTTAAACAAATTCAACCATCATCCTTGAACTTTATCTTGGTTAAGAAGCTTATGTATCCTAAGTAGCAACTCCAAATCAACCTCGCTTGGGAACATTGTATATCCTAAGTAAGGAAATCAACCATCTCAAGACCTTAAACAAATTCAAACATCATCCTTGAACTTTAGCTTGCTTAGGATCTTTATCTATCCTAAGTATCAAATCCAAATCAGCCTCATTTGTAAACTTTTCATATCCTAAGTAAGGAAATCAACCATCCAACCACCCACTCCAAATAAATATTGCTTAACTTTACCTATCTTAAGTAAGAATACCAACCATCAACACCAATCCTACAACAAACCTAAGGTCTTGAAATAAAATTAGACCAAAATCAAAGCTATCCAATCCACCTCCACTTATCCTCCAAAACAAAAACCAACCTTTAGCAAAACCCATCAAGGTCATTCAAATTCACCCAAACAATCCAAATTATCCCTTTATTCCACTCGTCACTAGATCTTAATCAAATAAAATCATGGAATAATGAACCACTAACACCCTTGGATATAATTAGGGTTACAATCCATAAGGTGAATCCTCATCCCATCAAACATATCATGGCAACGCAAAAAATCCAAAAAATCTTATCAATCAACTTGGGTACTCACCTTGGTTTCAATATTTTATTCAAAATGACAACACCCATATCTTTATGGATCACATCATTGATATGAATAAGGATTATTTTCTTGAATAAATGATTAATGAGCAAGCTAAAATACCCTCTCATGATAATATGTCCAAAATTCACAACTTAATTTGTGAGAAAATGACCACATCAACCATCATTGATAATCTTGGGGGCCAATCTCCCCCTTTAACAAACTCATTACCTTACAACCAACGAAGAAGTAGAAGGTAGTGTACTGCTACCTCCTCCTATACCCTCTTCCAATTCTCCAAAAAAAGGCTCATCCATCCACCATTTTAAAGAGAACTGATGTTCAATGTCATATCAAGAACCCCAACAACAACCTCCAAGAACCAAAATTTCATCCATACCATGCCTAGAATTTGATGGTCTATGTGGCCATTTTTTGCATTTTAGACTGTATATTACAACTTTGAAATTTATTAGACCGTATAATTTGACTTGCTATATTTTTATATAACTATATATATGACACTTTAGATTATTATTAAACTGTAAAAAAATTATTATGGACAAATATAATATAGTATAAAATTTGTTGTGTGTGTATAATGTTTATTATAAAAATATAAATTAGTTTAGAATCTTTTCAAAGATGGAATATAATTCTTTCTAATTTTTAAAATTTTATTAACATTAAATTTAAGATTTTGACAAATTTATTAATAAATAAAATCATTACTTTATTATTATTATATATAATTAATAATCTTTATTATAAAAATATATATTAATTCAAAAAAATTCAAACTACAATATAATTATTTGTTAATTTAGAATATTTTTAACAAGATCTATTTTAATATGACTTTAGAAGCTTCTTGTTAATTGTAAGTAAATTTCATATTTTTATCAGTTTTTTAATTTTACATTATTTTTTAATATATATAGGATATCCATATGACTAATGACATAACAAGAACTTTTTTTTTTTTCAAGATAAAATATTTATGTTTTATTGGTGATTGGTGAGCTTTCAATTTTATTCAAGATACAACATTTGTATTTTATTAGTGAGCATGTACTTTCAATGATATGCACTTTGCATTTTTTTATATATCTAATGTCTCAAAATTTAATCTTTATCTTTCTTTTTTCCAATAAATTATTTGGAATTCCTATGTTTTTAATATGTATGATTAATAAAATCAATAAAAAAATGTTTTAATATAAAATATTTTATATAAAAAATTCATAAATTAAATATTCTTTTGACAATTTATATTTTTCATAAAACATCAAATGAAAGGCATTTAAATGATCAAACTATCACAAAATTTTCATATGACAAGTAGGGGTGACCGTCAAATTCCAAGCTTGATCCACACCATTTGATCTATGCATTCCCTCTTCCTAGAATCCACCTCCATTTTTGTTTCCACCCATGACAAGCCTCATCCAATAACTTTCCTCGATTTCTATCTACCAACATCAAATCCACCCACATTTGCTTATTATTTTATTTATTTTTCCAAGAGAGGGGCATTTAGATTTTGTCCTCTATTTATTTGTAGGAAGAGTCACATTTCAGCATCATTTTTGCCAATTTATCTTCTCAAAATTGTATTATATGAACTTTTGTTATGCAATATATTTTTTATGGATGGAAACCCATAGGAGAATACAAATTGTGGGTCAAAAAACATGGGTTGTGAGAGTTAGAGGATGAAACCCCTTTAATTTTGGAGAGCATTCTCACTTAGGGGATGTATTGAAGCTTCATCAGATTGATCAGCTCAATAAGTTTTGTCTACATGTGTGAGTTGCAGTTTTGGTTTTTGGGAGTGTCCAAGAGTGTTTTCTTTTGTAGGTGAAGATTTATTTTGTTTACATCACTTGAGATACTTTTTTGATAGATTTATTTTTATGTTGATTGGGTGAAATATGACAATGTATTTTAGAAATCGATAATGTATAAATCGCCTGATTTTGTGTAGAAGTGTGGAACTCTATATATTTATTTTTTCTTTCTATTGTTTTTTTGGATGTCATAACAATCCATTATCATGTAATAATAATTTTCATATGTTTTATATAAGTTGTGGAAGTTTGGTTGCTTTTAGTGTATTGATAGTGTTTTAAGAGTGGTTTGCTAGTGAGATTGTTTGATCTCTTGGATTTTTGTATTGGATTTTGTATTAGTTTATTTGGGCTTGTTGTATATGTTGAAATGACTGATAAAATTCCATTGGATGCACATTTTTTAATTGGTTAATATACTATGGTCCACAAGTAATCCAGTTGAATATAATGTAGTTTCAGTGTTTCCTAAATAGCCCATTTTAATGATTTTGTAATTTTGGTGAAATCTATTTCAAAACTCATTTTAGATTTGATATCACTTTCATAAATTATTCATTGGAATATTACAATGGTATCAAAGCTAAGATCTTGCTAGCCTACAAGGTACAAAATTATTATTTTTATGCAAAAGGATGAAGACATTTTTAGAATCTGTGATGGAACTAGAATGAAAGAGTTTTAGAATTATCAAAACAATTTCACTACATGGGTAAATGACCCAGTGATAGAGAGAATGCTCTTGAAGATGGGAAAAAATTAAAAAGAAAAATAAAATCAGAAGTTTCTAAGCAAGAGATCAAGGATCAAAGTACAAAAGAATCATTCCTAAAAGAGGAAGAAAACCTAGAATTGAAGCTACAAGAAAGTGGGAAAATCAAAGAGGAAGAACAAAAAGATTCTACCATGAAAGTTAAAGGTAAAAATCCTTTGGTAATAAAAGTTATTTATTTTACTTCCAATGTTTTCATGTGTCAACAAAAAACTAGTTATTCCAAGGAGGAAAAGGCATCAATTGATGGATCTGAAGAGTTCAAGATAGAGAAAGATGTGTCAAATTGTGAACCATCCTTCGAACTGCCAAATGGAAAGTCTTTGATTGATTTTTGGAGTAGAATTATGGATGGATATGCATTAAAGGAAAATATTTGGTTTGATCTGAAGGTTAGAGGTGTCAAGAAAATCCCAATAAATCGTATTCTAGTAAAGGAAGGTAAACACTTTGATTTCATTTAGAATTATAGCTCAAAAAAGAATGTTTTGCATCATCTTCATATTATGTCATCACAATATTTCTTATCATGAGAGTCATTCTAACTATGATGAAAAGATCCGATGGGTACAAAGTGGAAAGTGGAACCTTCCTCTCAACTTCAAAATTGATCATCCATATGGTGTGAGATCTTGGTGCTTCATCCAAAAAAACCACAAGGAGATATTGAGAAACCAATGAAGGCTAATTTTTTTATTGATTTAATATCATTGTTGCTAATATTTTTACAATTTTGGATACACTTGGATAAGTAGAAAAATTAATACAACCTTGAGTGAAAACAAGGTATGTTTTGAATTCTATACATTATGAGAGCTAACAAGATTATGAAATATCAATGTCTATAGTTTTTAAAGGGATGCCCCACCATTGAGGATAAAGTGGGAATGAAAGAAAACAAACATAAATGAACTGCTTATGAGAAAGTAGTTGGCGTAGCAAGAGGTTTGATAATTGTAAATGGTAATGATTTCATTTACATGCATCTTGAGGTTTCATGTAGTATACTTTCAATTCACACAAGGAGTTATGAAAGATTGCATTCTAAGTTGGGTAATGAATCAAATCTAATTATAGATATGAATCATAAAGTGTTAAATGATGATGTAGAAAGTGATGATTTCTATGTTGATGGATTGGGATAAATGGCTATGATTAGATATGTAGGATGGTTTCCTTCTTTTGATGAGTTATTTCAAATTTATAAATCCAAGGAGTTCAAGGTTACACTTGAAGGAAAAATTATCATTTTTGAGGTGATTGCAGCTAATACAATTTATTTTCTAATAATTACATTTATAATTTTGGGTAAAAAAATGCAGTGTTGTAACCATAGTTTTGGGAATATCTTCTTGCATCATGTTAGGTGTAAGAATTCTCATCCTTGGGAAACAATAAGTGTCAATGTTTTAGTTGATATATCACTATTTGAAATAAAATTTCAAGACAAATGTGATTGTTATAACCACCTTCTAGTCCACATACAATTCTATCCAAACCATATTTCAAGTAGTAGAGATTGGGGTGATATGAAAAGAGTCCTTGGAACACAAGGTAATTATCATGACTACAAACTAGGAGAGGGGAGCTAAATGTTGAACATGTTTTGGTCACAACCCAAGGAAGAGGAGGTAAGTAATTTTGATTTTATTATGTTGATAAGATTTTGATCTCCAATAATACTTGGGAGGATATTTGGGAGCATGTGGATACAATTAAGGGTGAATTTCAATAACATGGTCTATTTACCAAAATATCTACATGGGATATTGACATCACCTACTTAGATTAAGTCATCATGAAAAAAGTAAGTTGTTACTTTTGAAGAGTTTCAAAAGTGTATAAATATTTATAGAAGTATTTTCAATCATTATATGGCTAAATCTATCCCACATATTGCTAACATTACTAATTTATTATTATTGCATTCCTTGGATATTGCCAATTTTGATGTTTCCTAACTTTGAATGGATTATTGAAATCATGCACACTTGCATATGAACTAATTGGTACACAATCATGAGTATTGTAGTTTATAGTACAATGAGGATTCTAGTAATTACCAATGGGGATTTTTTGGTACTTGCATGGTTTCTCGTCAATGTTACTTTGATCAAATCAATGATTCTTGTACAGATTTATCCTTCTTACAATTGTTGCATCACTTATATGTTTTGATTCTAATGATTTTAGTCATGAACAACTTTATATTGGCGTATTTGGAGGATTCTTCCCTGGTGATGTTAGTAGAAGGTCTCAAATATTAATGACAATTATTCGATCCATAATAACACCAATTTCGAGGAGGTTCAAGGAGGTTTATGACTATAATGTTTCATTTTCAACTTACATGCAAGTTGATTTGTGCCATGATTTAGAGCATCCACTTCATAGTAGGATTTTGAGATCAACTGGAACTCATGACTATATCCATGAAGCAAGTGTTTGGGATCCTTCATCAAAGAACAAATGGATACAAAAAATGTATTGTAATGAGTATTCGAGGTAGCCTTTGATTTTTGTGGATAAAACTCTCATGCTTAAGATAGAAGGATTCATTTTGGAAGTTGGTAAGAAATACAGATGTCATTTTTATATTTCTAATTTCTAAAATAATTATAGTATGTGTTTTTGGAGTCATGCAACATACAATTTTTTCATCCTTGTACCAAATGGTTTCACATTCCCTTGCATCATAGTGCTACAAATCTTTAGCAATAGGAGTAGACAAAAGGTATGCAATGATTCTTATAACAAGGGACCAAGTAGTATTTCTTCAAATTATGAGATTTGTTCTTTTTGGGATCATTTTTGTGTGGTGTTCAATTTTTCATTTTCAAGATGGTCATTGGATAAAGAGGACCAACAAGAATTAAGGGGTTATGTTGGATATAACCTTTCTATTGAGGAAGTTATGAGTCCCACAAGGTGGTTTCAAAGAGAAGTGCATATAAATACCAAAGTCTAGCTCAACATAAGCATGATGGAAAAACTCCAAACTTGCACGTTCGCACAAAAAATTATCAACAAGATATAGAAGGAATAAGTGGTGATCGAATACTTACATCAAGGGATATAGGAAACATTCTCAGGGAAGCTATGGACCATGTTGTTATCATTGATGTTCATCATTTTTAGATACTACATCACTTTATTTTCACTCATGCAAGTGGTTTTGTAAGTGGTTTCAATCATGGGTAATAAAGTTGGGGAATGTTGTGCTTTTCGGCCTAAGTTGCTTTAGTTAGAAAGTATAGGATCTAGACTCTATACGAACTTAGGATTTTACAAAGATTAGAGAGAAGGCATCATTCATTTCCACACCAAAGAGGAGTATACAAAATGTTGGTTTCCTTCATTGCTTGATCCAAGCGAAAGATAAAAAATTTAGTCATGTATTGCATTGAGAATTTTCAATTGCTTGAGGACAAGAAATTTTGGGAAGGGAAAACTTGTCATGTCCCATTTTTATTTAATTTAACTTTGAAAGAAAAATTCCCATTCCAATATTTTCCATGGGATAAGGAAGGAGTTTGGAAAATAATTTATTTAATATTTAATATTTTAGACCCACGATTATTTAATATTTACAAGTTGTTTAAGTGAGGCCAATTAAATATTATTTATAAATCTTAATATTTAATGGTGTTAACAACCAAAAATGGATTGTGGGATTTTTCGCAAGGAGGTTTTTAACCTCTAGGTTTTGGTGGCAGTCAATTATTGGCAGCAGTTTTTATGATAACTTGCATGAGGTGAGTTATTCTTTAATTTTGGTAAAGAATCTTGCAATAGACAAAATGAAAAGATTCTTTAAGAAGGAAAATGATGAAAATGATATTGTTTTACTTATTTTTCCAAGAGTCATTTGGATTTGTTCCTCTATTTATTTGCAAGCAAAGTCACATTTAGGATCATTTTTGCCAATTTATCTTCTCAAAATTGCATTGTATGAATTTATGTTATGTAATATTCTTCTATGGATGAAAACCCATAAGGTAATATAGATTTTGGATGAAAACCTATGGTTTTTGAGGGTCATAGTAGGAAACCCCTTTGATTTTGGAGATCATTCTCACTTAGGGAGTGCATTAGAGCTTCATTGGATTGATCAGTTTAGCCAATTTTGTGTGCAAGTGTGAGCTATATTTTTTGGTTTCTAGGAGTGTTGTAGGAGTTCTTCTATTCTAGTTTAAGTTTTTTGTTATTTTTAGCACTTGAGACATTTCTTTTTGCAGTTTTATTTTTATGCTATTTTAGTGAAATTTGGCAATGCATTGTAGAAATTGGTATTGTATAAATCATGTGGAACTCTTTTAAGATGTACTTTTACTGTTGTTGTGGGTGTTGTGGATGTCATAAAATACCATTCATATAATTATCATTTTTATATATTTTATGCATTTCATAGAATTTGTGTAAGTTTAGGTTGTTTTCAATGCATTGGTAGTGTTTCAGGAGTGGTTTGCTAGTGAGATTGTTTGATCTATAATTAGTTGTTTGTATCAGTTGTTGTATTAGTTTATTTGGGCCTATTGTAGATGTTAGAATTACTAAATAGTCGAATTGATCTCATCCTCCCAATAACCTATTAATTTCATGGCTATTCATAAATGCATTAACACCTACATTTTTAAGGATGCATACAGGTGATTCACAAATGTTCTTCTCATGTGCATTAACCAATTTATACTAGAAGCTCTCAAAACTATTTTCATGGACTATGGAAGAATTATACCTAATATATATTGAGAT
>VDFB02281492.1:476513463-476660526 GCA_007258455.2 Sequoia sempervirens
ATAACAAGCACACTATGTAGCTTAGTGACATTTGTAAATATAATCTATGGTAAGAAGAATGACAGTCACTTGAGATGTGACAGTCAAAAACAGGCTAAGCAATGATAAGATAATAAAGCTCAAACCTTGCATAGTAAAGTGGAGATTTTAACAGTGAGTTTCCTTACCCCCTTACTGACCTTAAGGGTTTTTCAAATGCTTTTGGTAGTGTTAGACAAGGCAAATGCAATTAGGGAATGACTGTCCAAATGAAGTAACAGTGGTAATCATAGGTTCAATGTTTATTCTTAGCCATTAATATTGTATAATGGAGGTAGTGGATTGCATGTTTGAGCAGTGTTTTGAGACTCACCAAAGATGGAAAAATAGTGAATAATACTTTGTAGACTGTGAAGTAGTGTCATTAAGGTTGAAGGATCTTAAGAACTACAATACCATGAAATAATGAGTCCCCTGTAGTAAGTAGGCAGTCTATAGGGAATAGTTTGATTTTATAGAAGGATGCCTGCGAAAGGAATCTTCATATATGAGGAGCGCATTTGAGATTGCAGCTGAGGGTGCAATACCCAGTCTTAAAGGAAGTTAGCAAAGCAGTAAATGTGCAAGAAAATTGAATCGTACACAACAAACAATTCACAATGTTATCCTCCATAATGCCTTGAGTTTGAAGACAAAAATCTCATTGTATCTTCATGATGAAAGTGGTGAGCTTAATGGTCAATCACTGACAACCATGATTTTAAAACATGCTATTGTGCTTATGGAGGTAACATTTTAAGCAAGGCAGTGAGTGGTGGTTTGGAACAATGGTAGGTATGAAGGACTTGCTTTATATGCATACTATGCAGTCTAGCTTAAGACACCGTTCTTAGAAGAGATTGAAGGTGGATTATGGAACTCAAGGGTTACCATGAAAGGGATTAAAGCAAAGACTCAGATCTATTTAAAAGCCACAGTCATGAAGATATTAAGATGTCACATGCAAAACCCTAGTAGCTAGAGTAATGAATACAATGCCAAAGAGGATAGTGTGCTGGGGCAGATTTAGGAGATCTCCACATTATCTAATTACAGGAAATACATCATTTATTTATTTTTTTAATTAAAAGAAATCATTCTAAACCCTATATAGGATACATTGATACTTCAAAAGCCTCTGAAGGAATTTCAGATTATGTAAATATATGTCAAGTAACATTCATAAGGTTTAGAAAATCTTGATCACTCTCTAGAATAGCCCATTAAACATGGGTTGTGCTTGAATGCACTACATAATTGATATAACACAACCACTGCATGCCAACCGTGAGATCTTATTGCAGCAAGAGGTAATCACTCTTCATCGCGCTATAATTACATCCTATCCCGGCAACTTGAGACAACCCTAATGCACCCAATGATGATTGACACCTACATTATACAACCTAAATTAACTACATTATATGAGTGCCTCCATTTCTATCACAACATAGCCACATTAAACTTGGGTCACACATGAATGCATATTGTATTTGTTATAGCACAACTGTGCCACATGACCAATACAGTTATGGATCACATAGTTACAGTCACAAGAATCTATTCCTCCATTGTGATCTTATGGTGATTCCACACAACAAAATCTGGACATGAAATTCTCAAAACCCTTAACCTCTAAAAATTAAATCTGATGAGATGTTGCTTTAAAATATGATTTTCAAACCTGGAACTACAAATCTAACTTCACAACTGAATTCTGCAAAAAGACAATGACTACCCTCAACCTGGTGATATCTTCTTGAATTTTTTCTGATTTTTTCCGAAAATCGTCCTTAGTTCTCCACAAACTGTCTCAAGTAGAGCAAAACACTGTCGCAATAAATCAGGCGTGAACTCACTTTTCTTTATGTTGGCCACAATTTGATTTTTTTTATTTTTTCATGTTTGTCAAAAATTCGACGAAAATAATAGCCTACATTTCGACGAACCCCAGGTTCATTGAAATTTCGATGAACGTCGGGGATAAACTTTCAAAAAATTGGAAATTACACATCAAATTTTACAAGCACCCGACGAACATCGAATTTTACATATTTCGTTGGATAGTTTTGTCGTATTTTGCAGTCAAATGTATTAGTGGTCAAAGTAGGGTTATGTAACTTATTAATGGATGATTTATTATGATTAAAAAATAATTGGATTATTTGATTATATAATAGTAATTTTTACCTTCCTAATTAAAAATAAATGTACACATATATCACCACCACTATCGTATATCAGCATTTCCATGTTGAATATTTATGATGTGTCAAAATTATGATGGAGATTCAGTTTTATTGGGTACTTCTAATCTTGGAAATGATTTTTGTAATTTACACCACAAATACAATAAAGATAACTTATTTCACGGAATTAGTGGGAACTTTGAAACTATTTTCCACCTATAACTCTAGAGAAAATGTGAAATTTTTTGGAGCATCATTGAAAGAATTCTTTTGAAGGAAACATGAACATCCTTTCTAAGCATCATTGGAAGGATGATTCTAGAGGAAACATGAAAATTATTCTAGAGAATCATTGAAAGGGTTATTCTAAAGGAAACATGAACATTCATCTAGAGCATTGTTCAAAGAATTCTTCTAGAGCAAACATGAGCATACTCTTGGAGCATCACTAAAAGGATTCTTCGAGAGGAAACATGAAAATTATTCTAAAGCATTTTTGAAAGGATAACTCCAAAGGAAACACAAAATTCCTTCCAAATCATTGTTGAAGGATGCTTCCAAAGGAAACATGAACATCCTTCTGAATCATCAATGAAATTATTCTTTTGAAGGAAAAAAAATCATTCTACTAAAGCATTATTGAAAGGATGCTTCTAGAGGAAACATGAACATCCTTCTGGAACATCATTAAGAGGATTCTTATGGAGGAAACATGAACATTATACCAAAGCATCATTGAAGGATGCTTCCAAAGGGAACATGAACATCCTTCCTGAGAATCATTGAAAGGATGCTTCTAGAGAAAACATGATCGTTATTTTAAAATATCATTGAAAGGATGCTTCCAATGGAAACACAAACGTACTTCCAGAGTATTGTTGAAATGATGCTTCCAAATAAATCACAAACATTATTTTGGAGCATAATTGAAATGATGCTTCTAGAGGAAACACAAACTATGAAAAGAAACGTGATATATATATACATTTTTTTAAACAAAAAGTACTTACCTCAAGTTTTTTGGTGAACAGAAGATTCCCTTTACACAACAAATATTTACCTTTTCTTTGATTATTTAAATGAATTCTTCCTTTCTTGTTGGTTTCTACTACAAATGTAATTTGTAACCATTTACTAAAACTATTCTCACATCACAATTAATTGGCTTCAATTATACATCTCCATTATCAAATATTTATTCCACTTCATAAGGTCCTAACCTACATATTTAGAGCTTCCTTTCAAATTTTTTATATATGGAGTTGAATAATAGTGCCCAATCTCCTTTGCAAAACCTTTTTATTTAATATGATGGTCATGCCATGCCTTTATTTTCTACCGCATTAATTCAATCTATTGCATAGCTTCCAATTGAAGTTTATCCAATTCATTCAATTGTAATACTCATTTTACTTAAGCTCTATTTAGATATAAACCTATATCCATGATTGTTCTTAGTGTCTGAAGTTAAAAATCAATAGAGAGAATTAATTTATTTTTAAAGACCAAATCATATAGTGTGAATTCCGTAGCTAATTTCCAAGTAGTATTATTTATCCATATAGCTTCATGTAATTTCTTTTCCCAATCTTTCCTACCTATTGAAACTATTTTTATGAGAATATTCTCTAGCTCTTGATTAGTCACTTCCACCTAACTATTTTCTTGAGGATGATATAATGATGATTTTTTTCTTTCTTGTAAATGTTCAATGAAGGTTAAAAGAACCTTTAACATGAATTGAGGTCCTTGGTCCATCACAATATATCTTGGTGCTCCAAATTTGAGAAGTATTCTACTATAGAGGGAAAATACAACTTGTTCTTCTTTGGAAACCTTAAATGTTGCATTGTTACCCATTTTGTGAAATAATCAATACATGTACTTGTGTGTATTCATTCCCTTGAGATGGTGCATCAATAGGCCCTATAAAATCTAGTCCCCATTTTTAAATGGTTCTAGTACTACTTTAGGAAAGAGGGGAATTTTTTTGAATGCTATTGGTCTCCCATTCTTAGACATATCTTTTAACATCTTTATACATTGAGGGCCAATAATCCGATACCTAATATTTTATGGAAAGTTATTTTTGTAGAATAATGCCCTCTTAAAGGATCATCATGTCAAGCTCGCATTATGTTGTAGGTTTTTCCAACTCCTATGCACCTACATATAAATAGGTCAAGTCCATGTCTAAATAGAAAACTATTGAGCCTTTTGACACTCATGCTTTCTCTAACTTATATCCTTCTTTATTTTCTAGAGAACTGTGGTGGAAATGATCCTATCGAATAAAAGTTGGATACTTGTGCAAACCAAGGTATTGTACATATATAAAAATAGGTTTTTGTTTGTAAATCCATATATTTAATTGTTTCATGGTATTCAACTTCATGATGTATCCTAGATAGAAAATCCAAATTAAATTTGTTAGGTTTATCTATGATAGTTATAATCAGCTCCTAATGAAGTAAAAACCATATAATAATTCATCCACTCATAGTAGGTTTATTCATTAGTTATTTAATGGTTGAGTGATCTATATATATAGCTACCTTATAACCTATATGTAAGAGAGGGGGACCAACCATGTCAAGGCTCTAGGTCATGGAGATCTGAGAGTAGAGGGCTGCCCTAACTTACCTCACTCTAAAAGATACCTTCGGGTAAGGATCGAGAATGATGAGCACTATAATGTACCTCTACCACTCAACAAATCCTAAAATTAGGTTTGGGCTAGGCGAGTTGGTCTTCAGAGTCAATACTGTGTCTTAGAAAGCTCTTTGTCTGAGGATGACATCATAGTTCTGGGACAATAGTGTGACGTGTTGGCATCTCTCGGGCACACTAGCATATGTACAATTAGAAAATGGTAAAAATAATACAAAATGCCTAAAAACTAACTAATAGCCTAGCTAGGTTTTGATGGGAAAAACAAAATGATAAAGTATGAGAAATAGAGACAAAGATGATACAACAAATAGATGAAAGCTAGGGTGATGAAGATAATCTCACAAAAGTGCCTATTCGCTAGCTAGCTCCACACATACATTCACCTACACACAAGAAAGAGGGAAAATTGTTGGGGTTGTATAGGGGCCTACCTCAGTCAGACCCCCGTTTTGGTGTTTCCACCTCCACAGATAGCCAAAAAGTAACGAAGTAGAAATATGCGATAAAGGAAAGAAGAGAGAAAAAAACACTACAAATAGTATTATGCTACTTCTATCAAATCACAAAGGAGTGAAACGTTACCACCTCCACCCAAAATATTACTAGCCAATGGAGGAGAATACGGACTTGGCAAGGTCACTACAACCACAACTGTGATGAAGGGAGGTCTTGCAAGACTCCAAGCCCACACTTCCATGGCTTGCTTCACACTTGCAATGTGGAGTTGATGAAGCTTCAAATGCTATTATAATGGAGTGTTGGAATGCTGCTTGAGAGTGAAGTGAAGTGGAAAAAGTGCTAGGAGAATGTGAATCTATTGCTTAGAGAATGAAATGAGATGAGAATGGATGTTTTTGAAGGTGGGATGGGAAAAAACTGCCATTTTCGAGGTTGATTGGTCAAAGAGGGACATTACAATTTGTCCCCAATCAAGAGTGTAACACCTTTGCCAACTTCAAATGCAAGAATCCGTCAAGGACAACAACACACTGTGTGGACATCTGTGCACTGCATGTGCATCCTCGACAAATATTCTCTTACCAACACAAAGGAAATATACCAAGTGGATGGAAGGAAGTTGGGTGATGTGGAATTTCTCCTTTAGATTTTATTTTCTAAGATGAGGGTGTATGAAAGGGGAATTTTTGTAAGGGGAAAAAATTCACTCCTATACATTTGTCCCCCACTTTAGTGAGCACGAGTACTAATGAGTGCTTTGGTAAAGTAGATTGAAGAGTTAGTAGGGTTAGAAATTTATACCTAAACCATCAAGGAAGCAGACCATGATCTAGTGAGATCGAAAGTGTAGGACAGGTAAAGGACTCCATAGGTACTCTCCCTAAGGAGTTTTGAACAAAAGAATCCATAGCCCCACATAACTATGAAGTTGCAAAAAGTACATCAAGGACCCTCAAACTAGCCATGCACAAATCTTGCAAGATGAAAGCATCTCACAGGCCTGTAGACCTACAAGGAGGCAACCCCCAAGATCTCTCACATGAGGGAAGCCCCAAGAATCAAGCATCTTACAGGCCCCCAGACATACTAGAAGGTGACCCCCAAGATATCTCACATGAAGGAATCCCAGAGAAGTAAGCACCTTATAGGCCCTCAAACTTGCAAGGAGGCAACCCCCAAGATCTCTCACATGGAGGAATCCTAGAGAAGTAAGCACCTTACAGGCCCGTAGACTTGGAAGGAGGCATCCCCCAAGATCTCTCACATGGAGGAAACCCAGAGAAGTAAGTGCCTTACAAGCCTGTAGACCTACAAGGAGGCATCCCCAAGATCTCTCACATGAGGGAAACCCAAAGAAGTAAGCACCTCACAAGCCTGTAGACCCGCAAGGAGGCATCCCCCAAGATCTCTCACATGGAGGAAACCCAAAGAAGGGGACTCTGTAGAGTTAGACTGCAAAGTGGATTTACAAGCGCACCTGCAAAGTGACATGTTTACTCACAGAAAAAAACATGTCTAAAAACAAAGTGGCCACGTAGGAAATCAAGCGGAAAATCACGCAGACCATCAATAAATTGGAAAACTTTCAAAGGGGTCCCTTGGGAACACGACGTGAAGAGGGGCCCACTCAAGGGACGTGTTGTTTGGAAGTACAAGACAAACATTTTTTCTCAAACCAATTCATCATCAAGGAATCCTTTCAAAAGATGTTCACTTCATCAAGGAATTCAAAAGGAATAAAATGCCCCCTCGTGAGGGGAAGGTCAAATTTTCTCCCACCTCAGAGGAAATTTCTCAAGTTCTTTCTTTGTGAACCCATGATGAAGGAAAAAAATTTCGTTAGGGGTCCAAGTTGAGAATGCGATTCTTGAAAAAGGTTTGCAAAGATTCTTGAGAAAAGATTTGTTGGAAACAAATGCATTTTCTAAAAATTGAAGTGTCATATAAATGGCGTTGTCACACATACGAGTGCCAACTCAAGCAAAGAAGAGAGAAAGATAAAATAAAATTGAAAAGAGACAAATACATCACAAACAAAGGGCATAGGGGTGATCTAATATTTCGAGGTCAGAGTTGCTCATGAATATATATATAAGAGGTAACTGCAGTGCAAGGAGAAAGATTAGCAGTCCCCACCAGATCAAGAAGAATGCATGGAAGACAATAAAACAAAAATTGGGTCAACATGGAAGGGAAGCCTAAATTCCCCTAATGCTTTGCATTATCCCTAATTTGTTGAAAATCAAACACAAACATGGAAGAATGATGATATAGATAGAAGAAGGTTCATGACACAAAATCACTCCTATATCCAAGCACCAGCAAGGGTGACAAGGGTCATTCAGGAACACATAGCACAATCACAGGGGAACACATCACAACACACACAAATCTAATCTAAAGATAAAGAAGAGGCCTCCCCCTAACACTCATCGAATAAGAGGTCACCCGCTTCACAATCTAGATCATTATAAGGGGAAGGAGGACAAGCCTACAATGGTGGAATATTCAAGGGAGGGGATTTTGACCCTCCCACAACAAGGGCTAAGGAAGAAGGCCCCACAAGTTCTTCTCCACTAGGCTCTTGTGGAGCTATGGTCTACAACTTCGTGAAGATCACCGACAAGGCTGAGAACTCATCCAAAGTGTTGAACATGCAATTTATAGGAGTGCCATGTTGTACCTCAATGGGTGGAGGGGATATTGTCCAAGATTTGCGACTTGGCTCATCGAGTGACTCGGGAGCAGTGACAAACTCAAGTTTAGTAGGGACTTACCCCATTACTACGATAGAACAAGCTAGTGTAGGACCACACTTCGGAGAAGGTGGGATCCTCATATGCCCTTCATTGCTGGAAGGGCTATCCTCCACCTTCTGCTTCATCTAGGGATGTGAACTCCCCACAGACGAGGTGAGAGGTATAGAGGAAGAGGAGGAGGAGAAAACTATGGAAGATACCACCAAAGTATTTGGCATATCCATGGGTTTAGGGAATGATGGGATGTCTAAAAGGGACATCAATAGGGGTGACTTGACTAAAGGAGCGATAAACACCTAGACCTTTTTGGGGTCAGGTGCATTCATACTCATAGTGGGAGCTTGAAGTAAGGATGAACTAGATTAAACAAAAGAAAATGGGAGGAGAGAGGAGGACACAATAGGAGGCCTTGAAGCAGGGGCGGTCATATCCTCTTTCTTCTTCTGCAAAGTGGCCTACTTAGCTACAAGAGCCTTTCAAAAATGCTTGTGTTCATGCACAAGGAAATTTCTGCAACTCTTTGAGATAGAGGTTGAGAGTTGGGAAGGGATGGAGGGCTCCTACTTAGCCATAGGAGTTTCCACTACAACCATTTCCAGCGAAGGGGTAGGCTCCTAGACAGGAGCAAGAGGAGTAGGTTGAGAGATAATGGGGGGAGTTGGCTCTAGTGCCTTGGCAATGAGCATCTTCCCATTTACTACTTTGGGAGTAGAAGTGGTGGGAGGCTATGAAGGCTGAGACATAGAAGATTCCCCATGGGGACCCTTTCTTTTTCCATACAAGTAGAACCAAGGTCCAAGTGGTTTGGTAGGGAGATCATATATTTGAATCTTGGGTTTTCACCAAGCCGGTATCATCGGGTTCAGTGGGTAAAATCCAAGCATATTCATCCAAAACTCTTCTAAAGAGGAGCGGGAGAGGCATCTAGAGAACGGGCTATCTTCTCTTTTCCTTTTCGAGAAGAGGGGGAAACTTGTTGTTGCACTACCAAAAGGGTCAGTTTCAGTTGTCCCTTGCCCCTGATCTTATACTTCACATAGTTCTTGTAAATTAGGTCCATTATTGGGGGGAGTAGACCGACCGAGGTGGGCCAAAATTGGTCCAATGAGTAGCCCCCAAAGGACACCAATGATTGGTATCTAGTGTTGTGTACCATGTGCACAACACCTTCATGGGATAATTTTAAACACTTATGAATGACAAAGGAAATTCCATTCATAGAAGCTAGTCAAGGTATGCCTAGCTTCAACTTGAACAAATCCGACTCTGGAATAACATCAAAGACTGTGTCTATAGCCCTAGGTCCAACTAGAATGGATAGATTTATTGAGCCATATGGCTTGGGACAAAGACCATCGTATGTATAGATGGTAGATTTTGTTTCTTCATACTCCTCCCTCTGCAAATAATTTAGCAATAATGTTTCTTCTATAATGACATTCACTCGACTCACGGGGTCAACCAAGACCTTCCACCACTGCAGGGGGTGAAGGCCTCATGAACTCGCCTGAACCCTCACTGTTCTCCACTATAGGGGCCTCCTTCCTAAACTAGCTCATTGCACAGACCTACAACTGGGTTACCCACCTTCTCATCGCGATAGGTTATATTTTATTACATTTATTCGATTCTGATGGACCCCCCATCACAATTTTTCCATTGAGGTGAGTGAGAATGTAGAGGGGGGAAGGCTTGCTATTCAAGGGCATATCATGCAAGGTGAAGGTCATTTCTGGTGAGCTGGTCACAAGTTGCATGGTAGGAGTAACTATGACCATGTTAACGCACACCTCGGGCCTTGTGGTAGAATCAAAGGGATCAATAATTAAGTTAGCAGAATGTGATGAAAACAGGTTTGTGTATATCTACAACTCACTATTTGCTTTTTCCACCAATTTGTTTGCATTTTTTTATTTCCATCGAGACAAATAGTATCATCCTCGATACAGTCCTATATCTCATGATGCAAGCACATACATCATTTGGTATCATGTTTATTAACTCGGTGGTACTGATAGAATGCATTTGAATCATACCAACTAGGGTAAGGTTCCTTGAGAGGCTTAGGGTTTTCTAAGGTTATGATTTTATCCTTCAGTAATCTCTATAAGATGGAAGAATAAGATTTTGCTAAATTTGTGAACTTTTTGTTGCGTCTAAGGCTATTATCATTCATAGTGGCTACTACATTTGTGACAGCCTTACCCTTTCCAAAGATCGATACAATGGATTTTCCTTCTGAATGGGAGTGTGAGGAGGATCCTCCAAAATGAACTACCATCTGTTGATATTCTCGTAATGCAGCACAAAAATTCACAAAAGAAGGGTACTTTATAAGGGAAAATTTCTCCTACCAAGGTCTCTGCAAGTTCCCTATGAACACCTTTTGCATGTCAGAATTGGGTAGCAGGTACAAGATCTATGAGAAGAGTGCTTGATACCACACTATGAAATCAATAATCTTCTCATTATCCCCTTGTTTGCATTGAATGAGATCCAAAAAGGTCATCTTTGGTTCGATGTTGGCTTGGAATTGTTAGAAAAACTGATTTACAAGTTGATCAAATGAAAAAATAGAGTTGTCACATAAGGAACAATACCATTCGAGCGTTGTATCCTTAAGAGATCGAGGGAATAATTTTTCCATCAATGCATCGTGATGGAAGAATTTTGTACACTGGGCATTAAAGGTGGACACATGTGTTTGTGGGTCCCCTTTGTCATCATATTTTTCAATTTTTGGAATCTCCATTCCTTGTGGGAAGGGAGTACTTAAGATTGCTACAGAAAATGGGCTATGTTGGAAGAAGGGCTGAAAGAGAGGCTGGATAGACGCTCGGGAGAGACTTGCTAATTGGATCTACATCTTACCCATATTCTGAAGAAGAGTGTTCAGAATAGGGTCTTGGGATGACAAAGGTCCAGTGGGACCTCTTCCATAACCACCACTAGATCCACCTCTAGAACCACCAACATGGCCACCATTGGAGCCACTACCAAAGCCACCACCATCAACAAGGCCTCCACCGAAGCCACATCTACTTTTGAAGCCACCACCATGGCCTCCACCGAAACCACCTCCACCAATTCCACCCTCGCTGCCAAAGCCACCACCACTACCAAAGCCCCCACCACTCAACCCACCAAAACCTCCACCACTAGAGGTGATAGGAGGGGTGAAACTGAAACCTAAGGGTATTCTATTCACTTTGATAGTTTTGGACCTCTCGGAGGCAGAGGGGACACTGATCGACAAGATTGTGTCGACCATATACATAGACGTGGGAGGCATTGGCAATACTAATGGTCTCTCATTTTCTTTGAGAGTTGCCCCTTGTATAATGTTAGCATTGTTTGGAAGGGCACACACTTCAATCAAACCAGAGAGACTATCCAAAAGTTCTATGCATGTTCATTCTTTTCCCACCATATAATTTATCTCACTAATAACCCTAGTGGCTCTAGCCAACTTCAGGTCCTTTTCCAAGTGATTCTCTAAGTCACCCATCCCTTTGCTAAGGGTAGAGATATATTCTAAAGGAATGTGAATGACTTTGTGCTCATCTACTAATGATGGTGTAGGATATGTAGGAGGGGTGGGGACATGGTCTCTCTCATCAAATAATCCTACCTCACCCCTCGACAACTACTCCTGGTTAGCAAGACCAACAACAGATCTAGAAAAAAGGCCTGTACATAAACCAGAAGTGACCTTCGTCCTCTCTATCAGAAGGTGTCACACACTTCTCTATCAGATTCTCATAAACCTTCACAACACTTAGGCGTACAACAATCATAAGGTGCAATGGAAAAGTCTCAACACTGACAAATGGGCAAACGTTTCTTCATGTTGGGCTCACCAAAAATGTAAGAGAGGGGGACCAACCACGTCAAGGCTCCAGGTCATAGAGAGCCGAGAATGGAGAGCTTCTCTAACTTACCTCACTCTAAAAAGATGCCTTGGGGTAAGGATTGAGAGTGATGAGCACCATAATGTACCTCTACCACTCAACAGATCCTAAACTTAGGTTTGGGCTAGGCGAGCTAGTCTTTGAATTCAATATTGTGTCTCAAATAGCTCTCTATCCAAGGACAAAAGTACAGTTCTGGGACAACAACATGACGCACTAGCGTCTCTCGGGTGCATTGGCATCTGTATGGTCAAAAAATAGTAAACACAATACAAACTTCCTAAAAACTAACAACCTAACTAGTTGGTTTTGACAGGAAAAATAGAATGATAAAGTATGAGAAATAGAGACGAAGATGATAAAAAAAATAGATGAAAGCTAGGGTGATGAAGATAATATCACAAAAGTACGTGTTCGCCAGCTAGCTCCACACATATGTTCACCTACACACAAGCAAGAGGGAAATTTTTTGGGGTTGTATAGGGGCCTGTCTCAGTCAAACCCTCATTTTAGTGTTTCCACCTCCACGAATAGCCAGAAAGCAACAAAGTAGAAATATGCAATAAAGGAAAGAAGAGAGAACAAAAACACTACAAAAAATATTATGCTACTTCTATCAAATCACAAAGGAGAGGAGTGAAACATTACCACCTCCACCCAAAATCTCACTAGCCAATGGAGGAGAATACAAACTTGCCAAGGTCACCATAGCCACAATTGTGATGAAGGGAGGTCTCGCAAGAATCCAATCCCATGTTTCTATGGATTTCTTCACACTTGCAATGTGGAGTTGATGAAACTTCAAATACTGTTGTAATGGAGTGTTGGAATGTTGCTTGAGAGTGAAGTGAAGTGGAAAAAGTGCTAAGAGAATGTGAATCTATTGCATAGAGAATGAAATGAGATAAGAATGGATGTTTTTGAAGGTGGGATGGGAAGAATTTTCTATTTTCGAGGTCAGTTGGTCGAAGAGGGATGTTATAATTCGTACCTAATCAAGAGTGTAACACCTCTTCCAACTTCAAATGTAGGAATCTGTCAGGGATGACAGCATACCGCATGAACGTTTGTGTGTCACACGTGCATCCCCAACAAATATTCTCTCACTGACACAAAGGACAGATGCCAAATGGATGGAAGGCAGTTGGGTGACGTGGAATTTCACCTTTGGATTTGATTTTTTAAGTTGAGGGTGTGTGAAAGGGGAATTTGCATAAGGGGTGCAAATTTTCTCCTATACACTATAATATAATAGTAAAATTTGTTGAGAGCATGCACCATAGCTAGAAATTATCTCTCCATGATGTTGTAGGTTCTTTTTGAAGAAGTTATTTTTTGTTGATAAGAGAAATAGCATATTTTTCTCCATTTTCATCATTTTTTCCAAGAATTGTATCTATGGCATCATTTGAAGCATTTATATAAATATAAAATAGTAATTCCATTTTGAGTCCATGTAACACTAGGTTGTCAATTTTTCCTTGATAGTTTCAAATGAGGTTTGACATTTCTGAGTCACATATTTTTCTCCATTTTAATCTTCTTTTCCAAGAATTGTACCTATGACATTATTTGAAGCATCTATATAAATATAAAATGGTAATTCCCTTTTGAGTCCACATAACACTAAATAAAAGTTGTCAATTTTTCCTTGATAATTTCAAATGAGGTTTGACATTTATGAGTCCCATAAAACTCAACATCTTTCTAGAGAAGGGAAAGCATGGGAGCTTAAATTATGCTAAAATTCTCAAGGATCCTATGGTTAAATAGCATGCAAAGGAAGTTTCACTCATTTATTGTAATTTTTAGGCTTCTAAGTCTTCGCTTGAATGTTTCTTACATGAATTACTTGGAGAGCTACAAGGGTTAGTCTTCACAAGCAATATAGTAACATAAATATGAAAAAAATCACGTACACTTTGACATGATGCTTGGATTTTGAATTGCTACAATAAATCTCTGAAATTATACTCTTGCCTTGCTTGATAATTGATTGATCACCAAATTTACAAATAATTTCTAGATATTTTTGTTCTTGCTAGATAGATTTCAAATGATGCAATAACTATGTATTTATATTCAATTATTCTAATTTCCAAAAAAAAAAATCTTGATAGTCCATAATAGACATTTGAAATTCAAATAATAAAATGATGACACCGACATATTTAAATTTGGAGCCAAAATAGGGGGACATAGGTTCCCAAGGTGCCAGTGCCCTAATTTTTAGGAATTAAGGAGTTAGGGGAAAAGTATTAAATGAATGCACTTGTTTTGTACTTGCAAATTATTAGAAAATGTTTAAAATGGGCCACATAAAGCATAATTTAGGAAATTAAGTGTTCAATTAGGTTCATTTACTTAAAAGGAGGCAAAACATATTGTGAAATTATCAAGGGTGACAATTTATGATGCTACAATATTAAGAGCATACCTAAATTATGCAATGAAGATATTGGAGGATGACTAAGTAATCTCAATCCCCAAGAAGTAATGCAAAAGACCCAAGTCTGAAATAAAAAATATATCATGCAAATAAGTTTTCACTATTTTAATGGTGGATGAGTGACTCCCTATGATCAACGTCATCAACAAAGAGAACCAAAAATTTGAGTGTCATCCTACTAAAAACTATAGACATTAGAATAAGAATAGAAGTGAGTGAACCCAATTGTTAGAAGGAAGGAGTCTATCTTGGAATACAATTCCTAAAGGGATTTTTTAAGGCCATAGAGAGACTTCTAAAGATGGAAAAACAAGTGAAGGATCCTAAATCAACCCCTATGGTTGCTCCATGTAGATTTCCTCCTAAAGGCCAATGTGAAGAAAAGAACTCTTCACATCTATTTGATGAACTTCCCAATGATGTGTTGTAACTATAGAAAGGACAAGTTAGATGGAATTTATTTTGGCAATTGGTGCTAAAGTATTATAGTCAATATCGAGAACTTGGGAGAATCCTTTTGCAACCAAGCAAGCATTATACTTGTCAACCAACCCATTTGCTAAAAAAATTATTTGATAGATCCACTTTGTTGGATAAATAAGGTGAAAATTTTAGCAGTATGAACTTAATAATGTGGTTGCAAATCTAAAAATATGTATTCAAGATTACCAATAATGTGTTATGTGATTAGCAATTCCAATAATGAAAGCAAAACAACAATACCACAAGTTGAGAACCACAAGTGACACAAGATATATGTGGAGAAACCCTTGCGGGGAAAAAATCCACACCCAAAGAGATGCAATACTTGTATTAATCTTCAAATGAAGTATACATCAATACCAAACTCCTCTCTTAATTTTTGTAGCACTTCATTACTTTTTCAACCTGCAAACAAACTTATAAAACCACTAACACAAGGCTCCAATATATAGGTATTTGTGGGAGAGAATACCACTTATGGTATCCCCAAACAACAAGTAAAACCACTTGGGAAAACCCATGCCCCTCTTAGTGGACAACCCATAAATATAGTGAAAAATATTAAATGATCACCTAACCCATAGCCAATCACAATTGGTCAATTTTGAGTGCTCCATTACTCTTTGATGGCTCCAACAACTCATATCTAGAACATGAAAACTTGGGCACCCAACCCAGGATAACATGTAAAGCATGCAAATGAACATGCAAGATCATGTATTTTTGGGTGGTCCCCACCCAAAAAGTGGATGCCTAGAAGGAATTTTCTCCTAGGATGCTTTGTAACTGTCACCATAGTGGCTCCACTTCTATGAATGCAATTAAAATTTTTCATAAGAAAATAAATAATAAATATTTTCCTCACATGTCCTTTAGGACACTTTCCAAAGAACGTGGAGACACATAAAATCAACTAAGGATCTAGCAAATATAATGTCACCTATCCTAACACACTTTCATTGAATACGTTTTATTCCCTTACGAAGAGGGACAAGATCCCATGTATGGTTCCTTTCTAAGGATCTAAACTCTTCTTGCATAACATCCCACTCATGGATACTGAAAGCTTCTTGAAAGTTTTTTGGATTAGAAGAGAAAGCAACGAAGAGATGTGGAGCCTACTAAAACTATGAACTTGTTCTTCTAGTGTCTAATGGATCACCAACCCAATCCCCCATTGAATCCAATATTTGATGAGTTCAAAGAGGCCTTAAGGCTAGAGAGTGTGGAGGAGAAAAATCAACCTATGAATGATGACTAGGAGAGGAATGTGAATCCTCATCATTACTATTACCATCAAAAGTGGAGGAAGAAAGATCCTCATCAAGATTAGGAGGATTAATATCCCCTGAAGAACTATCATCACAATTTAAAGTATCCAATGTAATGGTGGATGAAGAAGTGGTAGGATAAGGATTTAAAGATATCTCCTCAAAATGAACAATCCTCTCAATTAACATCTCATGAGTGGTGGGGTGGAGAAGCCTGTAATATTTTTACATCATTTGGGTACCCAATAAACATGCAAGAATTACTCTACGAATCCATAGCCTTATGTTTCTATACTGGAATGTGGGCCCATGCTAGAGAACCAAACACTCAAAAGTACTTAATTATGGGTTTCTAACCAATCCAAGATTGAAAAGGAGTCACATCCTTTATATCTTTGGGAGGAACTTGGTTTTGGATGTAAAATGAATAGTTTATGGCCCCTACCCAATACTGAGGTGCTAAATATTTGGAGTGTATCATACAATTTTTCATCCCCTTCAAGGACCTATTCTTGTGCTCTATGAAACCAATCTACTAAGGATTATATGGAACTATGTGCTATATGTTAATACTTTTTTAAGCACAAAACCATTCAAAATGATTATTAACATATTCGCCCCCATTATTTGTATGTAAAATCTTGATGAACTTCTATAATTGTTTCTTTGTAAAATATTTAAAGTCTTGAAAAAAAACAAATACCTTAGACTTTTATTTGAGAATATAAACCTATGTATATGGAAAGATCATCAATAAATGTAAAGACATATCAAGCCTTGTTGAAGGATGGATGTGGAAATGGTCCTACCAAGTCACTCTGTACTAACTCTAATAGTTGTGTGGCCCTCCATGCTTTGCCTTTATAATATTTCTTCTCAAGATTGTTACCAATAATGTATTCATAGAAAAACCAATAATGAAGCATTTGAATGAGTGAGTAATATTTTCAAAGGAGAGTTAGGAACAAAGTGAGAAAATTGATATAGTCTACAATAATGATCTTCTTTTCCCATGGCAACTATAGACCCATTGTGCATTTCACTGATTACCATTATATCTAGTGTGAAATCAACTCATGTGAGTCATTTGATAAATAAATAGGAGATTAGTTAACAAATACATGGAACACAAAGAACATCTTGAAATGACCCTTTCACCCGTGTCAACGAACCCTCTCCCATGCAATTCATTGGGAGTGTCATCACCCATTAGTATGGCAAGCATAGAACATGGCTTTAATAAGTTAAACTCATGTTGTGATAAACCCTTGTGGTGTGAAGCACCTAAGTTAATGATCCAAGTGTTAGGTCATGAAGCAATAGCAACTAGGGCCTTTCCATTTCCTTTCCCCTTACTTTTATGTATGTCCTTGGAAGACCCTTCAAATGAGCTTTTTTTGATAGAATTAAGCACATTAATATTTTCTTTTCAAGAAGATGTTAATGGTGATCATTTTTTTTATTTGAACACTTATTTTCATCATGGTTAGACCTTTTACAATAAGAACACTTGACCTTCTCCTTCTTAGGTTATTCACCTTTTGATGAATAGGTCTAATTAGCTACATTTGAAGTAGCACACTTATGATATTTCTTCTTCTCTCCTTGGTTCTTTTATTTGATATCCTATTTTCTAGACCCTTTTTTCTTTTGTCCCTTAATTTATAGCCAAGGCATGTGACTTCAAGGATTTAATTATACCCATTTTAACCAACTTATCTTCCTCCCTAACACGTTTTGCAACAAATTAGTCTAGGGAAGGAATTTTGTAGGTTGAACCTAGGGCACATTTAGTAGAAAAAATTCAAAAACAAATACAAAATAGTTAGGACCAAGCTTAGAAAGAATATTCAAGATCATTTTTTAATTTTTCTTTTCAATTCCAAATTGTTTTAACTGCAGTATAATGGCTTTCAATTTTGTGAAAAATTATTGTATAGTTTTAAAAATAGGACTTAACCCTATGCGTCCATTATCCAATTAATGACTCCTTAACACATCCTTCTTACCAAAGAGCATTTCCAATATGGTCAAAACTCCATTTGGTGTAGTGTCAGATTCAATGTGAAAAAGTAAGTCAAGAGACACAAACATACATAGAGTATGAAACTCTTCATCACATTTATTAAAACCATTTTATTTTTTTATATCATCTTTAGGTTTGTTTCAAGTCCCATTGTAACCTTGTGATATCCATATCTTTTGAGATAGATTATCATCTTTTATTTCCATTTAAAATAGATATATGGTGTTAAAATAGGAATTATTGATGCATCCATGAGTGAAAAAAGGTAGATTGAAGTGCAAAAAGAAAAGAAGTGAAAAAATAAAGCACACAAGATGCCCCTCTTCTCACTAGTTTTTGAAATGACCCCCCATAAATTACAATGTTGTAAATTTATAGTTAGAATGATTTACAATGCAAAAATTAGATCTTTAAGACTCTTATAGGGCTAAAAATGGCCAAAAAGCTAAAACTAAAATCCAAGTACAATGTGAGATCAAATTGAGCACACGAGTGCAAATTACACAAAAAAATATGAACCTTTGAAAAAGTGGCACCAAAAACAGAGTCCATTTGCACAAGTTATGACTCCCAAAAGGTCTTAGAACAAGAACTATATAGAAAATTCTAGAAGAATCCTCAATTCCCGAAAAATAGGAACATCAAATTAGAAAATCAACTGAACACCATAGCATAAAGCATGAAATTATACCCCAAATTTTTAAAAAAAAAAACTCAAAAGAGGCCTCCATAAGACTAAGAATGGGACTCTTGAAATTGACTTGCAAAACTAAAAGGCTTAATGGAGAGGGGGTAGAAATTTCAAAAAAAATTTACCTGTATCATGTTTGATGTTAATACCATCTTTTGTTAAAAACCTCAAGTTTATCAAAATATCTAATTTTAGTTTCAATTTGATAAATTTAGCTATCACCAAATTTGGCAAACAACTAGACAAGTTTGGTGAAGGCTTTAAATTTAGTTGATTGCCAAAAATAGCAAAAGAGTTGGTGATAGGGGGGTCAAAGGCAGTTGTAGTTTACTGACTATTGGTAGTTTGAATGTAGATATGTGGGCTATATATAGGAGCTAAGATCCTTAAGGTTGATCCCTATGTATAGAGCTTAAATCCCTTTAACCAGTGCATAAAGCACTTAGAACCTAGCACTTAAAGCACTTTACTCATAGTGCATTAAGATCTTATTACAAGTTCTTAGAAGTTTAAATATTTAAATATTTATTTATTTGTTTTTGAAATTTTGTGTATGGTACAACACTGTAGGGGTCGTATGGTTCAGGAAGTATTTTTTTCCTTAGAGGTTGAATTCTTAGAATTCAATGAGTTTATAGTTGATCTTTATGTTTTTGGCCCTTCTAAGTGCAATGGTAAGATCTGTTTGGGATGAAAGTACGAGCTAAAAAATTAGATACCTTTTGGAACCATGTTGAAACCCCTAATTTGCAATTTAGTCCTCTAATCTTCAATTTTTGTGAAATAAAAGCCAATCTTGACTTTCTTAGGCCTTTTGGACACTATGGAAAGGAAAAAAGTGCCTTCAGGATTGCTACAAAGCTATAAGCACCCATATATAATAGGAACACAAATATGAAAAATAGAGCATACAAATGCTTATTTCCCTCCAAACTGTTATGATTCTCTAGATCATTTGAGGATGCAAGAGAAGAGAATATTGGGTTTTTGAGGGAAAAAACTAGCTTTGGATTAGTCTCAAATCTCTACAAAAATTAGATAACCAAATGAATTATACCAAACAAAATTCTTTGATACCATGTTAGATTCTACAAGAAGTGAGAACCAAGCCATGATCTAATGTTCATTGTAGATCACATAAAAATACAATTGAAAAATGATTGAATATCAAAATAGATGAATGAAGAGAGAATCCTAGAAGAGGGAAAATAGAGATAGTTGCAAGAAATTTTTGAGAATACTCATGTTACTCTCACCAAACTAGCTGAGGCGAGAGGAGTGTTGTATATATAGAAAAATATGTGAGAAGACATCCAAGAAGTGCATTAACTCCAACTACCCAGAGTAAGTGGGAGTTTGTACCTACTTCGTAAATGCCAAAACACATGGCATAACCTACCCGAGGTAGAGACAAACTAATGGTTATGAGAGGTGGCATAATAATTCAAAAGAGAGTGTGAAACTCAACTATCCATGTGTGCGAGAGAGTGATACATGTAGCTAATTGACTACACCATGTCATTTCATATTAACCAAGTCTAATTGACCTAAGAAAGCTTGAATAATATATGCAGGAAGAAATAAATATCTATAACATATGGATAATAAAAAAACTACACTAAGATTGAGGACCCCCCAAAATGGAAAAATAAATAATCATGAAGTCCACAATGGCCCAACTAGAAACAATAGTCATGGTACCCTCAAACATTTATACTGTAATGGATCCCTCCACATAACCAATTCTATGAAGGACCTTGCCACATGTCAAATTAACAACAACCTCTATTTCCACCTCCACTAAGTAAAAATTAGGATAACCAAGTTACACAACCTCCATTTCCATCCCAATGAGTTGTTAACCCCAAGAATAACATACATGATGTATCAATGTACTCAAATAAATAAGAGAACATAGCTATAATTAATTTGATACATTGCAAATATGTAACTTAGGTTAATAAAAACTCTACAACAACCATGGAAACCCACTATAGTTGAGATAATAGGTGGAAGGGAGAAAATAATATTAGAGTATAAAATTAATTGTGGACCAAAGTGATAAGAAACCAATTATGGAACCCCCTAAAATATCCATCGGTGAAAATACGTTCAAAAATAATTCTAAAATTCCTATAATATTATCTTTTGGAGTTACTTTATAAGTTCATCTATAAATTGCAGTGTGGCTGGTAAAAAAATTTCACGTGACTGATGATGCTAGCATGACACACCCTCTGATACCATGGGGATGGGGAGGAGACTAGACCTCATGACCTATTTCCTATAATAGTATTCTTTAGCCAATCGATCTAGGCCTCCCACCCCACTTTATAAACTCATCTTGGTAATAATATGGAGTCATCTTCTATGGAGAGGCCTTCTAGTGACACTCTAAAACTTCCCACTATAAATGATACAAAATCCTCTTCTAGATATTTTCTAGAGAATCACTTTGAAACAAAATATGGAAATGTTTTCAAACAAACCCCTTTTCTAGAATGGCTTACAAAATTTAACCTAAAATGTCCTCCAAAACCATTAAGTATGTATGAGTCACACCTTATGCAAGAAATAAAATATTTAAATATTAAAGTTGCATGATTGTAGGTAATCAAATAAATACTTGAGCTGAAAAAACAAGTGTTAAACAATTATACATAAAAACACCAGGAGGAAAAAGAAACATATTAATACTATTCAAATTGATAAATTCCTAGCCTCCTTTTATGGAAATTTTTTTCACCTAAGTATGACAACCCTGGTAGTCTTTTAATTACTATATATATATATATTGATGGAATTGAAATTTTGAATGTAATTGTATATTTGGGGGCTACTATTAATGTTATAAGTATAGATGTGATGGAAATGTTGTCTTTAACAAACCTCCAACCTACAAGTACTATTCTTTAGATGGTAGAATAGATTATTGGCATTCCAAAAGGAGTCTTAGAAAATGTCTTAATCATGGTTGAAACCTAGGAATACCCTACAAATTTTTAGGTTATTTGTCATGCACTCTTAAAGATAGTTATTCATTGATACTAGGAAGACCCTAGACAGCTACATTTGAAGCCCTAATAGATTGTAGATTAGGAGGAATGACTATTTCTAATGGAAAAAAATATTTATATCCTCTAACCATCTATATATAATTATGATTGAATATGGATAGACAAACTGATTTAGTCTAGCAAACAAGAAATTTTGGCTTTGTTAGTGATGGTCATAACTAAACATGGTGAAAAATTAGAGGATGATCTATAAATTTGAAATGAAGATACAAACGATGAAGATAAAATTAAAATAATCAACACTCTTTAGAGTTGTATCTAAACAAGCATAGTGGAATCTGCTCAAAATAAAAAGGATAATTTTCTTACAAAATTCTAATCTCCTTAAAAACATATAATCCCAAGAAGTGAGAATTTCTTTAAATATATCACCACCTTCCATATGATGCAACCTCACCATTATCCTCTTGATACCTTAATGAGTGAAACTTATATAGTCTCCTCTAGTCACCCATGGATTTAAGCAATTTATGGTATTACTAGGAAAAACCTTAAAAAATAATAGTTGGCTTACAAAACAATGTGAATTTCAATTATTTAATGTTATGAAAAATTGTTCTAAATATTTCACCTATGATTATAAGGACATTAGAGGGGTACATCCAAAGGTTTACACTCATCACATTTACACAAAGCATGTTAGACTAGATTGCAAGCCACAACATAGGATTAATGTTGTACTTAGAGAAATAATGAAAATCGAGATTGAAAATTTTTTCCAAGTAACATTCATATACATAATCTCCAATAGCTAATGGGTTTCACCTTTGGTAGTTGTTCCAAAGAAAGGAGGGAAATAAAGAGTTTTCTTGGATTATAAAGAAAATAAGGAAACCTACAAAGATTATTTTTCTTTGTCATTCATTGATCAAGTCCTTGATAATTTGGATGGAAAAACCTACTTCTCATTATTGGATGGTTTTACTAGATATAATAAAATACAAGTATCCATAGAAGATTAGTACAAAACCATATTCACATATCCATGGAGAACATTTGCATATTGATTCCTTTCATTTGAACTATGCAATGCTCTAACTATTTTCTAGAGAACAGTGTTGGCTATATTTGCTAAACTTGTGAATGACTATGTAGAGGTCTACACGGATGAGTTTTCGATTCATGGTGACACTTGTAAAAAAGATACTTTAAAACTTAGATAAATACCTTAAATAATGTGAAAAGAGAACTAGTTATCACTTATTAATGAGAAATGTATTATTATGGTTTAACAAGGGATTGTGTTGGGGCATCATACCTTTGTTGAAGAAATTAAGGTCGATCCTAAAAATATTGAAGTAACACAATTTAATTCAATAAAACCAAGTTGTGGATCGAGGGGCTTAGCTCGATTGGCTAAAACATCCTGTTGTAGGTGAGAGGTCATGAGGTCTAGTCTCCCCTGTCCCCGTGGTACCAGATGGCATGTCATGCCAGCATCATTAGCCACATGAAAAAAGTTTACCGAATGCACTACCAAATCGTATTTATCATTGATGTGGTATAAATCCATCTCTTCTGAGAAAAAAAAAAAAACCTCTAAGTTTTCACTAGTAGTTCTCGAGTTTGAATGTAAGTCGTTAATCTTGGTGGGAGCTTTCTTTATTGATGGTTAGCACATGACTTTCCCTTAGCATTAAACTTGTTTGAACGTTCATTTTCAAGTCATGCTATGAAGGTTTATTAAAGTTATCTCTAAGCGAGAGGTCTAGCCCCACACTCAACATCAAGTTCTCAAATGGAGATGCCAAGATTTTATTACTTTTTCATGGTAGCGATAAATGTCAGCAAAGCACACGAGCCCAAAATTTAGTTGCATTTTCTTTTATAACTTGTTTGGTATAGAAAAAACGCGTTGCAATGACAACGAGACATGTGTTGGACAGCCACTTCTATCAATATTGTTTGTCACGTGAACCTCTTAATTGGGCCCATGCTGAGTATACACCATGTACAACATAATACATATTAGGGTCCATGATTATTTATAAATGGTCTTAATAATATTAATTAGATTTTATTTAATATAAGGTTAAATCATACACACATTCAAATGGTATTAGATGGTTCATACTATATTTAAGGATTCTCATTTGAAGAATAATATCATTAGATTCATATAGATTTGGAAATTAAATCCATATGAGATATTAAGGTTGTTCAATTGGAAGGAGGGGAAAAGGGGTAAAAAATTATCTTCTAGAATATAATTTTTCTTATATAAAAGAACGGTGCTTGTTGTGGGATTCTCATTGTAAGTTTTTTCACACCTAATTTATTTGTTCTATAAAACATTTGTCTTTATTTCATTTATGTATATTTTATTTATTTATATTGTAATTAATGATTAATATGAATAAATATTAAGGTTGTTCAATTGGAAGGAGGGGAAAAGGGGTAAAAAATTATCTTCTAGAATGTAATTTTTCTTATATAAAAGAACGGTGCTTGTTGTGGGATTCTCATTGTAAATTTTTTCACACCTAATTTATTTGTTCTATAAAACATTTGTCTTTATTTCATTTATGTATATTTTATTTATTTATATTGTAATTAATGATTAATATGAATAAACCTAATAATATTGTAATCCTAACAATGTTATAATAATATAATATATAAAAAATTTCATGTCATAAACTATTAACCTTCCAAATATCTATCAATTGAGTTTCCTAACAATTGGAATTCAATTTCATAAGTTGAAGATTCCACATGTAATAAACTATTGGTTGGTTAGGGTTGTGTGAAGGGATGCTCAACAATGCACAATGGTGTATGATGGAATTAGTAAGTTGTGTAGGTTCATACATAATAGTGGTTGTGTATAATGACAAAAAATCACTTATATGATGTGTGCTATAGAGAAAAAATGTGTTACACTTTTTATATACATACAAGGTTCTCTATGGCTCATGTGACTAAGATATTAGTTTGTTATATGGTACTTGGTATCCATTCATTATCTTTCGACACCACTATAGGTCTTGTTTAGGGAATGATGGAAATATTAGTTAGGGATGTTGGTGTAATTAATATTTAATTACACTTTACATAAGTTTACTTAGGTAATTATTTAATTCCTAGGTTAATTAGTTGTCATCCTTATCTTATTAAGCTATCTTGTTGCTCAAGATAAGATTAGGGTTATGCATCTTTTCTTTTATAAAGCAAATCATTATCTTGTAATTAAGAAATCTCGAATAATATTATGTTGCACATTCTTTTGCAACCTCTCTGCTTTTTCTGATTTTCTCTTCTGTGGAAGGTATTTTCGGTTTGCAAATATGATCTTGGTTTCTAACATGGTATCAGAGCCTTGATTTGTAGCCCCTTCTCAGATTTTTGAGAAAATTATTGTAGGGTTCATTCGGGATTCCTCGAGGGTATCATGCCTTGAGTTCATTCATGCGGCATTTTTTATCAGATCAAGCCTCACCATTGGATTCAGAGCGTTGGAGAAAGTCAGGATTGACTTTTATTTTGCAGATTTTGGCCATCGTTTGCCAGATCTGTGAGGATTTGAAGTTTATGAGGGTTTCTAGATCCAGAGCGTACCTGAAATTTTGGAGCGTTTTCAGCCCAAATGGACCTCACCATCGCGTTCAGAGCGTCCAAAAACCCCAAAATCGAATGTCAAATCATCAAAATCGGGTAGAGTGACTCCGGGAGGTAAAAATTTTTCATTTATGAGTCGTACGGCCTGGTACGACACACAATCCAAGAATTTTTTTAAAAAAAACCAGAGTTAATGGGCACCGCCGTTAGTTAACCGCTAGTGGTTAACGCTAGCGGTTAATGCTAGCGGTTAGCCTAGCCGCCAGGGTTACCCTTTTGAAGGAGTTTTGGTATTTTGGGCATAACTTTTGTGCCCGAACTTGGATTTTCGAAAACGAAATATCGTCGGAAAGCTAGTTCCGAGCACTTTCCAGTGGTATAGGTTATTTTTCAGTATTTTTCTATTTATTTTCTATTTTTTCTGTTTGAAGTCAGATCTTCATTTTGGGCTTCCGAGCTCATAACTTTTTGCCACTATCTCGATTTTCGTCTTCTTTGAGGCGTTGGAAAGGTATTGAGGAGCTCTATGTTGCTGTCCATGCACTTTTTTATTGTATCTATCCCAAGTTTATCGTTATTCCATATTTGTCCCGATGGGTCTTTTGGAGATTACTTGGATGTTTTTGGCAGTTGGAAAAGTGAAACCTGAATATTTGCACTTCATTTCAGTACCACTTCATGTTATTTTCTGTTTATGCATGCATTAGTATGCTCTCCTTTTACAATCATTGGGTTATTGTAATAAATGAACTGAGATAAAGTTCCATTAGGGGGGTTTCTTGCATAATAATCTGATTAGAGTGTGCATGCACTTTGATCTCCATATCCATTTTGATTTGTTGGCAGCTCGCATGGGTTATCTAGTTTCCTAGTTTCTTTTGGCCACATTTTTGCTATTGCTTGACACATATCGGATTCCTCGATTCACACTTCAATTGAGAGATTATGTTTCTTGATCCTCATTGGTTCAGATTCTTCTCAGTTTGAGGGCCATGTTTTTATGGTTAATGTTCCAAAGTCTATTTTTGGTACTCCTTCCCATGGAAGAGTTTTAGTCACAGTTTGGCATCGGCATCGAGATACACGGTTTCCAGATTATGTCATCATCTCATCTACTGTTGCTTCACAGATTCCAGGGTTGTTCCAGTTTGTGATTTTTCCAGTGTTCTATGGCATCGAGTCTGTTGTCACATTATCATGATTCCGGTTTGGGTTTCAGTTGTAGATAGAAGTATCTTTCCTTGCTTGTCATATTGTGGTTCCAGTGTTACTCCACAATGTTCTTCCAGTGCTTCTTTGCAGTAGTCATCTCATTGTAGGGGGGTTTTGTCCCACTCGATTTTCCTTCTCTACCTCATCATTGCATTTGTAAATGAGTACCTAATCAGGCCTTGTTGTCAGGACTCATATTTGCATAATAATCTGCTTCTCCCTAAGTTGCACTTATGGGGGGGTGTTGGTGTAATTAATATTTAATTACACTTTACATAAGTTTACTTAGGTAATTATTTAATTCTTATGTTAATTAGATGTCATCCTTATCTTATTGAGCTATCTTGTTTCTCAAGATAAGATTAGGGTTATGCATCTTTGCTTTTATAAAGAAAATAATTATCTTGTAATTAAGAATTCTCGAATAATATTATGTTGCACATTCTTTTGCAACCTCTCTGCTTTTTTGATTTTCTCTTTTGTGGAAGGTATTTTCGGTTTGCAAATCTGATCTTGGTTTCTAACAAGGGAGAGCTTGAAATTTTAAGTATAATAATTATATTTATTAAAATCATGTTGTTTGTAGATCTTGACTCAACATTAACCATTGAAAAATTTGAATGGACCATTGATCCATTTTTAACTTAATATTTTAAGTGAATAGTAGACATTGTCAAGTAATAAAATTTTATTGCATAGTACATCCTTAGTTATTTTGGATTGTGTTCGGTTGATTACTATGTTAAGGAACCTTTAGACAGATTGTGTTTTGTATTTATCTTCATAAATGGTACTTGATCACTAAAACACAAGTAAAGCTTATTTTTGGATATATTAAATATAGAGGTTAACTTCCTATATATGATATATAAAAAAGGGTAGAATTTATATATGAATACAAGCATACTAAGAAATTCACTAAATATCACACTATGGTCATTTAAATTCATATAAACTAAAGGTAGAAATAATATGAATACTAGATCTAGTTGATAGATGGTCATAGTATGGTATTTAATAAGTTGAATTCCTTAGAATATTTATGGAGAGTTTCATAATGTGAAAAAATTATATTAGTGTGAATGTAATCTTGATTGTATGCCTTAATATAGACTAGCATGAATGATAAAATATCTTTTTACAATACTTTTAATAGTGTTTAAGAAATTTAGATCTAGCAAGAGATAGATTGTAGAGGGATGTTGTCATATCCCCGCAAAATTAGCGTTCTTATTAGACACCCAAAGTCCCAATGTAATTTGGATTTAGATGTCTAGATCTTGTTCTTTTGATAAGTAAATGCACTTTGACAACTTTTATTCCTTACATATGATGATTTAGATTGTAAATGTTATAGTTTCAATAGTTTTCATAACTAAGTGCACTTTGTAGACACCTAAAATACATCCTTAACCAATTAATATTAATGATTAATTAAATAAATTATTTAATTTTAGGCTTCTCCCATCATCTAATTAAATAAATTTTATTTTTTAAGTATCTACCATACTAACATTAGTAAGTTAAATAAATTAGTTTATTTAATTAATTAAGCTAATATCCATCATCCTCTCTTCAGTTACAAAATAAAACATTTATAAAAATCCACATCATCCACTTGCCTAATTTAAATTTTTTTTAAATTATAAATGCACTCAATATTTAATCCTAGACATCAAATTCCAACTACAAACCAATTAATAATTAGTTTTAAATCCAAATAATCAAATCCTAAGTCATAACCATCAAATCAATCAAGTATATCCTACTCATTCATTTCCACTTGCCTTATATCCAAATCTAAAACAAGTTTTAATCTCAACCCTCCACTTTGTCCAATCAATCCCAACCCTCCATACACCAACTACCATCATTTTATTTATCTTCCCCCTCAAATTAAAATTTAATATTCCTCTCATTCAATTAGATCTAGGAGGAAATAGATTGTAGAGGAATCTTATTGTTGTCACATCCCCACAAATTTAGTTTTTTATTAGAATTGATAATTAAATGCACTTTGACAAATTTTATTCCTTACATATGATAACTTAGATTGTAATTGTTATAGTTTTAGAGTGATCCCACAATACTATGTCCCACTTTTTGGTCAAAGTGGGATATTGAAATCAATTTTTTAACTAAATCTTCACTATCTAGCACCTATAGCAACTAAATTGTTAAGAATTTGAAGACGATTTTAACTATGGATTTGTGAGATTTTGTATATAGATTCTAAATATTTTTTAAAATTTAGAAACAAATTATTATTTTTTAATATAACTTCTAATAACTTGTTTTTTTTATAGTAAACAATGGTTTTAAAAAGTGGCGTTTATGTCATAATGCATAATTTTTTATAGAAAGGATAAAATTATAATTTTTAAACTATACATTTGTAACACCAATATCTAGTGCATGGGTATTTTTCATAATTTTTTGTTGCATTTTTTAATTAATTTTCAAATTCAAAGTAATTATAATTTGGACATAGGTGTATGTCATATCACATAAAATTTTTGTATACATTTGAATTAAATTCCTTTTTTTGTTGAAATATAGGCATCAATACCTAGGGAACATAAAAAAAATGACTTTTTTTTCTCTATTTTCCTATTTTTCCACATGTGTGTTCAACAAAAACCTTGATTTTTGGTGAAAAACCTACATTCACAAGAAATCAAAAATAAATATAATAATCAAATTAAATATATACAAAACTATACTTTTTGAAAATATTATAATGAGGGCTACATACTTACAAAACATAATTTCTAAATGGATTCATAAGATCCCCAAAAAAGATGAAGAAAAAGTGGTTTTTAGTCAACATTTTGGTTGATGCAGATGAGACTTTATTGCAAGTATAATTTAAGACTAGAGGGGTTCTATCCAAGGGGGTTTTATGTAACCCTCTTCAATTCAAATCCTTTAAATGTAATTTCTCAAGGCTTAATTTTCATTATATTTTCTAAAAAATGTGATTTTATGAAAAAATCAGGATGTCTCAAAAGTGGGACACACTATTGTGGCAACACCCTTCAATAGCTTTGATAACTAATTTCACTTTGTAGACACCTAAAATACATCCTTAACCCATTGACATTAATGATTAATTAAATAAATTATTTAATTAATTATGCTTCTCCCATCGTCTCATTAAATAAATAGTTGGTGGCCTCGGGATTTTATTTGAGCATTTTGTAAATAGTTTGTGGCCTCCTCTAGCAAGTCATATACCGCCCTATCTTTCATGTTGCATACAATTCTACCAAATTATTCCCATCTATAATATATAATTAAAATCTACCTTTTATTCACTTTTTTGGGTGTTCATACCAAAATACCACTATTTTCCAAGCCAAACATGAAGAATGGTGTGAGATAATAGCTTGCTACATTGAATTGATAGTGAGTCAATTTCATATATTTAAATCTTATCATCATGGTGAATTCCTATTGAGATAAATTGATGTGACAAAATATATCATATTATTTCCCAAAACTTGTGCATTTAAGCCATGTTTTTGATATAAAAGCAGCAAAACTAGGGTGTTGTCCCTTTAATATAAGGCCCTATAGGCAATCATCAACAGAATAAAATCAACAACACATTAATAGAAAATAAACACCAAACTAGACACCCTAACCATTCCATATCAAAAACCACATCAAAAAGACGAGCAAGGTAACCATATTACCAACCAACATCTTAAGAACACTAACCAGCCTACACATTGCATCAGTATAAAAAGTATATATCACAAGACCATTGAATATACTACTAATAATGTCCATCATGAAACCCAGTTTTAAAAGAGTCTTAACCAAGGCCCACCAGAGGCCATACCAGTCAAAATTAAAAATATAAACCGTAAAAGCATCAATAGAGAAATTAAAAAACCACAAAGGCTAGTAAGGCCATTCCCAACCAAAATGCCAAACATCTTGCATCGCTAATCTTTCTTTTTGTTGCATGGCTTGATCATGGTTATAGTAGCCCAATCCTCAGTGAGGAACTTGAGAATTTCCTTGCATTTGACATCCTCCTCCACATTGTCAGTGGAATTATCCTTCTGCAATAGGCACAGAGTGGTGGTGGATTTGTGCATGATCTTCAGAGCAAAGCGGGTGACATCTTGAAGCCATTTTTCCAAATTCCCCATTTTGTTTTTAAGATTGTCCACCTCCTCCCAGATCATGTCATGTTTGCTACTTGCTTCCTCCATGGGGGCCTTCCCTTTAGCAATGGCCAAGGCCCTAGTCATAACCCCCTTGGCCCTAACACTAGAAGGACCCAAAGATCCCATTTTTAGACTTTTAGAAACATGGGAGGAGCTGCTAGCAGAAGAAGAAAGGGCTTCCTCCTCCACATCCTTCTCATCCTTTCTCTTGTTCTCACTTTCCCCACCATTATCAAACTCTGAGGCCTCCTTGGGACTCTTCTCTTTTTCAGGGTTAGAAACTAGTCTACTGGACCTATGAGGAGTGCTAGTCTAAGTGATTTCAATGTTGGAGTCGATTTGTTGTAGCCTGAACTTAGTTTTATTTGAAGCTTTGGCTTTAATTTTGGGGGTTGGGGCATTACGTTTCTTGTCCTTCCTTTTTTCAACAGACCCATCAATAGGGGATGTGTCTTGGGGAGGGGTTTTCAAGGCTGGGTTTTTAATACACTTTTTCTTGCTGGGGCTAGGGGTATCCATAAGACTGGATGACAGCAGAGTAGAAGAAGCAAGGGCTTCTTCAACAACAATGGACTGAGGAGGGCAAAGGGATAGGTGAAAATGATAGAGTATAAACATAAGCCCCTAGTGCAAAATGGTAAAATTCCTATCCAAATTCATAGCCTCAACAACATCTTTCACAGTAATTTCTAGAGAGTGCAAAAGAAAAAATGGAATTGAAATATTGTTGTGATTCCTGAGATAATTGAGAAAAGGAAAATGGCAGTAGTAATACACATCGAATCTCCCCTCAAGAGTGAAATACTTCATCATGACCATGCACACTCTATCCCAAGGTTCTGGAAGTTGCTCGTGGTCATAGCCACCAAGAAGTTTAACAGGTTGTTCATCCCCATGGAAGAATTGGTTGAGGTTGGCCTGGTCGGACACTTTTCCTGTTTTCTTCCATTTTCACCCGTCTATTGCAAGACCAGTGGCCTTCGCAATAACTTCTTCATTAAATTCAAAGGAAATACTCCCCATTGTCACCCTTCTTGCAATAAAACCCCAAATTAGAGCCGACTGCAATGAAATAATAAAAAGAAAAAAATTGACAATTCTTAAAATTATTACAATTAGTGCCACTCCCTGTATCCAACTCAAAATTGGCAGTTCCCTCGTACGGGAAGTCCATCGCACAATAAAAAATGAGGACAGTAATAAATTCAAACGTCACATAAGATCGAGAAAAATTAGCGAGGCCAATGGAGATGACACAAAAATCAAAGGGGTTCAAAAAATAATGAGCCTTCCAGCCACTAGATTCATCATGAAAAGTCACGGGGGTATCCAAGTAAGAAAAGTGCATGCCACATGGCATTTCCTTCTCATATGCCTTCCCATACAACAACGACCATTTTTTAAAATTTAAAACCCCGCTAAGACCACTCACTAAAGTTAGTACGCACCAAGCTAGGGAAAGAAGGCCAACTTTGTTAGCTTCCATGGTGAACTAGGCGAAAATCATTCTTCAGGAGGGACAACATAAAAAGAGAAAAGGAGTATTCCTTCCTCCAACAATGTAGCCCCTCATGATCAAGTCCCAAAGCAGCCAAACTATCAGCAACCACATTTTCTTCCCTATAAACATGCTACAGAGTGAACTCCTCCAACCCAATAAGGAGAGATCTAATGTCATCAATTATTCCTTGAACTAACCATCCAACTTACATTGTACCTTTTTTGGCTTCAATTATCAATCAAGAGTCACCCTCGATTTCCAAGGTTCAGATGCTGATCGATAGTACAATCTTAAGACCTCGCAGAAGCGCCATACCTTCCACCTGATTATTTGTGTGTTCTTTTAAATTCCCTATGTAGGTTGTTATCAGACTACCATTATGATCCCTAAAGACACCACCCCCAAATACTTTCCCAACTCTAGCCGCCCCATCAAAATTTAGCTTGTACCAGGTTGGTCTAGGAGCTTCCCATTTTGTGTTGTATCTGGCTACCTTCTTAGAATTATCAAACTTGTGGAAGTCCCTAGGAAGTTTCCAAACTCTAGCAATTGCATTGTCCCAACTAGTTGGGGGACTACTCAGAGTCTTCCATCCACAAACAAAGATGTTGTCCAATATGAGTTTATTAAGGGTTATCAACACACTGTCAACAATACTCTCCTTATCCCTGAAGACTCTGTTATTCCTTTCTTTCCATAGACACCAACAAATATGAGGAAAAATTTACTTCCAAAGTTGCCTAATAAGGGGATGGTTTGAAGGGCACCTCCAATTAATAAAAAATTGTTGAATATCCTTGTGAAATACCCATTGGATGTTGAACTTCTGAAGGACATTTTCCCAAACTTGGGAAGCAAATTGACAGTGGATGAAAAGATGGGAGATTGTCTCTACTTCCTGTTTACAAAGAGTACACCTGTTGGGAAGTTGAAAACCCCTTTTGGAAAGGTTTTCCATAGTTAAAAAATTTCCATGAATAGATGACCACCAAAATAAGTTAATCTTTGGGATGAGTTGGATGGAACTTCTGAAGGACATTTTCCCAAACTTGGGAAGCAAATTGACAGTGGATGAAAAGATGGGAGATTGTCTCTACTTCCTGTTTACAAAGAGTACACCTATTGGGAAGTTGAAAACCCCTCCATCCATGAATAGATGACCATAAGTTAATCTTTGGGATGAGTTGTGGGTTCCAAACCTTCTTCTAGCAATTCTCATCGCCATCAAACTTTAACAACATATGGTAAGCAATCTTCACCGAAAAGGCCCCTACGTGATTTTTCATCCAAAATAACTTGTGCTCCTTAGGAAAAAGAAGAAGTCTCACTTTATTCATTAATGATTGAAGCTCAACAACCTTAGGAAGAAGGTCGGGCCTGTCTAAGAAACTTTGATCAAGGTTTTTCCATTTACCTTTGGAGGTAATATAATCTGCAATATAAGTGCCAAAGAAGGGCATTTCCCACTCCCTTAGTATATTGAAACTCTTGTTGGCAAGGGGTTTGTCCCCAATCCATTGGTCCTCCTAGAATCTTATTAATCTCCCATTGCCAATTTTCCATTTAAGGCATTCCTTAATAAGCATTCTACATTTGAGGATATTGTTCCATATCTTTGACCCAGTGGGAAGACCATTCAAGTCAAGGGCCCTAGAAAAGCATCTATGGTTCAGATACTGAGCCCTCATAATGTTGCACTAGTCATCCTTGCCAACCACAAGATTCCAGCGTATTTTGGAAATGAAGGCTTTGTTTAAATTGGTTAACTTTCTAATCCCTAGGCCCCCTTGACATTTAGGATGGAAAACAGTGTCCCAATTGACAAGAGCCAATCTTTTTTATCTTCAACACGAGTCCATAGGAAGCTCCTTTAGATTCTTTCCATTTTTTCTGCCATGGAGCCCGTAATTTTAAAAAGAGAAAGGAAATAGACCAAGATCCCTTTGAGAGAGGCTGAGAGAAATTGCAATTTACTAGCACTACTAAGGAGCTTACCCTTCCAGCCCATAAGCTTCTTTTGCATCCTTTACAGAATGTTATTCCAAAAAACTGGAGTAACCTCCTTCATAGTGAGGGGGAGTCCAAGGTAGGTTCCCGATAGAGAAGCACTTTGACAGCCCAGGATAGACAAGATCTTAGCTTGCAAATCCATCTTGGTGTTAAAGAAATAGATACTAATTTTTTGATAATTGATGCATTGCCCGGAGGTGTTAGCATAGTCATTAAGGAGGCATTTCCATTCCCTAGCTTCAACCACTGAAGAATTTCCAAAAAGGAAAGTGTCATCCAAAAATTGTTGTAGAACCGGGGGGGGGTAGAGTAGAGGCAGCTTTGATTCCCCGAATCCTACCCATATGTGAAAGATACAAAAAAATCCTACTAAGGACTTCAACAACCATAATGAAAAGATAGGGTGATAAAGGATCAACTTGCCTAATGCCTTTTCCAGCTTTAAAGAAACCCCAAGGAATCCCATTGACCAGGATAGAATAGTGGACTGACTCAACACATTCCCAGACAATCCAAATTAACTTATCATTAAAGCCAAATTTAGATAAAACCAAGTAAAGAAATTTCCATCTGACTCTATCATATGCCTTAGAAATGTCCAACTTGAAAGCCATACCTTGATTCCTACTTTTTTCCATAGAGTGGATGATCTCATGGGTCGTAATAGAAACATCAAGGATTTGTCTTCCTGGGATGAATCCATTTTGGCATTTGCTGATGATCTTGTCCAGAAGTGGCTTTAGTCGGTTGACCAAAATTTTAAAGAAAATCTTGTAGAAAGTGTTGCATAGACTTATAGGCCTAAATTCAACCATACAATTTGGATCCTGGATTTTGGGGACTAAGACAATGTAGGTATTATTTAGCTTTTTCAGCAGTTTACCAGTTCTGAAAAAGTCTCTGGCTGCCATGGTCAAGTCATAGCTGACAATGTCCCAGTATTCCTTAAACAAAGCCGAAGGAAAGCTGTCCAGCCCAGGGGCCTTATAGGAACCCATAGAAAACACTGCCATCTTAACTTCATCCTCATAAACAAGGGTTAATAGTTGCAAATTTTCCCCCACACTAACAACAGCTGGGAGGTGACTCAGAAGTCTATCCTGCACATCAGTGGAGAGGAAGCTACCATTATCCAAGTATATATGTCTAAAATAGCGTTCAACTATTTCACCAATTTTATCTTCATCAGTAACCTCTTGATTAACTTCATTCAGTAAACATTTGATAGTGTTTCTTTTCTTGTGTCTATTGGTCATCCTGTGGAAAAAATCCAAATTCCTATCACCCTCCTTCAGTCATTGCACTCTAGACCTTTGTTTCCAATATATTTCTTCTTTGCTTAAATTATCTTTCCACTTCCTCCTCTAAGCTTCCTCTTCATGAAATGATTGTAGAAGATAACCCTTGGCCATTATATTTTGGATGCTATCAAGCTTAATCCCAATCTCCCTTTTTTGCTTAAAAATGTCACTAAAGGTAGATTTGGACCACCCTCTAACTTCATTTTTAATGAGATCAAGTTTTTGGTAGATTTTGTACATAGCTGACCCTTGGATCAAATGGCTCCACCATTTTTTATGCAATTTTTGAAATATGGATGTGTCATCCACATAATCTCAATTCTGAAGGGGTGAGGGCCAAAGAAAGGCTTATTCATCCATTGGAGAAGAATTGGGATATGATCAGAAACAGTCCTAGGGAGGGCACTAAGAGAAGCACTGCACCCCAAGTCCCAACCTATAGAGACCAACACTCTATCTAAACGAATCTGAATAAGGTGGTTACCTTTCTGATTGTTAGACCAAGTGAATAGATTACCTTGCAGTTCCAAGTCAAACAAGCCAGACCTGCTGATGAAGCCTGAGAGGTCACTCATGCTGTCACTGTAGTCCATTAGGCCACCAAGTTTCTCTAAAGGGAACAAAGGGGAGTTAAAGTCGCCAACCACCATATACAAGGCATTTTTGTCTTCCAGAATTAAAGATAAGACTTCTTCCCACATACTTTTCCTTCCTTCATGAGTATTCGGGGCATAAATATTAAACAAGTACCAAATATAATTATCAACTTTGGGTGTCACAACAAGGTAACTATGGGAAAATGCATAGGCTTCCCCATCAATCTTAGCAGGATTCCACATAGTAGCAATGCCTCCAAAGGCTCCATCTGCTTCACTATAGTAGAAGGAGGAACCTGGCTAGATTTTATTAGTTGTTGAGGAGAAAGTCTGATAAGTCATCTTAACTTCCTACAGAAGGAGGACATTAATTTTAAGATCCATAATGTATTGCCTAAGAGCAAACTATTTTTGGGGGTTATTCAGCCCCTTCATGTTCCATGAGAGGAACTTCATTTTCTGTTATGATGGGTTGAGTCCAGGGTTGACTACCGTCCATTAGAAATTTCCCTTGTTGTAGCTTTGTTCCTTGACAATCTCTTTGGGGGCCTTCCAACTCTATTATCTATCCCCACATCAACTTTCTTAGTTCTTGTTTTCCTCTTTTGAGTCTACCAATCATCATTGTTAACCCCATCCAATAGAGATTTAGAGGCAGAGGGCTTAGATTCTGGAGTGTGAATCACAGATTTAGTGACTTCCCCAGCTAGGTCATCCACACCAGTTGGTTGATTTAGTAACTATCCCTATCTCCAGCTGTTGTTGAACAGTAACAACAGTTTTCTCCCCAGCCACACCAAGAGGCTGGTTAGCCATAGCAGTAGTGTTATTTGTGTTCCCTATGTCCATGCACACAGAGGAAAAAGGAGAAACAACAGTCTTACACTCCGCCCTCAAAGCCGAATCATTAGGGGCCAAACCCAAATCCATTAGTGGGGAGATTTCGCCTTCCTCCAAGAAGCCAAGGGACTTCCCCCATTCCACCCCAATAGTATTCTTCTGAACCCCAGGGCCAAGGGATTTCATCATCTCATATAGACCTTCAGTAAAGGGATACTCATCTAGCACATTGGAGTTGGTGTTCCCCTGAGCATCATTGAAGCTAGGGATCTTCTATATTTCCTCCTCCCCAGAAGAAAGGGATGGGTTTTTCCATTTCAATAAGGGTTCCTTCGATGTCAGGGCTTTGCAGTCTGCAATAACATGCCCCTGTTTCCCACATTTTTGATAGAACAGAGCAGCATTTTCATAAACAAGGGTTTGGGTCCATTTTCCCATTTACATTTTAGAGTTATAAAGTTGGGGAGAGCCTTGTTAATGGCTACATTAACACAAAACCAAGCAAAAACTAACTTGGATTTTACCAGAGTGACCACGTTTGTAGAGACATAACTACCAAAGGAGTTACCAATCCAACATAAGATCCATTAATCCAAAAATTCCAATGGGAGGCTAGACATGTGAACCCACACATGAGCCATTCGATTAAGTTCCACAGACAGATCGAAGCCTAGTTTCCATTTGGCCTAAGCCAGAAAATGTTTTCCATAAGCCCATGAACCCGAAAGCACATAGATCAAATCCTCCTCAGCCATGAATTTGAAAAGGAATAAACCTCCAAGAATAGTGGAGACAATCACACTATCTTTTAGCTTCCAACAACCATTAACCCATTTGCGGACCATGTCAATGGTGGGCCTAAAAGAAAAGAATCTCCCCACCAACACGAGATGCAGCGAGGAAGCAACCTCGTCCATGACCGTGTTCAATAAGAAAATCTCAATTCCCTCGTCCGATTGAACAATATCTGGGATGGACTCAAAAGCATTATTGCTAGTCCCAATAAGAGTGCTCTTCTAGATAGCCTTGAGGGAGTCGTCTCCATTAAAATTGCCATTGTCCCCATCGGTGGGAAACTTCATTTGCAGTTTGGACGCACTCGACACAAACCCTGCATCCCCATGTGCCACAACAGAAACATGAGGGTCGTGAATCTTTTTTGTATCGGTAGGGGGGTTAGGCTGAGGGGAGGTAGAGACCTCCCCAAAATTTGCAGACATGGCCAAAAAAATTGAATTGCAAGTGTGGGAGATTGCAGAGCCAGAAAATTTTGTATTTTAGCTTATTCTATTATTCAAGCCATGTTGTAGTAGATTATCTCAACAAGTATTAGTAGACTAAAAAATCATGTAGGTGTTTGTTTTGATTCCTCTATAGATACACCACATAAGGCTATAAAAAATTCTACAGTTGAATCAATTAGAAACTTTACACCATTCAAAAACACCTATTTGGTTGGTTTACTAGTAAGATATTTTAATGACTAAAGCAAAGCATCCCTAGATATCTCCTTTGAACCATAAATAATAGTTATTGCAATTGAAAGGATAATTGTATGCTTCCATATTACCAAATATCTTAGTATAAAATGGTTTTGGTGGATTTATAGGAATTTAGTTTTATTTTATGTTTTGATTTCTAACATTTATGAGGGTTAATTATGTTCATGGTATTATTTATGATATAATAATTATGTGAAATATTTTGATTATGCATTAATTCTATCATTTCATAATTTATTTTATAACTTATAAGAAAGTTTCATGCCAAAGACCAAAATATTCAAATTGTTAATGCTTTACATGCAAGTTTCTTTGGTCAAAGATTGAATTTGAAATCCTTGTTTAAATTTTAAAGTAAAATAAATGTTCCTTTTTTTAATTTCTCTCATGATACAAGGGTGTTTATGCTCTTCCCTTGAATTGAAAAGTGATATTGGGAATCAAAAGAATCATTTTATTCACTTTTTGTTTCTCTAAAAGACTAGTCTTACATATGTTATTTCCTCAAATCACAAGGTGATCTTGGAAATCAAAAGAAGCTAATCTTTTATTCATATATTTTTAGTGGGCCTAATTTATATTTCATCAAGTGGAAACCTAAACCCACATGTTCTAGTGGGATATATAACTTAGGAGGAGAATAAAAAAGACTCCTCAATTCGAGGTGTTTTTTTCATTCAAGACAATCAAGTGAAAAATTTTATAGGTTAAAAATTGGAGAGTGAGTTGCCCACTTGTACCAAGATATTAGACATACACCTTGATTCCATATATTTTTTCCTCATTTACCTTTGGGTATATCAAGGGCTTACCTAGTAATCCTTATACAAACCTAGCATAGTGAACCCTTTAGCAATTTTATCTTTGTAGTGCACTAGTAAGTAGTTATACCCAAGAAGTTACTCACAAAATACTTCTAGAAGTAGAATATTAGGCCATGTATTCTCTCATCTCATACTCTAGCATGAAATTGAGGATTAAAATTAGTTAGCACCTTCAAATCAATAGGACATACTATTCACAACTAGGTCGAAGTATATTTGTGGGCCTACAAAGTCGAACAATCACACCTAATTAAAGTAGGATTATTATTGATTTTTTGGTATCTTCCACTTATGTAAACATGTCCTAAAGCCTTCCAATTTTTATTCTTTTAAAGTCATCTTCTATCTCCAAAAATTTTACCCAAATTTATTCAAACCCTTCCAACTCACCCATTGCAACTAGGAGCAAATCTATAACCAACAATAACATGAACTTTGTGGAATAAAACCTCTTCTTAGATTCTAGAATCTACATAGGAAGCCTCTTGAAATATTGGAAAGGACCAATATATGGATGATAATGATAATTAAATCCTTCATAACCACAGTGAATGTGCTTATGACCAAGATAATTTTTCCACTCTAAAACAGGATGAGCTATATTAGACTAACACCTCTTTCAAAATAGAGACAATCTCCTTATGAATCTTGTAGAATAGGAGCTAGGTTCTCTAAGAAATTTTACTTCACCAATGTCATGAACTAAGATCCTTATCAAATCCACTCTTCTCACCATGACCATAATGTGACTAATTGTCATACAAACCCTTTTGATGATAATATAAACTTAGATGATGCAAATATTTCATAGCATAACACTCATGGTAGAGACCATTCCCATTAAAATTATTAATTTCCACCCAACCAAAAAATATCATATTTTCAAAACCCTCCCATGACATTCAATCAAGATTGGAGTGCAATAAAATATTTCATAAATTTTTTACAAGATAGATTCTCCAACCAACATAAAGGGTACATGTTTTATGATTTGTGTCCCTATCCTCTTGACAAATTGCTTTCTCATACATCTTTTTGTTTACATTTTTAAATCACCAATTTTGATAAATATAAGGGAAAGGGTGACCCACATGATCATGCTTAATTATTCTATATGAAACTCCAATAATTTTCCTACAATAATGATTTCTTAATCCATATTTTTCCCAAAAACCTTGGTATACAAGCCATCAAATAGTTCCTCTATTTGCCTAAAGATTCCATTATGTCATTTTTTAAATTTATAGAAAATTTTGTGAAACCTTTCTATTACAATACAGAGTACAATCTTGTCATAATGGATCTATGTAATATGAAATAAATAAATAGGGAGATCTTATCTTCCTTTTTATCATGATGGAGGAGCCTCACAAGTAGGTTCACATGGCCCATACATGAAAATTAATTGGTCAATATTTTGTCACCAACCTTAATCTTGAATTATCCTTTCATTTGTAATTCTATTGCATTGCCTCCTTCGAAAAAATTATTGAAAAGGATGTATAAATAAAAATATATATCTAATCTATAAAAGAATTATAAAATTATGCGTAAGAGACCAAATTCTAAAAATAAACCCATATTCTTCAACAAAAACAAGAACATGGTTGGCGATAGAGTAACAAATTCCCAAAAATATTAGTCATGAAATGCCATCCTAGTGTTACCATAATATGGATCAACCAAAGTAATAAATAAAAATGCATGAATATACCCCTTGGGGAAATCTCATAGATGTAGTGTTTCACAAATTGCTCAAAGAAAAAATGATCACCTTCCCACTAAAAATCCATTTGATGAAATTAAACCTAATCCTACCTATTATAAGAATAATAAAAATTGTGAATACCACAATATCAAGGTTGATGCCACCAAAAAGTGTATGAAGTTTAAAAATATATCCAAGACTTGGTTGATAAGGGAGAAATTAAAGTAGAAGGAGAAGCTTCATCCCTACTGAGAACCTAAATGAGGATTTATCAAGATTCCCTTAAAAAGTATAATCAATCATGACCCTATTCCAATCCAAATAAATACCAATATACTTGTACACACCATATCCATTATCATAAGACCTCTCATAACTATGACTTCATTATTGGTAATATTGAGTAAGATTATACTCATATCAATACCACTAAGATCAAAACACCTAATTGTGCCATAACCATACAACATGGCAGGGTCATCAATTAAGGGACTTCCCTACCAACTCTTTATGACTAATAAAATCTTCATGAACAAATTGAGAAGATATATGTACACATATCAATACTAGATCTTCTCAAAATGTCCAATGTTCATATGAAGGTATTAGACAATGTCTTATAATAGTTAAGGGTCCCTTACAACATTGACCTTTCCTAATTTCAATCACTATTCAAACACTTATTATTCCCTCATTATCTTACATTTTTTGAGTAATATACATCCTTGGAGTCATCCCATAACTACCCCTCATCTATAAAATTCATCATCATAAAACATAAAATTAAAATAAAGCTTATAGATAAAGGTTATAGATTAAATATGTAAACCTTAAAATTTTTGCACCTCCTTGGACGCATAGAAGAGGCCTTGAATTTACAAATAATCATAATTAAGGCCTATGATAATATCGAAACAAAATTGAAAGAAACAATAATATTACTAGTATACAATAAACACAAAGAAAACAACATGGAGACTAGGACACATACCATGGGATGATCAACCTATTGATCACAACGACTCCTCTAATATTATTAGAGAATTCCCTTTGACATCAAAAATATTCAAAAAATAGTTAGTCATGAACCTTAAGATCTTTTTGTCACTAACGTCTTTCGTGACTCTATTATCCTTACTATCAAACTTGATTTATAACACCCTAAAATCACAAATTATGACCAAAAAGATAGCATTATATGAATTTATAAAACTTCAAGACTACATCCACCAAGGGGATCATAGAAAAGGATTTAAATTAGGCTTCAATATGCTAGCATATTATGGGTGAGTGCAAGATCATGGAGGTCTAAAAAGTGGTGATATGACAAAAAAGTGGTTGATGACTTTTTTATCTGAATTTGATGAAACGAAAAAGGTTTATTGAGAAAATTGTCAACTTTCCACTAATATAAGATATGCCTTATTTTGAATTAAATAGATAATTATTATTGATTTTCTACATGAATTATGACTAAATTCCTAATTTATAGATTGATTGAAAAACATCTATAATTCTCAAACAATTTCATATTTTTTGAATCCAAAAGATGCATCACATTCTATGATTCCCATAATATAGGATAAAAGAAATAAAAATTGAATTTCATAATTTTTTGACCAAGTTATGGTGGTCAGACAAAAAGTTTTAATATTTTTAAAAAAGTTCTAATAAAAAATTCATAACTAATTATTTACTTGCAAAAAAACACAAAAAAAGTGTGGCACATCCGAGCATGTGTCCTCTACTTATATTGAAAGTTTCAAAAAATATATTATAGTTTTCTTGTACTTAGGTTGGTCAGACATACACCTACTTTTTATTTTTTTCTTGAAAATTTAGTACTACTCCATTGAAATTTCAAATTTTCACCAAATAGAATTATTTTTTTCCAAAATAGGACTAGTATCTTAGAAACTATATTCAATTTTTTATAAATTTTATTCTTACATATTTTTCAAATTATGTTAATAACAAATTCAATTTTTTTTGTCAAGTTGCCTAACTCTATTTTTCTAAATTTGTATTGCCACTTAAGTGCCTAGTTTGGACCCCCATGATCCTACACTAACCCTTATAGAGAAGAGGAAGAGTTATTTCAATCAAATACACCTAAAAACAATCTATAAGTGTTACTAGGTTTTCACTTATAGCTCAATCAGGTAGGGCTTGCTGATTTAAGTTGTTAAGAAGAAAAGGTACATTTTATCCTCTATATTAGATTCAATTGCATAAATAAAATAATTCAAAAAGATTACATTTTTACAAATTATTGCATTTACACAGATGCATGTAATATAGGAAAGATTTATATAGGTCTTTTCTAAACAAGAAGTATCTTTATTGAATATAAAATTGTACATTGTCTCACACAAGCCGTGAGATTGACTTTTGCTTATTCAATACAAATTAAGAAAAGCATATACATGAATAAGTAAATGAAAGAAATGTGCATATAAGGAGAGTAACTAGTCATTGACTAAGAATGATTGGTTTGGTGTTGCCTTGCTTTGCTGTTGATCTGAGCTACTTGTCCCTCCTAGTTCCTCATTGTTCCTAGTTCCTGCATCTGGCAATAGAAATAGTGTTAGAGCAATGCTCTAAGCAATGAAAGATTACAAACATTATATGAACATTCACCTATACATGTATAAACTGTTCTCAATGTGCATTAAATAAGAAATGCATACTTTAGGTATCTAGGAAAATCATCAGATCAACATATACACCTAAAACATGCATTTTGTTTTCTAACACGTGTGCTTCATGTGCAGATATAGGAAAAAAAATGTTACTGTTTTATCAAATTTCAGCATGTCGGTTAAAATGTGGCTCCCACAAGGGTTGAGCCCAACGCGCTGCTTTGATATGTTTTTAAGAGACATTGAAAGGATTCATTCCTTTATGACTTACTTGTACAAGTATACATCATTTGTGACAATGAGTTAATAGTCACTATCATAAGTGACATATAGTCATTCAAAAAAGTCACAAAGCATGAAACAGGTGTCAACAGTCATTATTGTCAACTGTGGAAAGTGTTAAGAATATCAGAAGATAGATGGGAATATTTTAGACAATGATCAGTGGTCAAATATTATGTGGTTCTATTTTTCTCCTTCACCATTCATGGAATGGCATAACTCTCCCAGTTTCATTGGGGGATATGTTAAAAAAAAGTGGAACAAGTTTCAATATGATAACAATAATTTACAAGATATCATATAATATACAAGTTTATTGACTTCAGATTCAATGGCATAGTTCATTCATTTAAGATGAATAGATTTCAACACAGTAAATAGGAATAAGTGCAGTCATAAAATGAAAAAGAGTAGTATTGTTAAGAAAATCACAAATGGATAATTAAGTGAGAGCAGAACATGGCCTATTGATAAAGACATTATCAAAAAATGCAAGGAAATGGTGACTATAAAATTTGCAGAGGAGGTTTAGAACCATGACATTGAAATAGGTTCTTGTGGTATGCATGGCTATGACCATAGAAGGATAGAGTCATTGCTGTGAAAAATGAAAACCCAAAATTTAAAATAGAATCTCAAAAGCTATAGGAGTAAAGACAAGAAAAACCTGAAGAAATCAATAGAGTAAACCCTTGAAGGGTTTTTAGCAAAATTGTGAAGGTCAAGCAAAATAAAATCTATGGCAAGTAGACACAAGATACTAGAAGCTACTTTTAGAAGAAGAAAAATATAGCCTGCGACCATGATAAGAAGAACAACATATAAAGTTATAGATTTAATGCATGAAATTTTCCATTTTTTCTGTAAATCCTTGGCCGACCCATAAGTAAAAAGCCAAGTGTTTGAAATAAATTTCTAGATTTGAGCAAAATAAGACTTACCCCTTTAAGTCTCCATAAAAGTTCTGGAAATGGTGTTAAACATAGGTATTTCAAGCAGCAAATCTTGGCTAGTTTCTATTCATGGAAGCCAAAGCAACAAACAGAGAGGAAAAAGATAAAGTTCATAGTGATGTCACAGTTTTAAGCTTTTGAAAGCTTTACAAAATGAAGAAATCTCATAGCATTGAAAAGCCACAAGCTGTGGCTCATTTTGAAAATATCTTAAAAAGATTTTGCTTTAAGTGAAAGGGATTTGAGCACATAAAATTGTACAAAAAACAAAGGAGATACTTCTGCATTTTAAAATCAGCATAAATCAACAGGAAACAATGAGGTCATGGCTGGAAATGCATTTATATATATATATAATGCATGAAACCTTCAAGAAAAAAATTCATGGAGAAGAAACAACACGTTTTTTCCTTCTTCAAGCTCAAGACTATTAAACTTTAGAAAATCAACACAAAGAATCATGTAATGGCTTTAGAAAAACTTACCTAGTGCAATGGAGGTCGAATTTGGTCTGAGAATGCTCTAAAGTTTGATGGAAAAGCCATCAAACATGATGGTTTGAGCCATGAAACCCTCATTAGTGGCAGTAACTAAGCTTCTTCCAGAAGCTTCAGATAACAAATGAAATGAATATTTCATTTTCTTTTTCTTTTGTTTTACTTAGGGTTTGTAACCCTAATGCAAATGTCAAAATGATTAGGCTTTTTGCCTAAGTTTTTTAAAAAATGTGTGATGCAACTATTATCACCATGGCTAAGAATTATGTCTTATGCCTTTATTTTTTATTTTTCCTTATGACTTAGGCATGTTTGAATCACATTTTTTACTTAGTAATACTCTTGCTTAGAGTTTTGACTGAATGCTTGATATTTTATTATTTTTGCATTTGTTTATATTGTAAAATGCTTAAGTTTAGGTGATGTTTTATAAATCACTTAAATTTAAAGCATTACCTTTAAAATAAAAATAGGGAACATGTGTTCATATGACCAAGTCATGATAAAGATGTACTTATCTTTATGATATGATCAAGTCATGAGAAAGATGTGGATGGCTTTTATGTGCATTCCAAGAATATAGGGAGGTTGATTTCAGTTTGCAAACATGTGGAGAAGATTTAGGAGTGATTCATCACCTTGTTGAGAGGATATAGTCTTTTTGACTCCATTTGAGCATTTTTAGGAGTGGTTATAGTTTGATCAAGTCATGCTTGACTTTTTCATTCATTATAAGCCCTTTTGGAGAAGATATACATGCTATATTTTTGGCTTTATTGGTGCATCCGACCCAAGGTGGTTTCTAGAACCTTTTTTTGTGGAACCACTTGGTGTTGTGTACTTAATCACTTTTGTAACTCACTTTTGAGTAGTTCTAATTATGCATATTGGAGACATTATGACTTTTATAGTCTTTTGCTACAATTTTGTCATATTATGTAACTCATGAGATATGGAATACAATGAATTACCTTGCTCATTTTTGGTAATAAATTTCTCACTATCTTGTTCTTGCAGTTTAGTGTATGTCTTATGATTGATCAAATTGTCTTGTAAACTTGTTTTAGTTTCCTTACAATTTTGTCTCATGCCTTTATACCTATTCTACAATTAGCATGTTCATTCAGGTTACTGATTGTGTCAGTTAAATACAAACCACTCACTTATTGTGAAGTTTTCTTCCTTCTATGATTCATGATATTTGACCTTTCAGTGAAATATTTGTGCATAAACATGTTGTAATAGGTTGTGTAAACTCAATTTCTACCAAATTAGAACCAAATTTTGAGTTTTGAATTTCATTATCTCCATTTCAGTTAGTGTATCACTTCATTTTTATGTTTTCAATTTTAGTCATTTTGAATTTATCCTTGTCCCTTTTCCTTCAAAATTTAGTAGTCTAGGTGATATACAAACTAGGATCCGGCCTTAATCCAGAGATTCACTCCAATCGATAGGTTCCCCATAGCCTAGGAGTGTTTCCATGTTCCTCTAGAAAGCTAAGTTCTGCAACTTAGCAAGGGTGCATTTTTGAGAGATAACAATAAGACCAAGAAATCCTATAAAGAGAACTCATCCACACTCCTTGAGGAAGCTTAAGAAGACATGCCCAAAGAGAAATAATTCAACCTCCTAATATCTATATTTCTACAAGATGGGTCAACATTACTCGATGAGGATGTCATTCATATCAATTTGAGGACAAAGAAAATTTTAAATATCACACAAATAACGACTAATATGGATCCCTAAGAAAAGGAAATGCATTACACCTTAAATAGTATTATAATTTATTTGGTTGGTCCTATATAGACACGTTGGGATTAATCCCTCACTAATTGTACATCACCTTTTTGTACAACCATATTCCAAACTTGTAAATAAAATATATATATATTGCATCCAAAAATCACCCCATAATCAAGGAAGAATTATAAATATTCCTAGAGGTAAGTTTCATCCACCCCATCAATTACTTTAATTAGATCTCTAACATTGTACCAATCAATAAAAAGTACTAAAGGGATATAAGTTTTTACAAACTTTTACAACATCATCAAAGTGTGCCACATGGATAATTTCACCTTACCTATATTAATATCATAGTTGAATACACTATAGGACATGAAATTCTCTCCCTCATGGATGTATTTTCTTGCTACAATTAAATCCAAATTGTACTTGAAGACCAATACAAAATACACTTCATAACACCATGGGGAACATTTTATTATCAAGTCATACCTTTTGGGTTTCATAACATAGGCTACCTATCAAAATTCTATGAATGTTATCTTCCATAATATGCCCCATTATGATTTTGATGACTATGTGGATGACATAATGGGAAAAGCTAGAACTAGATTTGAACATCCTACAATCTTATAATAGATCCTTCAAAGGCTTAAAGAATACAAGAAATACAAGATTGGTCTCAATCCAAAGAATTGTGTATTTGGGGTAGCTTCCAAAAAACTATTGGGATCTACATTGTCTCTTGTTGGGATATAGAGGTTGATCCTACAAAGCTCAAAGATATCACAAAATTTCCTCCACCTTGCAACTTTCAACAATAATAAGTCTATAGGGGAAGATACAAGCTATAAGGTAGTTATTTACTCAACTTGTGGATAAGTGCTAGCCATATGATCATATTTTGAAAAATAACATATATCTTCATGTGGATTAGTCATTCTACCAAGCCTTTGATCAAATAAATCCATTTTTTCTAATCTACTAGTCTTTACAACATTCATTCTAAATCAACATTGTTGATGTATATCTTGGATACTCAAGATGATTTGGGTGCTCTATTATCACAATGTGATGATCAAGTTTGACAAAGGGAAACCTATTACCTAAGAAAAACATTGATTAGATATGAAAATAATTATACATCCATGGAAAAAATATACCTAGTCATGGTATTTTATTCCCAATATATAAGACACGACATCCTGATGCATAAAAAAAATTGTAGGCAAGATTGATCCATTAAAATACCTCCTCTCAAAAACCACTTTGATAGGAAGGATGGTCAAATAGATTATTCTCCTGAATACATTCAAAATTTAGTATGTCGATTAAAAATATATTAAGGTACAGGTAATAACTTATCAACTAGTAGAGGCACCCTTGGGAGAACTCCCATTCTCACTATTAATTTTCTTAATAAGGTCATCTTGTAGAAAAATAAGAATGGAAGATCTACTTCAATATTTTTTTACCACTCACAACCTTAGAAAATAATCCTATTTATTAAACCACAAAAATACCTCATCCTAAAGGCCTTCAAGATCGACTTCTTGTGCACCAATAACATAGCATATTATGAGCCATTAGGCTCAAGCCTCAAACTAGAAATTCAATGGAATACCTAATATATATGAATGTTTTGTGACAATTTTTTTCATAAAATAATTCAATACTAAATAACATACCAAATATGGTAAGATCATTCCATATAAATGGATTGTGGATAGCTTCCTATAATGCTAAATATTGACATATCCTTTGCAAGTCTCATGAGTTAACAACAAGCCTATAGACACTATGGATACAACATGTCCTCTCCTTGATATGTTAGTGGACAGTACATGAGTGGTATTTCCTAGTTGAGTAGTTATTCATCCCAACATATAACATCCCTAAATTTTAAATGGTAGGAAAAATTGGTGGTGCCAATAATCCCTAGTACCATTACTTTCATGATTATCTCAATCATTAGACCCTTCTATCCAACCAAAGAAAATAATTTACCCAATGTGCCTCCCATTTCACCATCCTTGGTGCTATATGGGCTATGATAATAATTTTTTATAATGTCTAGACTTAAATGAAGCATACCTAGCAATCAAATATATTCATAATGGAATTTTCAAAGCCTACATGAACACTATGGTCTTATCCAAAAATATCCTTTGCACAAGATATTATTGGCCTATCATAGAACAAAATTCTTGCTAGTATGTGAATAAATTCCTAACTTGTTGAAATAATGAAGAACTGATTCACAATCCATCCCAAGCTTTACAACCCATCACTACTCCTTGGGTCCTTGAAATTATCAATAAAATCAACCCTACCTCCTTTCATGACCACTAACACATCATTGATGCTATGTAATACTTCATAAATTTGGTTAAAGTGATTTTACTTACATATGTGACTAGCAAAAATAATAGAAATTATCCTTAATCACATTATTTACTAGTATGTTATTATCACCTCTACAATCATTGATAATAGTAAATATTTTAAAAAATATGAATTCCATACCCTTTATAAAAAATTCCATATAAAACACAAATGATCTACTCCATACTACACTCAAGCTAATGTTCAAGTTAAGGTATCTTATAAACCCTCATCAAAATTCTGTAAAAGGTTGTTAATAATGTTGGCCACAACTAGCACCTCCAAATCCACCCACCCAATGGGTCTACTACATACGAATTCACACACCCAGAAGAGCTAGTCTATATTCACTAGTATATAGAGGTAAAGCAATGTTACCAATTGAGTTCAAATTACCATCACTAAGGATCTTCTTACAATGTCTAATTGGTGATGGTGAGTATCGCATTAGATGATTGCATGAGTTGGAACTCCTAGATTAATGCAAACTTAATGCACTCAACCACTTGAGATAATACCATAATCATCTCCATAAAAGATACAATTAAAAAATCATAGCTCAATAATTTCAATTTGGTGAGCTTATCCTCAAGGAAAATTAAAAAATACTAATTAGGAAAAGGAAAATAAGGGTAAGTTCAAACCAATTTAGTTGGGTCCCTATGTGATCATAGCTTAATATGGACCTAGAACTTACAACCTAGCTACACCTAATAGTTATAAATTGAAATAACATCTCAAATATTGTATCAAAAATGCATCTAGATGAATAGATTTATAAATTTATAAATTTATATAATAAGAAAAAAGGAAAACATAAAATTAAAGTATTAAAGAATTAAAGAATAGTAAAGAGAAAAATCACCCTCTAGTAAAAACCATTTTATAGCACCTTGGGTTCAAGCACCATGATAAAGCATGCTTGTAGGCATCATGTGTGAATGAAAAAGTACATGTTGTCTATAAGCACTCCTCACACCTTGAGGCACCATCCATACCATTTCACCCACCCATATCCATCCATCTTCACTCTCCCCTTTCATTTTCACCATTAATTGGGGGCAGTAAATTAATCTATGTTTAGGAAATATACTTAGCCTATCCACCATTGGTTCCTTTTGGCATAATGAAGTGAGAACTACTATAACATTATCCCCTTGATTGTTGCATGCATGAAGATGTTGTCATTGATGTCAACAAGCTTGTGTTGGAATTGATGTCAGTTGTGTAGTGGTTGAGAGAGATTGTTTCTTTGATTAGTTGCATTATGTTTTCATTAGTTAAGTTACTGGTGTTAACCTCTAGTATTTCTTTGATAAGCTTCTAGTTATGGTTGTGGTAGTGATAAAGATGTTGAGAATATTGAGAAAATTGATAAAAAGAGGAAACAGGGTGTTGTAGAGGTGTTTTGGTTTTGCATCGTATTTCTTCTGGGTTGAAGATCTACTTGTGTGGTTTGGATATGTTGGTTAGAGGTGTTCAAATTTTCTATATCTAGAATTTGGGCTTTTGGATTGATGTGTTGAAGAAGTTATGTTCATTAGTGTGTGAACTAGATTTGTAGTGTTTCTTATAGAGGTGTTTGGGAGAAATGTTTTTGCTTTGTATTTCTTCATAGTTGTGATTCAGGTCTTGTGATTTTGAAGGTATGTTGATGGTGTTGGTATCTTACCTATTTCAAGAGGATTTGTTATTTGTCACTCTGGAAGATGGATTTTAGATTTATAGTGTTTGGCAGTGTAGTTTGATTGTACTGGGCTTGAACATTCTGAAGATGTGAGTTGGTGCAAAGAATTGGTTGGATCTCAAATGATTTGTGGATAATTCTAGATTGTCTAGAAGTGTGGTGTGTGTTTTTCAAGCCATCCTTGGAAATTTGAGGAAGCATGTACTTCAAATTTTAATAGTGTTTGCATGAGTAACGAGTGACCTGGTGTTTACACTACATTCAAATATGTTTAAGTATTGATGAAGGTGTAGTGTGGCATGTGAGTGTTGATTTGGGTCCCAATTAAGTTTTGTATTGGTCCAATTTCATTCCTATCCACTATAGGAGTGCTTAGTTTTGACCTATTTTTGAATTTGTAAAGTGTAAGGTGTGTGTAGATGACTTGAAGATGCTTTTCAAGTTGAGGATGGTATAAATACAAGGTGATTTTATGTGAGATGAAGTGTGGAATAGAGTTGAGTATTTTGATGTAAAATTAAGTGCAGATATCTGAAATCCAGTTCAAGCTATAATGCAAGATTGTTGAATGCAGTGAGTTTAAGGTATCCTGATCTCTTGAGGGTTGTGAGTGTTTTTGGAGCTATTGTGGTGGATTCTTTGTTTCAATGAGATCATGTTCTCTATGTAACATTCTCTTCTTTCTTCTTTCGCTTCTGATAGTGAGCCTATGTTGTGATCCCTTCTTGATAGTGTCCTATACTGTAAGTGATCCTTTTTGTACCAGTTTTGCAATTACATATATTGTGAGCTAATCCTCACCATGGTTTTTCCCTCCTAGGGTTTTCCACATAAATTTGGTGTTCTCGTGTATGGTGTTGTTGTTTCAGTTTCTATTATCTGCATTTCATGTTTAAACATTATAACAGATTAAGGGTTTAATGAATTCATGTGGATCTAATTACTGTTGATGTTTTTGATGTTTTAACTGGATACAACTGATTCAAACCCCCCTCTTAGTTGTATTATTCATTCAAAAATTGGTATCAAAGAAAGGTTCCTTGGAGAAGATCTTGTCTGCTTGAGGTAGATCTTGGATGTCAGACGAGAAGGAGATCCCTATGTTTGATGACACAAACTATGCATTCTAAAAAGTTAAAATGGAAGGCTATATGGTTTAACTTGAATTTGATGTTGCACGGGAAATGAAGACTGTATATACCATAACTACAAATGGATTGAGCACAAGCAATGGAATCAAGGCCTATGAAATAAATGGTAAGGCAAGGTTTGTCCTTTTGAGTAATCTTAAAAATTTTGAATTAGTGAAAGTGATGGATTTGAAAACTGCTAAAGAAATTTGGGCTAAGCTAGAAAGTATTTATGAAGTAGATGATAAGGTTAAACAAGCTAAGATGCAAAATCTAAAGACACAATTTGAGAACTTGTGAATGTATGAAGATGAAATAATTACAAGTTACATGCAAAGGGTTGATGAACTTGTCAATGCAATAAGAGGTGTTGGTGCAAAATTCAAAGAACCCAAAGTGGTAAAGAAAATTATCAGAACTCTTCCTTATTGTTATGGTGAAAAGGTTTCTACTATTGAGGAAGTTGAAAATAATACTTACACTAGAGATCAGTTGTATAACACACTAACTACATTTGAAATGAGAAAAATTGGTCCAAATAAAGGTGTAAAAGTGGAGACTTCTTTCAAGGCTGGAAAATCAGAAAAAAATGAAGATTCTGATGGAGATGATCTTGATGATGTAGAAGCTAACTTTGTAAGAAGGATGAAAAAGGGCACCAATAAGTACAAAGCTAAATTATCTTTCAAATTTTTCAATTGTGGACAAATAGGTCACTATGCTTTAAGATGTCCAAATAGAGTTGTGAACAATAAGAGCAAGGAAAACAAAGGAAAGATGATCAAGAAAAGCTATTATGTTAGAGAAGATGTTCGTATTTCTAATGATGAATCTAATTATGGAGATGATGATGATAATGAATGTTTGTTCTTGGATTTAAAAGATGAATCTATTTTTGCTAACTCTAAAAGTTGTTTGAAGGAAAGTGCTCTAGAGAAAAAGGATAAGACTAGAGGCACTTTGGTATCTGCTTTTCATGTTAGACAAGATAATAACTATTGGGTTATTGATAGTGGTTGCTCAAATCATATTACTGGAGACAAGAGTAAGTTTGTTAAAATTGAAAAATATGATGGAAAACTTGTTAAATTTGGAGATGATTCAGGTGCTAAGATTTGTGGAATAGGTTCAATCAATTTTGATGGCAACCATAATATTGAAGATGTTTACTATGTTAAAGGTTTAAGTAATAACCTCATGAGTGTTGGAAAAATGTGTAGAAAAGGGTACAATGTTATGTTTCAGGATGATGGGTGTGAGATAAAAAAAGGGGTCTAAAACTATGATTATTATTGGAAGGAGGACAAATGGAAATATCTATTAGCTCAAGGGTGTTGATGGTCACTGTTTTATGACTTAGATTAATGATATCTAGTTATGGCATAGGAGGATGTACCACATAAATTTTGATAACTTGATTAGAATCAATTCAGTTCAAGCAGTGAGAGATCTCTTGAAGATTACAAAGCCTATCAATGTTGTTTGCAAAGATTGTCAATTTGGAAAACAAATAAGTAGTTTCAAGGGAAAAGAACAATCTTCTACTAGATTGTTGGAATTGGTACATACAAAACTTTTTGGTCCTACAAGAGTGAGACATATTCAAGGTGATAGGTATTTCATGCTTTTGATTGATGATTAGTCTAGAATGACATGGGTTACTCTTCTTAGAGAAAAAATTGAATCCCTAGATAGATTCAAAGCATTTAAAGTCATGGTTGAGAATGAAATGGATTTGAAGATCGAATGTTTGAGGTCTAGCAGAGGTGGAGAGTTCACCTCCAATGAATTTAACATGTTTTGTGAGAATCATGGCATAAAAAGGCACTCGTCTGCCCCTCAGACTCCTTAACAAAATGGAGTGGTTGAAAGAAAAAACATGACTATTGAAGAAGCTTCAAGGACTATGATGAAAGAATCTAACCTACTAGAAGTCTAATAGAGAGAAGAAATTCATACTATTGTTTACATACTTAATAGAGTTCAAGCAATAGTTAATATCACAAAGACTCCCAATGAGTTGTTGTATGGAATGATCCCTACTGTTAAGTACTTTAGAGTATTTGGAAGAAAATGTTATATTGGAAGAGATGATAAAAAAATTAGGAAAGTTTGATGCAAGATCTGATGAAGGTATCTTCCTTGGATATTCTGCTAAAAGCAAAGCTTATAGATGCTACAACAAAAGGTTAAGAAGGATTGTTGAAAGTGTAAGTGTCAAAGTTGATGAATAATTGAGGAATTCAGTGGTGATAGATGGATATGAATAAGATGAAACTACTTGTGGAGGATAAGAAGAAGAAAAATCTAAGGAAAAGGAAATACATAATGAATAGGAAGAGGCTCCAAAAAAAACCCCTAAGACCCCTAAGTATGTGTAGAGAAATCATTCTGAAGAACAAATCATTGGAGAAAAAAGAAAAGGTGTGTTCACAAGAAGAAGAGTTGTTGAAGCAAAGGTAAATTTATGTTTACTTTCTAAAGTTGAACCTAAAATAGTGAATGAGGCATGCAAAGAGGAATATTGGATGAAGGAAATGAAATAAGAAATTATGCAGATTGAGAAGAATCAAACTTGGGAACTTGTTCCTAGACCTAAAAAAAAGAACATAATTGGTATTAAGTGGGTATTCAGAAACAAGTTGAATGAGAATGAAGAAGTGGTAAGAAAAAAGGCAAGGCTTGTGTGTAAGGGTTACTCACAAGTTGAAGTAATAGATTTTGAGGAGACATTTTCTCTGGTGGCTAGAATGTAAGCAATCTGGATGTTTTTGGCATTTGTAACACATAAGGACTTTAAATTTTATCAGATGGATGTGAAGTATTCTTTCTTGAATGGAGAGTTGGAAGAAGTATACATGGAACAACTGGAAGGATTTCAGTGTTAGATAAACCTAATATGGTTTACAGATTGAAGAAGGAATTGTATGGATTGAAGTAAGCCCTTAGAGCTTGGTATGCAAGGTTGGACAAGTATTTGATACAAGGATTCAATAAAGGCACTACAGATAGTAACCTTTAGCTATTAATTTCTCTCGCGACTATTTACTATCCTTCATTATCTCATTTGGTTGCAAAGTTTTCACATTAGAAGGCTCTATTTTTAGATCTGCATTCTTGCGATTGAATATACGCATTGGGAATTGTGAGGGACGAGTTGAGGTTTACTAAAGGGCGGATTTTTCCAGCTCGAATTGTGACAGCATGGCTTTCAAACTATGGAATTTGCGGATCTTGTTGAAAGTTCAGGAATGGGAGGAACATTTTGAGGAAGCTTTGTCATAGGAAGACTTGTGTTTAATGTTTAACGCAGCTTGCCCAAGGATGGAGGAATCTATTTGAACCATAATTGGTAGAGAGCTGGTCAATCCAAGCTTGAGAAGAATCATGTTTCCTTTGCAGGTTGTCTCTATCTTTCTTTCAAATTTAATGGATTTGTGCCAATCTTTCAAGGAACTGCAAAGCATTGTGGATAAAATTGTGAAATATCAATTTGTTCAAGGGAAATTTTTTCCAAGGGCAGTGCACAAGTATAATTTTTACAAGGGTAGGGGAATGGTGGGAGGGGTTTTTCCTCAAAAATTTCTTAGGAAGTGTCAAGGTTACAAAGAAGTGTACGAAGATTTTAAGCTGGCTATTCAGGAAGGTGATGTTACAATTCTTCTGCATGTGTTAAGGAAGTTCAATGGGTGCATTTGTATGCGTATGAGGGAAAAAATTAAGAACAAGTTTTTGCAACTAATTTCCTGAAAATACATGAAGGTATTCTAGTTGGAGAAAACCCTTTGCCATTTCAACTGAATGAAGTTACATGCCAGTGCTCTGCTCATGTTGAGCATTTCTCACAGGTGCATTTATGTGAGAATGATGATGTAAATGAATGGAAAGGTGAGAATTATCTGCAATTGATGGAGGAATGAGGCTCTTGGGGAAAGCTTGAAAATTTTGCTTCAGCGAATGTGTATAGGATAATGTATATTGTTACCCACTAGAATCAGCTTGACAGAGGATACAATATACTTAAAGAAAGATTATGATAGATGAAGGTGCTTCTTTTTTAATAGATTTGGGGAATTGGGAACCTAGTGTCATTAGAATGAGGAAACTAGGATAGTTCTTCAGTTTTTGGGGTTTTTTCCTATAGATAGCAGTAGAAATTGAAATAAAATGTATCTATTTTGATTAGTTCTATTGTCATACAACAAATATGTTTCCATTTTGGGAAGGGAATGTGAATCTAGAAGCCTATTAGAAGGGTAATAGTAATAGTTTTTTGTGCCAAATTGTAATACTTAGGCTATGAAGAGCCTTCTAAACAATTGAAGACAAAAATTATAAATTTTATGTATATATCAATATATATGAGCTCTCAACTCCTTATTAAAAAAAAACCTTTACTCTAAGGTTGAGAAAGATCAAACTTGATAGTGGTTGTGTATGTTGATGACTTAATTTTTGGAGGAAATGAAGCTATGTGCAAGAAATTTGTAGAAGATATGTAGAAAGAGTTTGAAATGTCTATGTTTGGGGAGATGAATTTCTTCCTTGGGATACAAATCAATCAAACAAATAAAGGAAAATTCATTTCACAATCAAAGTATGCTAAAGAAATGTTGTAGAAGTTTGGAATGAAAGACTCCATACCAGTATGTACTCCTATGGTTACTAGTTGCAAACTAAGTAAGGATTATGAATACCCTAAGGTTGATCAAAGCAAGTATAGATCTATGATTGGTGGAATGCTATACCTAACTTCTACTAGATTGAATATCATGCATGTAGTTTGTCTTGTGGCTAGATTTCAAGAGGATCCTAAAGAGACACATGTTGCAGCAGTGAAGATGATATTCAAATATTTGTAAGGAACTCCAGATTATGGTTTGTGGTATCCTAAGGATACTAGTTTCATATTGAGTGCTTACACAGATTCAGATTGGGTTGGTTGTGTGGATGACAATAAAAGTACAAGTGATGGTGTATTCTTTCTTGGATACAAATTGGTATCATGTCTAAGTAAGAAACAAGATTTTATTCCCTTATCTACTATAGAGGTTGAGTACATTATAGTAGCATCTTGTTGCACACAAGTGTTGTGGATGATGCAAACCTTGAAGGTTATCAAAGTAGTGTATGATGAGCCTATTTCTATTCGTTGTGATAATACAAGTGCAATCAATATTTCAAAGAACCCAACGATGCATTCAAGGACAAAGCATATTTCAATCTGATATCATTTTCTAAGAGAGAAGGTTGTGGAGAATGAAGTGAAGCTTGAATATGTACCTACAAAGGATTAAATTGTTGTTATATTTACTAAGGCTCTTCCTAAGGGTACTTTTGAGTATCTCCAGGAGAAGTTGGGGGTTATTTCCCATCCTTCTTTGAACTAGATGCATATGGAGATGCATCAGTTCAGTGGATCTATGGATTCACTCTCTATCTGGACTGATGTTGGTGGCTACCTCTTAGGGGGAGTAGGTAGTGACATTGTTGTTGTATGGAGTGAGTGTTGTCATTTTGCAGAGGTTATTGATTTGGTTGGTGTATACTCCTAAGTGGGGGTATTTAGGGTAGTAGCAAGTATATTGGTTCAATGTCAAAAGGGGGAGAACAATGCAAAACATATTATCCTTTTCCATTGATGTCAAAGGGGGAGAGAGAGTCATGTGAAAAATCTATCTATACAGGGGGAGAGTGAAGCATGTGAAAAAGAAAAATTTGAAAGGGGGAGAGTTAATCATGAGAAAAAGTCTATCTATAAAGGGAAAGAGAATCTTGTAAGGAAGCAAGAGTGCAAGAATGTTTTGTAGGTTTTCTAATCGAAAGGAAAAAAGGAGAGTGTGTTTATATTTTCTATATATAGAATTTTGGCTTCTGGATTGATGTGCAGAAGAAGTTATGTTCACCAATGTGTGAACTAGATTTGCAGTGTTGCTTACAGAGGTGTATGGGAGAAATATTTTTTCTTCTCGTTTCTTTGCAGTTGTGATTTAGGTCTTATGATTCTGAAGGTATGTTGATGGTGTTTGTCTCTTACCTATGTCAAGAGGATTCATGGTTTGGTTCTTTGGAATATGGTTTTTAGAGTGATAGTGTTTGGCAGTGTAGTTTGAGTGTACTAAGCTTGTACATTCTAAAGATGTGAGTTGGTGCAAAGATTTTTTTGGATCTCAGATGATTTATGGATCATTCTAGATTGTCTAGAAGTGTGGTGTGTGGTTTTCAAGTCATCCTTGGATTTGAGGAAGCGTGTAATTCAAAGTTTAATATTGTTTGCATGGGCAACGATTGATCTGGTGTTTACACTACATTCAAAGATGTTTAAGTATTGATGAAGGTGTAGCATGGAATGTGAGTGTTTATTTGGGTCCCAATTAAGTTTTTTATTGGTCCACTTTCATTCCTATCCACTGTGGGAATGCTTAGTGCCGATTGATTTTTGAATTTGTAAAGTGTAAGGTGTGTGTAGCTAAATTGAAGATTCTTTTCAAGTTGTGGATGGTATAAATGCAAGGTGAGTTGATGATGTGTGGAATAGATTTGAATATTGTGATGCAAAATTAAGTGTAGAGATGTGAAATGCAGTGTGAGCTATAATGCAAGATTGTTGAATGTAGTGACTTGAAGGTATCTTGATCTCTTGAGGGCTGTGAGTGTTGTTGGAGATATTGTGGTGGATTCTTTGTTGCATTGAGATCATTTTCTCTGTGTAACATTCTACTTATTTCTTCTTTCTATTTTGGTAGTGAGCCTGGGCTGTGAGCCCTTCTAGACAGTGTTTCCTATTCTAGTAGTAAGCCTTTTTGTACTAGTATTATAATTACTTATATTGTGAGCTAATCCTCACCGTGGTTTTCCCCTCCTAGGGTTCTCCACATAAATCTAGTGTTGTCTTGTGTATAGTGTTGTTATTTTAGTTTTTGTTATTTGCATTTCATGTTTAAACATTATAAAAGATTAAGGGTTTGAAGAATGCATTTGGATTTGATTACTATTGGGGGTTTTGATGTTTTAATTGGATACAACTAATTCACCCCCCTCTCAGTTTTCTTTTTCATTCAACATTGACAATAAAATTTACTACCTTCCTAAAATAATCCATTTCCTCATCCTTGGGAGAATATCATAGCTCAAAATAATCAATTATCATCATCATTAGATCATGGGTATACAACATCTTCATTCATTTCCTTGTCAAGAGGAATCAATATAACATGCACCCTTCCTTTTTTTGGTCAATTTCTTATTGTCAAAAAATTATCATCACTATAGTGTTTGGTATGTCATCCCTCTAACACACTCCATTAAGACCATCGTGGTCCATTGTACCATTTCATGTCTCAAGGATATGTTTTTGGGACATTGTGTTTCATTTTCTTTAACATTTTTGTGTTGTATCCCTTTTTTATTTTTCTATTTTTGGTACCATTCCTCTTATGCATGAAACACAACATTTCCTTGATCATTATATCCAAGTTCATCCTATTTCATGCTATATCAAAGAAGATGATCAAAATATTTGGCATCTCTTAAATTATTTCCCAATATGCACCTATATTCACCAATATTAGTAGCCATCATAAAAGCATATTCATCAACATACCACCATAATAATCATAACTATAATAAACATAAAATAATAATATTAAATTCATCACATGAAGTAACATGCAATCATATTAATCATAAACATTTTCATCCATTGCATCTCATCATAACTCTTCAAAAATTTCATCCATCTACTAATTCCATTTCTAATTTCATTGAATCACAACCATCATACATCCTCACCCTTCTCCCTTCTTTCTATCTCTTCACACTCCTCCCATTAGTTCTTTATCCTTTTAGACTCAGTTCTCCTTTCAAAAGACCACTTGGGTCTTGTCAAACTACCTACTTACTTGAGGGGGCATCATTAATCCACTTACTAATTTCATTTTTCTTCAGCCAACTAGGGCATCCCACCACATCATCAAGCACCTACATTTTATTTTTTTAAATGATGCTACTCCATTTATTCACAACAATATCTCAAAAGGGGAGAATTGTAGACACCTAAAATTCATCCTTAACCAGTTTCTAGCATTATTCTTATACCACTAGTTAATTAAATAGATTATTTAATTAATTATAATTATCCCATCAAATAATTAAATAAATTATTGTATTTAAATAGCTAAGCTAATATCCACCACCCCCTTTTCATTTTAAAAATAAAATACTAATCCAAAATCTACATCATCCACTTGTCTAATTTAAAATTCTTGAAAATTCTAATGCAATCAAAATTTAATCTGAGCCATCCAAATCATCTAGTCAATCCTAGACATCAAATTCCAACTATCAACTAATTGAAAATTAATTTTAAATCCAAATTATCAATCCTAAATCCTAGTCATTAATTTCCAACCACCTTCTATCCAAATCCAAATCAAATTTTAATCTCAACTATCCACTTGATTTAGTCACTCCTAACCCTCATTACACCAACTACTAACATTTAATTTCTCCTCCCTCTTAAATTCAAATTTAAAAATCCTCTCATAAATCCTAGTCACTCATTCTAAATCGATCTAAACCCTCCATTTATCCTCATGAAATCTATAAATCTCCCATTCCTAAAGCCATTTCTAAGTATGGGAATCAAATACAAATCAAGGTCATGTTGCTAGAATTCTTAAGCAACTACATGCATCCTATTAATCAAAAAATCTTGAGTCATCCATGACATCAAGAGGGTATTACTAGGAGAGTTTCATTATTCTTTTGTTTATTTTACATTCTCTTTTTTCTAACCAAGGTGAAACTAGGTGTAGAATAGAAGCTTTTATTATGTATTTTTTTGTTGTTTTATTTTATATTTCACCATGCCCATGCTTTAATGACTTGTTTCTTATGCTACTTATAATTGTGAATCTTATGATTCAAATATCTTTGATTTTGGATGATGGTATGATCTAGTTGAATGATATTTGTACATTTATGACTAATAGGATACTAATATTATTTTGGTGAATTGCTTGCAAGGAAATTTGACTTGTCTTGTAGGTGCAAGGGTGTAAAGCAATATATAATATACTTTTTTATCAATGAGAGAGATTCCTAATGTGATACCAATCCTACCGAGTAAAAGTATAAATTTGTGTCACACTTTTAAAAAGGAAATGACTAACACTAATCCAACCTTTTAACTTGAATCACTAGAAAGTAACTGTAGACACTTAAAAATGACCTAGGCCTGCAAGCTCTATTTTTACCACTTTCATCCTTGCATAATTATGACATTTAATTATGTCCTTGGTCCACATTCAACTATTAATTAAATAATACATTATTATTTAATTAATTCATGTCTCTTGTATTCTTCATGATTATTAAATAAATAAATTATATTTATTTATTCAATACGTCACTAAGGGTCTATTATCTTCTTACAATAAAATAAATTTATTTAATTACCTTTATTCATTTATTCTTCCTGATTATTAAATAAATGAATTTCATTTATTTATTTAATATATCACTAATTCTCTTAATTAAATGAATTTATTATTTTATTTAATTATTAAATCATATCTTCTAAATTAAATAATTATTTTTAATTATTTAATTGTCAAAATTAGCATTTCTCTCATTTTAAATAAGTTAATTATTTAAAATGATATCACATTCTTGACTGACAGTTCATTTTAGTAAATAATCTGAAAATCGATTATTTATTATCTCACAAAATCCATATTTTGAGTTGATCTAATTCAAATTGGTAATTTTCTTCCAAAAATCAAGTAATTGAGCAAATTATTGATTTTCCAAATCTGATCTTCAGTTCAACTCTTATCTTCCTGATTTTTTGAATCTCACAAATCAGGCAGTCTTTATCTTCTTGATTTTTGAAAATCTTTATTTTTCTAATTAATTATCTCATTTATTCTCCACCGCTGATTTTATTTTATCAAATGACATCTCGACCACTCACTTAATGATTTTTCCCTAACCCTGATTAGGGATTGTCAGATTAAATCTTGTCCTCTGATTTTAGGTCTCTGTCGAAAGTCGATCCCGTCCATCCATTCAAAATGGCATTTTCTATAAAATGCTATTTTGCTCACATTTTGAGATTACACACATGAATTTTGTTATTTTGGCACATAAATACTTAGAGTTTACTTGGCATTTTAGAGTCATATTGTCATAGGCATAGGCATAATCATTATTTAAATCCTTCAAAGCTTGTGTAGGACTTAGGCTTTATTTTCAGATTGCTCGCACATTGAATCTGAGGGCAACACGTCAACCAACAAGTTAGAAGGTGCTACAAAGATGAATCATGGAGGCTTCAGTGATTAACTGGTATAATCGTTTCATTTGTTATTTGCTTTCATTGTACATCATAGCTCTTTGGGTTTTATTTTATGATCTAATATGCTAATCTAACATGAAATTTACCCTTAGATATAGTAACATATATATCTTTAATTTATGAATGATGTAAACTAATGAAATACATATTTTTTAGTATATTATTTGAATAAAATGCTGAAAAATGAAGTTAAATGGGATGTTGTTCTTTGTATAGTGATTGTTTTCCTTATTTTATTTTTTTTGTATTTAAAACTTGAAACTTTAGTGCATGGATTTATTTTTCTCCATATCAATAAATATTAAAATTTGTGTGCACTAAAAATATAATTGTTTCCATGGGACATCAACTTTTGTCTTAACTATTGCCTGATGGAGCGAGCGGGAGCGTTGGGCGGGAATAGGAACAAGGGCGGGGATTCAATTTCTACAAATGGAGGAGATGGAGAATTTGATGATGATGTAGATCCTCCCTATTTTTTGTTAGTTCCTCATCTTCTTATGGCGTTAGGAAATCTATCAGTTGTGTTTGGGGAGGTTTTTGGGTCTCTTTCAGGCCTCTTTGCTTGGTTGTGTTTGCTTGGTGTGGCTAGAGTTTCTACCTTGCCTGGAACTGCGAACTATCTTGGTCTATGTCTTTTGGTTTGTCCTTTGGTGGCAGTTCCTTCTGGCGTTGCATCCTCTAATGTCTAGGGGTGTTTGGTTAGTGGTTGTGATCTGTGGGCGACAACTAGAGATTTTCTCTCATTTCCATTTGTAACCTATTGGTTGCCTTCAGTGGTGTGTGAGGTCCCTGTTCTTCTGGAGGGGGTCCTTTTTTGTGGCCTTCAGATCTCTTTTGGCTCTCCTGTCGGCCTGTGGTGCCTTGCAGCAGAATTTTTGGTGGATCTTGGAGAGGGGTTTCCCTCTTGGGGTAGGGGTCTGTGGTTTTCCTACAATTGTGTGTGGCTCTTGTTGGTTTCTCTCTATTTGGGTTCCAGAGCCTTCGTTCTAAAGTTTTTCTTCGTCTTTCTGAAGCCTTTTGGCTTCTCTTTGGTCTGGGCTTTTGGCCTTGTCGTGTTGGTTGGGTTTCGAGGCTTATGTTGATGAGGGGGGTTGTTGCAGGGTTGTTGGATGAGCTATCCCAAATGTTTATTCTCATGGCTCAGTTGGATGTGTTCTATTTGTTGTAGGCTAGGTTGTTATTTACTTCTTGTGTTATGCATCTCTGGAGCCTATGGTGCCAAAGGATGTAATGTCAATCCTTCATACTGTCACTATTTTTTTCCATGTTTTACAGGTTTTCTTCTTTTGAGGTGGAGACTACTATTGAGGAGGAGCCTACTCCTATGGAGGTGGAGCTATTGGTTGTAGATGTGACAAAAAGTTCATTCCTCTCTTATGAACTCTTATTGAGGTGAATTTTGTGCGAGGTGGAGTGCAGTGGCTTCGGTGGGAAGGGTTTTCATTATATCCTCTCTTATAGAGGGGAGCTCGCTCCTATTGAGGTGGAGTTTGAGTTGGTGGATCGAGTTGGATGGTGTTGCAAGATGGTTGATGCTTCTTGGTGCTTTATTGTGATCTCAAACTTTTTTTCTCCTAGTTTCTCTATTATTGAGGTAGGGAGTCTAGGAGAAATGTTTGTCCTTGAAGGGTGCTTTGGCAGCCCCTGTTGTTTCAGTCCTATGTTGAGCATTTGGTTTACTATGGAATGACTATTGCAGGTTGTGTTTAGAGCCTGGATGACTCAGGCAGTTTCTTTTAAATGATTGGGTTTAATGTCCATGTGAACTACTGGCTGTAAAAGGGTTTTCAGCCCCTTCAAAGTTGTTTCTCTACAATTTGTTTTGTCATGAGTATCTTTGGTAGACTGTTGTTGGTGGGTTGTTGATTGTTTATGTTTCTAGCTTCTCCCAACTTTCATTTTTCTGTATGGGGTTTATGGTCCCCTTAAAACTGGTATGTAAGGGGTTTTTGGTCCCCGCAAAACTTGTTTATCGCTAATCAAAATTTTTTGTCTTAACTATTTATCTAAAATAAATAAAAATTATATCATCTTGGCATAGAATCTTTTCTCTAGCGCATCTATTTTATTCAAAACATTTAAATAAATTTTAGTTATTTTCTTGAGAATATTATCAACCTTATATTTAGTGTTGATGACCTACTTTTAGTAAATATAAAAAAAAATTAAACTATTAAAATAGCTATAGTTTTAAAAATTACACGTATAGATCTACAAAAGGGTATTTTTATATATTTTTAAAATATTATTTATTAGAGTAGAAGTTGTTGAAACATCTAGTTTTTTGAATAATTTTATAGTTTTGGTAAATTGGGCCCAAAGTGGTGCAACATATGCATTTAGTGGATACTTCTAGTTCAAAAACTTGTGGCCCATATCTAACTTAACTAGAATGAATCTTGCTAGACCATATATTTGACCAAAAAAAAAATTTAGTTGAAAATGTTTAAATTCACTTGTGTTGATAAGTTAGCAGAAGGTGTGACATATTTTTTACTTTTACCCTACCTTTTGTATTCATGAATGTTGATTCATGGTTGGAGGTCCATCCTACTATAATCACTTCATAAGTACTTGTATTTATTACTAGGGACATGTATAGTCACTTTAAACTTGGAATTCCCATAATTGAAATCAATCGGTTGTATTTAAATTTTTATTAGCCTAGTGGTCTAGTAGTAGCTTATTATGGGGATAATTTTTTTAATTCCACATCCAACACTCACTATTAATCTTGAATACCATTTAATTAAAATGATGATGTAAGTCTTGTATAGGTTTTGGAGAGTAGATGAATTTAATATTTTATTAAATATTAAGCAAAATGATAATAATAAATAATAAATAATAAATAATAAATAAAAGTAAAATAAAAAATAAAAAATATGATTATATAATGAAAAATTAAAGTGAGGTTTGATTTACCCTATCACTTCATCACCCAGATCATAATCATTGGTCTAAAAGGATTGAAAGGAAAAGAAAAAATGAGATGAATTTATCAAGTAAGGATGTCATGGAACAAATAGGGAGTTCACATGCCATACTAGGGAAGGAAATATGATACCATTTGTGAACACTTTTTTTGCACTTGCTCAAAAATTGACACATATTAGCATTTTAGTCAATTTAAACAAATGAAATAAAGCATTCCTATGATATACTTGAACCTGCTAAATATGTAAACAAGACAATAAGAAACTAAAGTAACTAATGAAAGCATATAAAAGCATATTCAAACTCTATCCCATAGTGGGATTGATGTTCCTTGATGTGGAAAGAAAGCCCTTTCCCAATCCCTTTGATAAGCTCTTCATCCCTTGATGTGAAGATGAGATTGATGCAAAATGATGGTGGAAACAAGCTAAGATTGGATGAAAATGAGTGATGAATGTGCCTATTGTAAACTTGCATGTGATTGTGGATCCATTTCAAGTGGAAGAGGCTTCTACTTATAGGAGTGAAGGATTGAAGAAAGAATGAAATTGGTGAATGTGGGATTAAAAGGAGATCCAATAGGAATGTGATACTTGTCACAAGGCTAATGGATGAAGGTGGAGCACATTTTGGAGAATGTGTAGAGTTATGAAGATGTAAGAGGATTAAATGAATATGGTTGAGGGTGTAAGAGAATGTGGGTGAGGATGTAAGAGAGATTAATGCCCTTGTAAGAGACAAGATGTCATGTAAGAGGGAGTAAATGCCTTTGTAAGAGGTATTTATGGGTGTGTAAGAGGCTTTTGGAGGGAAATTGAATGAGGGGGTGGTTGGGAGGAATATTCCTAGGAATATGGTATTGTGAGGATAAATAAGGTAATTATATAATTCAAAGAAATGAATTTCATGTGCAACTTGGTTAGTTGACCATGGGTTTAGTTTGACCAAGGTTGAGTCAAAAGCTAGAGAATGGGTAATGAGGATTAGGAGTTAATTAATTTTGAATTAATCCATTTGAAGGGATTAGGGGGTTTATGACATTTGGTTTAAATAATTTGATTTATTAAACCAGATGAGAGGAATTTAGGGTTTTAATTAACTAAATTGATTTATTTAATTAAACATGATGAACATTAGTGAGCAGGAAGTGAATTAATCAAAATTAGATGCATAATGTCAGTTAGGCTTATTTGAGTGTCTACATTTTTCCCCTCTTTGAAGCAATGTACCAGTTGCATTGGTTCAAAGACTGATCATGCCAAGATCAAAATTCAAAAAAATTCTAATTTTTTTGGATGCCCCATTGTTGGCCCAGTAGAAAGAATTATGCTGGTATACTTCTCCCTCAAGAGATAGGGTGAAAATTCTAATTTTTGGGTCGAGCTCATGATAAATATGCTTTATGGATGCATGGATGGTAATGTTATGAGATGCTTAGACTAACAGATCTATATTATGATGATGATGCAAATGAGATGGATTAAGATGCTTAGAATAAAAAATCTATATTATCTTAAATGACTTAAATAATGATGTGATACATGAGATGCCATGATTATGCAAGATGTTGATGGTTTGTGGATGCAGGATGGATGCATTGATGTTTTGGTGAATGCCATGATACCGTGTTAGTGTGAAAGAGGATAGAAGAATGAGAGGGATCAGCCCTTGATTCCAAGAAGATGCAAAATTCCAACAAGTCTATGAGTCATCGAGACTTTATTAGATATGATGACGAGTGATGATGATTTTCTTATCCATGGATTGGGACACAAATGACAAAAAATTCCTTATGTTTGATAGAACACATAGATATGATGCATCAAGGTATAGACAACCAAGATGGCGGGGTATCTAGTGTCATGGAATTTGACTCGACAAACAAATAAGAGTATTCTTGTTCACACTTGACATACAAAAACCTAACTAGGATGTATTTCAGAAATTTAAAACATCTCAGACCAAAACATGCAAAGGCATAACCTAACAATGTAATAGTCAACAAGCTTGTTTAAAACCCCTTCCATACACACCTACCAAAGAAAGTATTTTCCAAGCTATATTACAAGAATGTCCAACAAGTACGAAAAAAAGAAGATAATATTCAATACCCCATTCCTTTCTCTCTAAATATTTTGATAGACATCATCAAGAGGTCATTAGAGTGAGCATAATAAGATAAATCGTAAGAAAAGATCAAATAAACGAACAAGCTAATGTTCTTCATACCTCTAGCAAGACTAAACTGCAGTAATGCCTAGTGTTGATGTCCATTGTAGGAAGGATGTGTTAGCACTGTAAAGTATCACACTTTTAATGGCCTTCACTCATCCATTTCTCACATACCACTAAAATTTACCACACCATAATTTAATGATCATAATATATTGTTAAGATTTGTGTGACCAGATCCATTTCACAATTCATGTTCACCAATGATCCCATCAATTTGACCTTTGACACATATGTATCTCTCTGGTCATCACTGAGTAAGAGCTTTAAAACAACTAGCCCAAATTGGCAAGATCAAGTACGTGTATTTTTGATCAATAAAACATAGCCTTTCAATTTAAATAATCCCTGCATATCGGCAAAAGGTGAACCAAGTCGCAACGATCATTAACTCCAGAGGTTGCATTTTCATGAGGAAAATGCTTGTTGTCTTACTAATGAATGCCTATCGGAAAGAACAAGACCATTGGAACAAAATCCTCAAGTCATTCTGAGCATACATCTCACACCAATGAATCCTCATCGACAAGAGACACATTTTCTTTTACCAATATGGTAAAAGAACAACTATCGGCCAAAAATACATAATCAACGTAAGTTCTTCTATTCATACCGACCTCACATGTTACACCGATGAAGGAAGTTTCGGGGAGAGTCTCTCTGACTCATCTAAAGGAGAATAGTGATGAAAGAAACACATTGGGGAGACTAAAGATATCGGGACAACTTTTTATTCTCTTAGCGATGGTTCTTCTCATGCCAATGGTGATAAGAACAAATCAAAGTCCATCGGAGTGACATTGGGCAATGATTTAAAGGACCTCTAATGACCCGAAATACTTTGAGATTAGGTAAAATTCACAATTATCTCCCTAAAGTGGTACAAGTTGATAAGTAGGATAAGGGGTCATTCATATAGCATCAGTAGGGGAGTCATTCAGTCTTCCCGACCAAGAATGATAAATCAAAAGGTTTCTCCATACTGAAAAGACATTCGGTTATCTCTTGGCGATCGACTGAGAATATATAAACAAAGGTGGCAACAAGTTAGATAAATGGGTTGGCCATAAATTGAAGAAGTCTCATTGATATAATCATTTTGTTCTGACATTGTGAAATTCAAAAAACCTATAACATTCGTGTTCAGGGGTAGACATTAATGGTTGCATGAATGTGCATTGTGTAAATATTCCCTGATTGAAATAATAATAAAGAAAATTGATTTTTAGAATTGGCAGCGAGGCAGATGAGAAAGCAAACATAAGTCTAAAAAATTTGGTGTGGCCAAGAATTCTCAAGTAAGCTTGTGAACCTCTCTATAATTGTAATTCAATTCTATCACCTTGAAAATGGAGGGTTCAAGTTCTAGGAAAATGAAGGGTAGGAAATAACAAGGTGAGGGAAGTCAATCTAGAGGAAAAAAGCAGAAAATTGAAACAGGGGAGGAACCTAAAACAAAAGAAAGAATATTGAACCAAGACCTCATTGACCAGTTACCTGGTTTAGGGCCAAAGGCCAAATGGTCTACACAACTAAGGGTCGATGTACGTAGAGAGGTTTGAAGAAAAATGTAGACACATAGGGGATGTGTGGACCCCTGTTAGGGGATATGAGCTATTCATGTTTCATTACCATCAGAGAGATAGATTTCAGCCAGTGTGCAATCCATGGAACTTTAATCTGGGAAAATTTGTTGTACCAAATGTGTTTGTGAATGTAGAACTCATAAATTTTTTGGCTAAACACTTCAATCCAAACCTCAAAGGTGTTTGTGATTTATAGGGTAAACCTTTCATACATGTATCAAAGTCTGCAATCTATGAAATTTTTAACCTAGGTGACACATGTGATGAATCTATTGTATATGAGGATTTGGAGAAAGAATATTGGAGAATGGACACAACATATAGAGGCTAGAGATTGCCATTGCATAGACCTAGAAGGGACATAAACCTTGTTCCACTCAAAGACAATGATGGGCCTCCTTTCCATGTGGATTTATTTGAACCCTATTTAAAATATACATATTTCTCAGTGTGTCAAGTGTTAGACACAAAAGCTTTTGAATTCATGTCAATAAGTCCAATGGTGATTGCAGCAAAGATCCAGTGCCACAATGTGAGGCCATTTGATTATATTCCTCCCATATTTTCAAAGCAACTGAATCGGGATTGATGGTAGTTAAAAATGGATCTCCCACACTGCACTTCAAGCACTATTCCCTCTTGATGCATATGATACTGTATTATGGCTAAGAGATTGGGATGTGGCCAGAAGAACTGAAAAATTCTCAATCTAACAAGGAAGGTCAACCTCTGTCGGTGCAATTGTGGAATGAAATTTGGGATAGTAGATTTGTGAGTTTGAGTTATATTCATTTTGAAGAATATTTTGTTAAGATATTGTATAGATTTTTCAATCACCCTTGTGATTATTCTCTGACTGATGAAATTAAGAGATTTCTAAGGCCTAAAGATTTCAATGGATCAACAACTATTAGCCACAATTGAGGTGACTAGTATTTTTACATTGATACTACCATGATTAGGGTGAATGGATTTGAGGATACACCTTTTCTTCTACCAAAAATAGTGTTAAATAGAATTGCTTATTTGGAAATTTTCAGACAGTTGGATTATTCAGGTGTTATGAATCTGAGTTCTTTTGAGAAACAATCATTCATGCCAACCACATTATGTTTTGGAGACTTCATTGTATTGTCTAAAGAGGGGTATGCTTTGATTCTAATTTTTTTTATCAAATTTCAATTTGAAGAAAGAAGCACCAAGAAAAGGATTTGATCCTGAGGGCTTCATTTATTTTGCTAGACAAAAAGAAAACTTGGGTGGATATGTCCATATACCCTATCCACACAATGATATCATCAGAAACATGGAAGAAAGGGAAGAAGAATTGGCCATTGATGAATACAACAGGAAGATAGAATGAAGAATGAAGGAAATAGAGGATGCAAAAATGTTATCCTCTGGTGAAGAGTCCTCTGGTGAAAGAGAACCTCAAGCTCCAACTGATAAGATTCCTAAATTAAGAATTGAGAAGTATCAATATCCAAATAGGGAACAAGAGGTTGAGGAAATATCCAATGCAGATGCTAGGAAATTAGCCTACAAATATTTTGTTTTAGATGATGCGTTTATTAAATCTCCCAAGTTTAGGTCATTCTTATATAAGCAAAAGGGGGAGGCAATAAGGGAATCTATCTCAGATGTTACACCGAGCAATGAAGCCCAATTACTGAAAAATTTGAAGTCAGATGTGGAAAAGGAGATGACAGATATGACACTAGAAAGAGGGAGGAAGTTGTTAGAAGAATCCGGTATAATAAATTTTCCTAGTCTAGATTTGAATTCAGCTATAGTTTTTAATAGTTTCTTGCATAAAAATGGTGCTACACACAAGCTAATTCCAGAAGGAGTTACAAAAGTATACACATGGTCAAGGTATAATCTAGATGAGAATTCTCTCATGATTTGGGCCCTTTATCCTCCACACAAGAAGTCTATGATCAATGACACAAAAAAGGATTTTTCCCATGTAATGAAATTGAAAGTGGGAGAAGTTGATCCTATGGCTACTGCTGATATTGGCATAAATGTTTCCAAATTAAATAAAGCACAAATTCAGATGTTGATCAAAGAGAGAGATATGTACAAAATGAATAATGAGAAAATCTTCAAAGAGAATGATTTCCTAAAGGACATGGTCAAGGGTACACTGTAGGGACCTACTAGATTACTAACTCAGGGAGAAGGTTCTCAATCCAAGGGTGAGAGTGAGGAATCAAATAAACAAGCTCTAGTGAGAAAATACAGATTTGATGCATTCTCTACAACATTCTAGAAGAGACACTCTAACTTGATGGTTTGGATGAACAAATTTTGGGGAACCCGTTTCAAGAGTAATGCTACAATCCACGAGCATAAAAGGATGAATGACCAAATTCAAGAAAGAATCTAGGAAATATAAAAGAAAGATACTTTTGACAATGGAGCCATCACTGCTACCAAGGAAATCATGAGAAAGCACAAGGGTTACTATGAGTAGCTTCAGGGAGATGCAAAGGGATTCACTGATGCTATAAAGGAAGGGGTTGTTGCATTGTTCAGAAATGATGGAGAGTTGAAAGATCAGAACAAATGGATAGAGGAATACAGGTTGATATTACATGAAGCCTTGGAAGCAGTCAAAAGTGAGGAATCAACATTGGACAAGATATGTGAGCACTTGGAGAAAACGGTGATCATGGAGATAGCAGCAAGAAATGCCTCTGAAGATGTTGATATGCATTTGAGATAGGATTACTTAGATCACATAACAAAAGTGCATTTATGGCTTACCAGAGTTTAATTCTTTATGTTTAATTATTGTTAACTTCAAAAGAAATTAATGAAGGGGTGTGTCCTCTTCAAAAAAATTGTATATAAGTTGGATATGTAGTGATAAGAGAAAAAGAGCGAATAGAGAGAACATAGGAGATATACAAGAAGCAATTTCAGAATGTTTATTATATAGAATTTACTATGTGGATCATGATGCATGTATAAATTTTGGCTAAAATAAATTTAAGATCTCTAATTCTCAGTGGTTCAATATTGGTATCTATTGTTCGTTAGTTTGAAGCAGTTATCTAGTTGTCTCCATATTGTTACTTCTTTGTTATTTGGGGTTGTGTATCCAAGTTGATATTTTGATTCCTTCAAGACACATTTTCTATTGTTGTGTAGTAAAGTTAATTGGTTTTTGTCAAAGAATTAAAATCCTTTTTGATTGATTACAGTAACTTGGGTGCAACAATTGGATCAATAAGAAGAGTTAGGTGATTGATATGATTGTCATGTTGTCTCCACTTTGATGTTATCTTGTTATTCAAATTAAGGTTAAACTTATTTGTCAATACACATTTGTTGATATTGTGTGGTTCTATTAACTGGTTCCTTCAAGGAAGGATTAAAAATCCATTTAATAAATCACAATAACTTGATAAGGTCAATTGGATAAATAAGAAGAGCTTGTCAATCCCATCACTACACATTTATACCAGGTATAAACAAGTTAAAGTTCCAAGCAATCAAAATTATAACCAATACCAACCACTTGTTAAAGAACTTCATTGACTCTGCCCACCCAACAGAGCGCTTGTCCACCTCATTCATACATTACTTATCCAATTTCATATTAAAAATTTCTGAATATCACTTTAGGAGTAGAGTAAGTAACAAGCCCCTAACTATTTCACACTTTGTACCACTGAAAATAAATTTTTAAACCCAATTAAGTCATACAACTTTAAATCTGCTACAGCAGTCAAGGTCTACCTGCCTAGGTTTAGGAGAGCTTGAAGTGTAGGGAGTCTTAAATCACATTGGTTAGCTCCACTCATTGGTTCAAAAATGTTACAAGTTTGATCATAGAGCTTGGCACCCTCTTAGGACTTGTAACCTACATTTTTGAGATCCAACAGATTGGCGACTCTATTAGGGAAAGACAAATCTAAATCTAGGCCTTCATCATAAATTCAATACTTTGCATAAGACTCTGCTAGGAATGATAAATTATAAACTTTCTCACTTTTCTTAAAAGTGAGTGGGGGACTCTGAAATAAAAGGTGCATGACTAGGAAGTTCAAATACACATCAATAAAGACAAACCCTAGAATTCAGAGTATTAAGGTACCCTATGAGATGAATGGTAGGAGATCTTTACATTGGGACAGCCCAAAGAAGAACAATGGTAGGTGGACAGATAAACATGGGTCTTCCCCTTCAAAGATTGATGCAAATAAAAGTAGAGTCAAAGTAACAGATGTAACTAATGAAGATAGGGAGAATTCAGCAGGACAATTCCTTACCATGAATAACAACTTTGATCCATTGCATGAATCATAATTTCATGATGATGACTTGAACAGAGATCCTCAGACTCCTTTTGAACAAGAAAACACTTGTCAACCTACTTTTCGATGGAAGGAAGACCCTAAGAAAATAGAGGAATTCAAAGCCCAATTTGAAGTAGAGCAAGCTCAGGTACAAAACAAATATGATTACAAAATGTCATCACATCAAGAGGAACAAAACCATGAGGGGTCTATTGACTACACTACTGCTGATTTTGAATGGAAGAGACAACTACTTAGAGAAAGACAACAAATGATACAAGAAGCCCAAGAGATAGATCGATAACTGGCACAATTAAATATTCAGGCACCAAAATCATCAAAATATGTCCCTCCATGTAAGCAAGGTGGTAATTTCAACCAATAGGGGACATCTCAGAACACAGGTGCCCTAGGTACTTCAAAAGTACCTCATAATGCAGGTGGCAACCCAGGACAATACACCCAACATAATGCACCTCCACAAAGGTCCCAACCTCAAAATATTGGTTATGCCCCTCAGCACAACCCACCACCATACCAACAATATGCCCCATCACACCAACAACATGTACCACAACAAAATCTATATCCTCAACAACATATTCAACAAAATGTCTACCATCAGCCTCAATATGAACATTAATACCCTCCTAACCCACCACCTCTAAATTTCCACCCACAAAACCCCATGAGCACATGTAGGAAATTTGATCTTATATGACACTAGTTATGTCCATATCCAATGGACAACAATTGGAGAAACATGGTTCCCAAATTCACAGGGAATAATGTGACACCAACTGAAGAACATATTAGGAACTTTAATGCTTTCATACAAGATATTGCTATGGAGTATGAGGATGTGAACATGAGGTTATTCATGATGTCACTAATTGAAGAAGCAAGAGATTGGTTCAATAGTTTACCTAATGATTCAATTGATTATGTAGCAGATTTTCACAATCAATTCCTTGAGCAATATGGGAACCAATGTGCCCCCAAATTTTCCCTTCATGAACTACTAAGTATTCAGAAATATCAAAATGAGTCAGTTTATGACTTCAATCAAAGGTTCTCTAAATTGTATAACAAAATACCACAGGGATCCAAACTCACTGACACTGTAGCTTTGAGTATTTATTTGAAAGAATTTGATCCAAAAATAGGGTATGAACTTAGAAACGGATGTCCTAGGAGTTTAGTTGAAGCACAAAAGACAACATTGACAATTGAAACAATAGAAAAGCTGCAGGGATGATTGGAAAAAGGGATAACCTTAGAATTCCCCAAAAATTTAACAATTCCCAAAACAAGCAAGAGAATTCATATAGAAATGAAAGACTGAGGTTGCATGATATGCCATACAACACAAATTGGAAGGATGAAAAACCCATTATTAATAGGCCTAAGTATAAGGAAACCCCTGATCCCTTGAAGAAGAAAGGATCCTACATGGTAAATAACAGCCCTTGGTATCAAGTTTGCAATTTTCCCCACTCCCAAGATCATTGTGTTGTGGCACAATCAATACAAGAGGAGGAGTTGTCATATGAAAATGAAGGAGATGCTACAATATATCTAACCTCACATACCCTGCATCCAATTGAACAAGAGTACTTGTCCTCAGGAGATGAGGGTTATGAGTATGATGTAAATAATCAAAGATACAATATTCACATGGAAGAACAACAAATCTTCTTTGATCAAGAGAATGAAAGCAATGATGAGTCACAACCTCCTTATACACTAGCTAAGTTGAGTAAATATAAATTAAGGAGGCCAACAGAGGATGAAATCAAGAAATTAACCATTGTTACAGTAGAGCAAGAAAAAAGTAATTATAAGCTAAGAAACAAGATGATAAATGCAAGTGATGGCACTCTAAGAGGATTGTTTGTGAAAGATAAGGAGACAACACAAGAAAAACACAAGAAGGTGGAGATAAAGGAATCTAACAAGAAGGAGCAAAAGCATGTTCCTAAAGAAGGAGATCGAGAATTATACAAAAATAAACAAAAGAAAGATGAGACAAACAAAAGGGAAAAGGAAGAATGTAAAGCAAAACCATTGGAACAAAATAAAATTGACAAAGAAGAAAATGATTCTTCATTTGATTTTACACAAGCATTATCTCAGGTAAAGATGTTTATGCCACTCCTAGAAATGATGAAAATAAAAGATTATAGAAATAGTGTCATTAAACTAATATCCAATGGAACCAATAAAAACACAAGCATGGAAGACAGAGAAATTACTAAAACTAGTAATAACAAGCAAGGAGAGGTAAAATTCCTTGAGGTTTGTATAGGTGATACACTAATGTATCCTCCACAGGTCGATCCATTTTTCATTACTTTGCTCATAAACAACAAGTTGGTGAGGAATTGTATGATTGATTCAGGTGTTGCTATTAATATCATGCCAGTAGGAGTCATGAAACAACTGGGCATGTGGGTGAACACCACGAGTGGTAAATTCTATGCAATGGATAGTAGGCCTATCCCAATAGTAGGAATCATGAAAGATGTACAGGTAAAGTTGGCCACTTACCCACAAGAAGCATATACAATTGACATCATTGTAATAGATACACCCCCTCACTTTGGGATGCTCTTATCAAGACAATAGATTGCTTCAGTAGGAGGGAATGTGGAATTTGATTTGTCTTATGCCACAATACCAATAAATGGTGAAGTAAAATTATATAGAGAACCAAGAGTGAACCAAATTGTAGAGTAAATTGACCAAAATTAGATGAATTTCCTTTGTGATGTAGACTTGGGAAGTTTCAGAATAGAACCTTCACAACCTGAATTGTTAAATATGGATCCAATTGACAAAGATGTCTCCAAAAATGAGCATGGTGTGTGGAGAATGTATTTTGATGGAGCATGTAGCAGAGAAGGTAATGGAACAAGAGTGGTATTCATTTCACCTGAAGGTACTACATTCAAATATCCATTCTTGTTAACATTTGAATGTACAAATAACATAGCCGAGTATGAGGCCTTGTTGATTGGATTAAACATGGCTGTCAAGCACAAAATCAAATTATTGACTGTTTTTGGAGATTATGAGTTGATCATTTCACAAGTAAGATCAAAATACACCATAAAGAACAAAAGGCTGAAACAGTATAGAAATGTTGTATGGGATACCATTGAGTTATTTGATGCTTTCTCTATTGACTGGATTGATAGGTCCAAGAATCTGATGGCAGAATTCTTAGAAAATGTAGCTTTGAAAAAAGATGATGTCACTTTGGTAGGAATTTCACAAGTTGAATTCAAAACAAGACCTGTCATCCCTGATAATATTTACAACTGGCAATTTTTTAATGATGATACTGATTTGATCGAATTTTTGCATTGCATTGACTAGTATGAAGCATAGGAGATTGATTTAATGTATTTGTAGAAGAGGTAGATGGGAAACAAACTGTGTTTGGAAAAGAAGTGGTTCAACTTAAGACTAATAAGATTCCTAAGGGACTTGTAGCATTGGAGAGAGTATTTGATGGCAATGATTGAGCCCTCATGAAAAAAACACCAGTAAAATGGGAGGATGTTGAAGAAATCAACCTTGGTACTAAACTTGCCCCTATAAGAGTATACATTGGGAAAAGGATAATCCCAACAATCAAGAGGATGATGATTGCACTATTGAGGAAATATAAGCATGTTTTTGCATGGTCCTATGATGATCTCAAAGCATATAGAGAGGATTTGTTTGAACATGAGATCCCATTAAAAATAGATGCTAAACCTTTTAAACAAAAACAAAGACCCATAAATCCTACCTTAGAACCTAAAATGATGAATAACTTATGAAGCTTAGGGAGGGGTATCATCAAGCCTATCAGAAATTCATCCTGGGTTTCTAATTTAGTGCATGTTAGAAAGAAAAATGGAGATATAAGGCTTTGTGTAGACTTCAGAAACTTGAATGTGTCCTCTGTTAAGGATAACTACCCACTCCCAAACATGGAGGTAATGTTACAGAGGGTAACTAGATGTGAGCTCCTATCTATGATGGACGGATTCTCAAGTTATAACCAAGAGAAATTTAAGGAGTCGAAGCAATACAAAACAACTTTCACCACACCACGGGGAACATATGTGTATGTTAGGATGCCATTCAGACTCACAAATGTTGGTGCAACTTTCCAAAGGGCTATGGATGTTGCATTTCCTGATTTGATCAATGTAATAATGGTGGTGTACCAAGATGACTTAACTGCATATTCAAAAAGGGTAGAAGACCATGTTGAGCATTTGGAGAATATTTTCATCAAAGCAATTGAATATGGCATTTCTTTAAATCCTCAAAAATGTCATTTTGTAGTAACATAAGGGAAGTTACTAGGGCATATAGTATCTAAAGAAGGTATAAAGATTGATCCAGAAAGGGTGGAAGCCATAGACAAAATTCCTATTCCTAAGACATTCAAAGCTATCCAATACTTCTTTGGGAAAATCAACTTTGTGAGAAGGTTCATATCAAACTTTGCTGAAATAGTGAAGCCAATATCAAGAATGTTGAAGAAAGGCGCAAAGATTGATTGGACAATTCAAGCACTAGATGCATTCATATATATCAAGAGAGCAATAAAAGAAGCTCCAGTATTAAAGTCACCTGAATTTAGTAAGCCATTTCAAATCTTTTCATTTGCATCCTTTCACATAGTTGCAGTAGTCATGTTACAGAAAAATGATGAAGGGCATGAACAACCCATTTCTTTCTTCAATAAATCCCTCCAAAATGTAGAGTTGAAATATGATATTGTAGAGAAACAGGTGTATGCATTAGTAAAGACTATAAAAGCATTTAGATCATATATGGTAGTAGCTAAAGTGACAGCCTATGTGCCAAATGCTGTAGTGAAAGATATATTTGTAAAATCAGAAGTGTCAGGCTGAAGATGCAAATGGATAAATAGAATCCAATAATTTGACATTGAGTTCCAAATCATCAAACTTGTAAGAGGACAAGGACTAGCCAAACTAATGGCAGAGACAAATATTGAAGCTGCTCAAGTATGCAACCTGAGTGATGAAAATAATATGGTTTCTAGCATTGAACACACACTGTGGTACACTGATATTGTGTATTATCTCAAGCATATGAAATGACCAGAAGGATTTAGTGATAGCAAAAAGAGGACTCTTAAATTGCATGCCTCACATTATGTATTCATGAAAGGGGACCTTTATTGGAAGAATAGGGATGGTGTCTTATTGTTGTGGTTAGATGAAGATCAAGCTAGACATGTCCTCAAAGAAATGAATGAAGGAGTGTGTGGAGGGAAATTTTCAGCAAAAACAACTGCACATAAGGTGTTAAGGGTGGGCTACTATTGGCCTAGAGTTTTCAATGATGCTTATTCTTACACCAGAAGATGTGAAGCATGTCAAAAGTTTTATGGGAAGCTAAAGTATCAAGGGGCATTACCTTTGAGACCTCTGCAAGTTGAAGCTCCATTCCACCAATGGGGAATTGATTTCATAGGAGAGATTGCAAAGAAATCTAGTGAAGGGCATAGATGGATATTAGTAGCCGCAAATTACTTTACAAAATGGGTGGAAGTTGTGCCTACTAAACAAGCAACTAGCAAGGTGGTGAAATTTTTTCTATTGGAGAACATTATCACCATATTCGGAGTGCCTCCAAGGATTGTAACAGATAATGGGATGTGCTTCAGATTAGATGGATTCAAAGGATTATGCCAATCTTATGGTATAGTGATCTCATACTATTAACCATATCATCCACAGGCAAATGGGAAAGTTGAATCTAGTAACAAGAGCATCTTAAAAATCATAAAAAGGATACTAGACAATAACAAAAAGGTTGGGATTCCAAGTTGAGACTAGCTTTATGGGAAAATAGAATTACTATGAAGAAAGCCATTGGAAAATCACCTTTTGAACTTGTGTATGGGACTCAGGCTAGACTTCCTTTGCATAATTTATTGCTAGTGTGTAAATTCATCTTACAAGAAGACTTGGACATTCTTGAACCTATGGAGGAGAGGATGGAAGAGTTAATGGAACTTGATGAGATTAGAAATCAAGCCCAACAACACAATATGAAGATGTAGTTGCAAATGAAATACTATTATGATAAGAAATCAAAGAACATGAAATTTGAAATATTTGACATGGTTCTCATGTGGAATGCTAGGATTCAAGATAAATGAAAGTGTGGAAAATTTGAGGCTTTATGGTTAGGACCATTTGTCATTATTGGAAAAGCTGGTGAAGACTCATATTATCTTCAGAACATGATAGGAGAAGAACAAGAATTGCTAGTGCATGGACAATTCTTGAAACATTTATTTTCTTCAATTTTCCATGCAGAGTAGTCTAGGGGAAGGTCAAGGATTGCCAGTGCATGGAAAATTCTTGAATAAACCTTTTGAAAATAGATCTGTTTCCATGCACAGTAGTATAGGATTTCATATCACTACCATTTCCCACCATTTTTTAATTTCCCTCCATTTCCATCTTGTATCAAAGGACACTTGGTCTACTCCCCCAGAGACATGGAATCTTGTTATACCCATAGGGGGTATACATCCCCAGATGGAGCCACTATTAGCACTATTAAATCTCACACTTTTAATGGCCTTCACTCATCCATTTCTCACATACCACTAAAATTTACCACACCATAATTTAATGATCATACCAAATTGTTAAGATTTGTGTGACTAGATCCATTTCACAATTCATGTTCACCAATGATCCCATCAGTTTGACCGTTGACACATATGCATCTCTTTGGTCATCACTAAGTAAGAGCTTTAAAACAACTGGCCCAAATCGGCAAGATCAAATACGTGTCTTTCCGATCAATAAAACATAGCCTTTCAATTTGAATAATCCCTGCATATCAACAAAAGGTGAACCAAGTCACAATGATCATTAACTTCGGAGGTTGCATTTTCGGGAGGACAATGCTTGTTGTTTTACCAATGAAGACCTATCAACAAGAATAAGACCATCAGAACAAAATCATCAAGTCATTCCAAGCATACATCTCATACCGATGAATCCTCATCGGCAAGAGACACATTTTCTTTTACCGATATGATAAAAGAACAATTGTCGGGAAAAACTACATAATTGGACTAAGTTCTTCTATTCTTACCGACCTCACATGTTACACCAATGAAAGAAGTTTCAAGGAGAGTCTCACCAACTCATCCAAAGGAGAATAGCAATGAAATAAATGCATCAGGGAGACTAAAGACATCAAGACAATTTTTTATTCTCTTAGCGATGGTTCTTCTCATGCCAATGGTGATAAGAAAAAATAAAATTTTGTCAAAGTGACACTGGGCGATGATTTAAAGGACCTCTAATGACCTGAAATACTTTGAGATCGGGTAAACTTCACAATTATCTCCCTGAAGTGGTACAAGTTGATAAGCAAGATAAGGGGTCATTCATATAGCATTGGTATGGGAGTCATTCAGTCTTCCCAACCAAGAATGATAAATCAAAAGCCTACTCCATATTGAAAATACATTCGGTTATGTCTTGGCAATCAAATAGGAATATATAAAACAAAGGTGGCAACAAGTTCGATACATGGATCGACCATAAATTGAAGAAGTCTCATCGATATAATCATTTTGTTTTGAAGTTGTGAAATTCAAAAAACCTGTTACATTCATGTTGAGGGGTAGACATTAATGGTCACACGAATGTGCATTGTGTAAATATTCCCTGATTGAAAGAATAATAAACAAAAAGGATATTCAAAATTGGTAGCGAGGAGGACGAGAAAGTGGACAAAAGTCTAAAAATTTTGGTGCAGCCAAGAATTCTCAAGTAATCTTGCAAACCTCTCTATAATTGTAATTCAATTCTATCACCTTGAAAATGGAGGGTTCAAGTTTTGGGAAAATAAAGGGTAGGAAGCAACAAGGTGAGGGAAGTCAATCTAGAGGAAAAAAGTAGAAAATTAAAACAGGGGAGGAACCTAAAACAAAAGAAAGAAGATTGAACCAAGACCTCATTGACCATTACCTGGTTTAGGGCCAAAGGCTAGACGGTCTGCACAACTAAGCGCCGATGTAGAGAGGTTTGAAGACAAATGCAAAAACATAGGGGATGTGTGGACCCCTATTAGGGGATATGAGCTATTCATGTTTCATTACCATCAGAGAGATAGATTTGAGCCAATGTGCAATTCTTGGAACTTTAATCTAGGAAAATTGGTTGTCCCAAACATGTTTGTGAATGTATAACTCATAAAACTTCTAGCTAAACAATACAATATAGAACTCAAATTTGTTTGTGATTTGTAGGGTAAACCTTTCATACATGTATCAAAGTCTGCAATCTGCGAAATTTTTAACCTAGGTGACACATGTGATGAATCTATTGTATATGAGGATTTGGAGAAAGAATACTAGAGAATGGACACAACATATAGAGGCTGTAGATTTCCATTGCATAGACCTAGAAGGGACATAAACCTTATTCCACTCAAATACAATGATGGGCCTCCTTTCCATGTGGATTTATTTAAACCCTATTTAAAATATACATATTTCTCAATGTGTCAAGTGTTACGGACATAAGCTTCTAAATTCATGTCAATAAGTCCAATGGTGATTGCAATAGACATCCAGTGCCACAATGCAAGGCCATTTGTTTATGCCTCCCACATTTTGAAAGCAATTGACTCGGGATTGATGTCAGTTAAAAATTGATCTCCCACACTGCACTTCAAGCACTATTCCCTCTTGATGCATATGATATTGTATTATCGCCAGGAGATTGGGATGTGGCCAGAAGAACTAAAAATTTCTCAATCTGACAAGGAAGGTCAACCTCTGCCGGTGCAATTGTGGAATACAATTTGGGACAATAGATTTATAAGTTCCATTTATATTCATTTTGAAGAATATTTTGTTAAGATATTGTATAGATTTTTCAATCACCCTTGTGATTATTCTCTGACTAATGAAATTAAGAGATTTCTAAGGCCTAAATATTTCAACGGATCAACAACTATTAGTCACAATTGGGGTGATTGGTATTGTTACATTGATGCTACCATGATTGGGGTGTATGGCTTTGAGGATACACCTTTTATTCTCTTGAAAACAGTGCCAAATATAATTTCTTATTTGGAAATTGTCACATAGTTGGATTATTCAGGTGTTATGAATCTAATTTTTTTTTAGAAACAATCATTCATGCCAACCACATTATGTTTTGGAGACTTCATTGTATTGTCTAAAGAGGGGTATGATTTGATTCTAAATAATTTATCTCATTTCAATTTGAAGAAAGAAGCACCAAGAAAAGGATTTGATCCTGAGGGCTTCATTGATTTTGCTAGAAGGAAAGAAAACTTGGGTGGATATGTCCATATACCCTATCCACACGATGATATCATCAAAAACATGGAAGAAAGGGAAGAAGAATTGGCCATTGATGAATACAACAAGAAGATCGAATGGAGAATGAAGGAAATAGAGGATGTAGAAATGTTATCCTTTGGTGAAAGAGAACCTCAAGCTCCAACTGATAAGATTCCTAAATTAAGAATTGAGAAGTATCAATCTCCAAATAGGGAACAAGAGGTTGAGGAAATATTTGATGTAGATGCTAGGCAATTAGCCTACAAATATTTTGTTTCAGATGATGAGTTGATAAAATCTCTTGAGTTTAGGTCATTCTTATATAAGAAAAAGGGGAAGGAAATAAGGGAGTCTATCTTAGATGCTACACCGAGCAATGAAGCCCAATTACTAAAAAAATTGAAATAAGATGTGGAAAAGGAGATGAAGGATATGAATCCAGAAAGAGGGAGGAAGTTGTTAGAAGAATCCAATATAATGATTTTTCCTAGTCTAGATTTGAATTCAGCTCTGGTTTTTAATAGTTTCTTGCATAACAATGGTGCTACACACAAGCTAAGTCTAGAAGGAGTTGCAGAAGTATATGCAGGGTCAAGGTATAATCTAGATGAGAATTCTCTCATGATTTGGGCCCTATATCCTCCACACAAGAAGTTTGTGATCATTCACATAGAAAAGGATTTTTCCCATGTAATGACATTGAAAGTGGGAGAAGTTGATTTTGTGGCTACTATTGATATTGGCATAAATGTTGCCAATTTAAATAAAGCACAAATTCAGATGTTGATCAAAGAGAGAGATATGTACAAAATGAATAATGAGAAAATCCTCACAAAGAATGATTTCCTGAAGGACATGGTCAAGGGTACACTGCAGGTACCTACTAGATTACTAACTCAGGTAGAAGGTTCTCAATCCAAGGGTGATTTTGAGGAATCAAATAAATAATCTCTAGTGAGAAAAGATAGATTCTATGCATTCTCTACAGCATTCTAGAAGAGACACTCTAACTTGATGGTTTAGATGGACAAATTTTGCGGAACCCATTTCAAGAGTAATTCTACAATCCAGGAGCATAAAGGATGAAAGACTGAATTCAAGAAAGAATCTAGGAAATACAAAAGAAAGATACTTCTGACAATGGAGCCATCACTGTAGCTAAGGAAATCATGAGAAAGCACAAGGGTTACTATGACGAGCTTCAGGGAGATACAAAGGGATTCATTGATGCTGCAAAGGAAGGGGTGCCTGCATTGTTTAGAAATGATGGAGAGTTGAAAGATTGGAATGAATGGATAGAGGAATGCGGGTTGATATTACATGAAGCCTTGGAAGTAGCCAAAAGTGAGGAATCGACATTAGACAAGATATGTGAGCACTTGGAGAAAATGATGATCATGGAGATAGCAACAAGAAATGCCTCTGAAGATGTTGATGCACATTTGAGATAGGATTACTTAGATCACATAACAAAAGTGCATTTATGGCTTACCAGAGTTTAATTCTTTATGTTTAATTGTTGTTAACTTCAAAAGACATTAATGAAGGGGTGTGTCCTATTCAAAATTTATGTATATAAGTTGGATATGTAGTGATAAGAGAAAAAGAGCGAATAGAGAGAACATAGGAGATATACGAGAAGCACTTTCAAAATTTTTATTATATAGACTTTACTGTGTGGATCATGATGCATGTATAAATTTTGGTTAAAATCAATGGAAGATCTTTAATTCTCAATGGTTCAATATTGGTATTTATTGTTTGTTAGTTTGAAGCAGTTATCTTATTGTCTCCATATTGTTACTTCTTTGTTATTTGGGTTTGTGTATCCAAGTTGATATTTCAATTCCTTCAAGACACATTTGTTGTTGTTGTGTAGTGAAGTTAATTGGTTTATGTCAAAGAATTAAAATCCTTTTTGATTGATTATAGTAACTTTGGGATAACAATTGGATCAATAAGAAGAGTTAGGTGATTGATATGATTGTCATTTTGTCTCCACTTTGATGTTATCTTGTTATTCAAATTAAGGTTAAACTTATTTGTCAATACACATTTGCTGATATTGTGTGGTTCTATTGACTGGTTCCTTCAAGGAAGGATTAAAAATCCTTTTAATAAATCACAGTAACTTGATAAGGTCAATTGGATAAAAAAGAAGAGCTTTTCAATCACATTCCTACACATTTATACCAGGTATAAACAAGTTAAAGTGCCAAGGAATAAGAATTATAACCAATACCAACCACTTGTTAAAGAACTTCATTGACTCTGCCCACCCAACAGAGCACTGGTCCACCTCATTCATACATTAATTATCCAATTTCATATTACAAATTTCTTATTATCACGTTAGGAGTAGAGTAAGTAACAAGCTCCCAACTATTTCACACTTTGTGAAACTAAAAATAAATTTATAAACCCAATTAAGTCATAAAACTTTAAATCTTCTACAACAGTCAAGGTCTACCCGCCTAGGTTTAGGAGAGCCTAAAGTGTAGGGAGTCTTAAATCACAATGGTTAGCTCCACTCATTGGTTCAAAAATGTTACAAGTCTAATCATAGAGCTTGGCACCCTCTTAGGACTTGTAACTTACATTTTTGAGATCCAACAGGATGCATCCTAGGACATGATGTTATTAGATGATTTTGGGTTTAACGGGATGATGGGTTGTTGATACTAAGAGTTGACCAACTTGTTTACCTATTGACCTAGAATTAATACCTTGACATTTGAGTTTACACTTTTAAATTTGCTATACTTGTTTCCGCTTTTTTTGTCAAAAGGGGGAGATGATGATTGATTTATTGTGAGTGGATGTTTATTGTGAGATTAATATGAAATGGATGATTTTCTATTTTTTGAATGTTTTTAGTGTTTTGAAATGTTTTGAGGCTGTTTTTGAGCTTTTTCGAGAAATGTTTTGATTTTCAAAATTTCCAATGTTTTTGTGTTTTCTGAGATTTTGACCAAGAAGCTAACCTAAGGACCTATCCTAGGGGCCTTGGGGGTTGATCAAAGATTAGCCTTTCCTATGTTATACATGCAAAGACCACATAGTTCAACTGACATAGACTCAATTATTGATGAGATATGAACAATTGGACTGCCAATTTATTATGGTGGACACCTAAGGACTGACCTAATGTCTTGGAGGTTGATCAAATATTAGCCTTGCCTACGTTCAAGCTCAAATACAATGTAGTTTGACATGATGACTATGTTTTTGAATTTTTCTATTTTTGACCTATTTTTGGATTTTTGATATGTTTTGGATGTTTTTGGATATTTTTGGTTTTATGAATGTTTTTGAATTTTTTGATGTTTGGAGGATTTCAAGATATACATGAATCCGATCTGATGTGGATATAGATACTTTCCCCTAGCGTGATGCGATAGAATACCTCAATATAGGCAAGACAAATTGACCTTAGGAATGTGCCAAGTAGTTCTAGGATGGAACATGAGATGTACACAAGATCAAGGCATGATGCAGACACATATAGGTGATGAAAAGATCAATGGAATGTGATGGGTGAATGTGATGGAAGGTGATGCTAAACAAGTCGAAGAATCCATGGTGGATGGAAAGTGCTTATTTACACAAGGCGCCTGATTGCTAGGTTTTCACCAAGGTACTTTCCCAAAGCACCACCGAAGTGGTTTTCAATAGAGGATGATTTTTTTCTTTACTATTTTCAATCCTTTTTCTGATTTTTTTTTGGATTTTGATATTTTTTTGATTTTTTTGTATTTTTGGATTTATACCTCGCAAGCTTAGGCATATAAATTTTTGAGATGGGATCTATTCCTGGGATCCTCGAGAGGCTCACCTCTGGGTGTGGATAACTGATATGCTCCTGATTTGTAACTTGCGGTGACAACAAATGGTCCCAACTAGTTGGGTTCAAATTTTCCCTTGCTGTCTAGATTTGGTACATTCTTTTGATTTTCTTTCAACATGAGCTCTTTGACTTGAAATGATTGAATTTTTATCTTTTTGTTATAGCTCCTCTTTAAACGGTTCTGATAAACTTGTAGGTGGTTCAAAGCATCCATGCACCGCTCGTCCAATAACTCTAGCTCATTCAACCGTGGCACCCGATACTCCTCATCAGTGATAAGATTCTACAATAATATTCTCAGGGATGGGAGCTCAACCTCAATGGGAAGGATGGATTTTGATCCATAGAGTAGGGAGAAAGGGGTTGCACTTGTAGGTGTGTGAATACTTGTTCGATAGGCCCATACGGTAGGCTTTAGTTGTAGGTTCCTGTCACAACCAGCTTCATTGACCGTTTTCTTTAGGATCTTCAAAATGGTCTTGCTGCTTGGCCATTACCTTGGGGGTAATACGGGGTGGAGAAGTGATGTTGGATATTAATCTTTGGCATAGCTCATGAACATCCTGGTTCTTGAAGGGTGTTCCATTATCAGAGATAAGGGCTTGTGCAACACCTTAATGGAAAATGAGGTAATTCAAGATGAATTTAGAAATTTTCTTCCCTGTGATATAGGTCATCAGGATGGCTTCTACCCACTTTATGAAGTATTTTTTGGCGGTAATGATGAACTTATGTACATTAGATGAGGTAGGTGTGATTTTCCCAATGAGGTCAATTCCCCACTGTGAGAAGGGCCAAGGTGTGTTGATTGATTGGAGCTCCTGATTTGGTGCATAGATGAGGTCCCCATGCTATTGGCATTGCATACATTTTTGGACATAGTTGTGAGATTCTTTCTCCATGGTAGGCCAATAGTACCTAGTACTCAGCAAGTTCTTGGCCAAGGTCATACCACTCGAGTGTGAACCACAAATTCCATTTTGTACCTTTGTTAAGGTAGTCAAAGCTTCCTCAGGATTAAGGCATTGTAATAAGGTTCCTTCGATACTTCTATGGTAGAGGGTGTCACCTAAGATGATGAAGCGGGATAATTTTTTAATGGTCTTCTTGAGATTCAGGGTAATGTCAGTGGGGAGGACTCCTATTTTTAAGTAAGTGAATATATCATGGTACCAAGGATCATCGGGACCAACAATTTCGCACAAAAACTCAGATTTTGATACCTTGAAAGTTGGTATGAGAAGCTACTCTACAAGGAATTTATGTTTATGGACATTCCTTGGGAGATCTAACAATGATCCAATCATATCCATAGCATCAACTACTCTATTATTTACCCTTGGTATCTGCTCAAATGTTATGTCGATGAAGAACTCTTTGAGATCCTCCACCATCTTTTTGCATGGGGTAAGTTTTTCATCCTTAGTTTGATATTCATCATTGAATTGATTGATAATCAGTTGGGAATCCCCATAGACCTTGAGTGCCATGATTTTCCATTGTACTATGATTTGAAGTCCTATGATAAGACCTTTGTATTTCACAATGTTATTGGTGCAAGGGAAAGACAACCTATATGATTTTGGGATACAATCCCCTTGTGGTGTGATGAGGATTCCTGCTCCTAACCCATGTTGTGTGTATGATCCGTCAAAGTATACCTTCCAATCATCTGTGACATTTAGGTTGAAGATTGACTCATCTGGAAACTCTAATACTAGTGGGTATTTTGCATATATGAGGGCTTTGGCCAATTGATTTGCAATGGCTTGTCCTTTGATAGCTTTTTGTTCCACATACTCAATGTCATACTCTGTCAATATCATAACCCATTTGGCCATCCGTCCCGTTAGAGTTTGTTTGGATAAGAGATACTTGAGGGAATCAATCTTGGAGATGAGCTTGATCTGATGAGCCAGCATGTAGTGCCTCAATTTTTGTGAGGAAAACACTACTCAAAGACAAGCCTTCTCAATGAATGTGTAGTTTAGCTCATGTCCCATCAAGGTTCTACTAATTTATTAGATAGCTCTTTCTTTCCCTATTTCATCATGCTGAGCTAGAAGAGCACCAAGAGTTGTTGTAGCTGAAATGTAAAGGATCAATGGTTTGTTCAGGATTGGTGGCATGAGGACTGGAAATGTTAGCAAGTATTCTTTGATTTGATTAAATTCCTAATCGCATTTCTCATCCCACTTATAGGTTACCCCTTTGTGGAGTAGGTGAGAAAAGGGGACGATTTTATTAGCCAACTGTGATATGAATCTTCTGATTGATTGAAGCCTTCCCTGTAGACCTCTTAGCTACTTCAGTGTCTGTGGAGCCTCCATGTCTATGATTTCCTTGAATTTTTCTGGATCTATTTCGATTCCTCTCACCGATAAAATATATCTTAAGATCTTTCTTGAAGTTACACCAAAGACACATTTCTTGGGATTCATTCATACCTTATATTCTTCTAATCTATCGAAGATTGAGCCCATTGTTGATATATGGTCTTGATGCTTCCTTGATTTGGCTAGTATGTCATCCACATAGTCTTCTACATATTTTTGGATCATGCCATGAAAGATTAAAGTCATATCCCTTTGATCTCCATAATTTTAAAGCCCAAAAGGCATCATATTGCAACAGTAGGTGCCCCAAGGACAGGTGAAGGTTGTTTTATGTTGGTCATCCTTTGCAATCATAATCTGGTTGTATCCTAAAAATCCATCGATCAATGATAGCATTTCATGCCCCGTTGTTAGGTATATAATCATATCTATGTTGGGGAGGGGGAAATCATCCTTAGGACATGCTTTATTCAGGTCTTTGAAGTCAGTGCAAATTTTGATGCCCCTAGTGGGCTGGGAAAAAGGTACTAGGTTGGAAACCCATTCTAGATAATCAATGGGTCATATGAAGTTGGCATCAAGGATTCTATGTAGCTCAAGTTTGACCAACAAGGTGATTTTTGGATGCATCTTTCTCAATTTTTGTCTCACAAGTTTTTCCTCAAGATATATTGCTAGGTGATGGACCACCACTTCTGGATCAAAGCCCGCCATATTAGCATGTGCATACAAAGTTCACTTCCTTTACTTTAGAAATGCTGCTAGATTTTCTTGTTCCTTAGTCAAAAGTGATTCGGCATAGAAAGTGATGTGTGGGGTCTCTTCAGTTCCCAAATTCACGAGGTTGTACTTTTTTGCTAGGACTGTTGATTTCTCTGGATGGATGGCACTAAGGGGAAAATTGAATCCCTCATCCTTTGGAACCTCGGAGAGGTTTTCACCAATGGATATGTCCTTTATTTTTACTATTTTGGTATCAGAAAGTGAAAAAATGTGGTTTTCACTTAAGGATCGAGACATTACTCTTAAATTTTCAATTTTGTGACTAAGAGATTCAATCGTTTCCTCATAGTACGCATGTCTATCCAACTCTATGTAAAACCCTGCTTTGTGATATCCATACGGTAGATTATCCCTTAGTCAAATGAATTCTAAGAGAGCCTCATCATTTTTTAACGTATCTAAGATTGATGGTCCTCATTGGTCTTAGTCGATGAGTTGGGGGTAAACGAGCTTTATCTCAATGGCTTGGTTGCTTGACTCGAATGACATTGAGGTGATCATGTAAATGGAGGAATCCTCAAATAGCATAGATAGGTTAGAGATAGGATATTCAAAGGGACTACTAAGCGAGACATGGATTGAAGAGGAATCTTTGACAATTTTAACAAGTGCATCTTTTCCAAGTATGGTTATCTTTCGTGCAGGGGCACCTTTGAACAAAATTTGTCAATTCAAGATGTTGATGAGTAGGCTTTAGGATTTGGTGTATTTTTGTTTGAATAAGGTCCAAGAGGCCATTTATTATTGTATTGATTCTTATTAGATGGTTCTTATGTGTTTAGAAGGTCAATAATGTTGAAATTTCAAAGGCATTGGAAAGTTGTCATGGTGAGTAAAAAGATGTAAAATTGCTTAAAAGTTCCAAAAAGTAGATTTTGTGGAATCCTAACGGCCAGGCATTTCAAAAGTCAGTTTTTGGCATTGGGACAGTTAGTTTAGGAGGGAAACAATATATATATATATGATGTAAGGCTTTGATGGAGGATTGATTTTTGAAGATTTGAAGTGGAACTAATAAAGAAATTCTTGTTATTCTTCAGTTTTCCTGTATTTCCTTATTTTCTCAATCTATGTACGAGCTGTACAACTTCTTATTGATTCAAATTGAATTGGTTTGCATATTAGCCTATCCTAGCTTTCATTTGAATCCACTCTTGAGAAGTTTCATTCAATTTAGTGTATTTTATTGTTGAATTTCTAAGACCAAGTTTGAAGTTGTAGGGTTAAGGGTTTTGTAAGTCTCTAAAATGAAAAACTAACCCATTCCACTATTTGTGGCTACTGTAACTTGTGGAATGGGTCTGAAATAATAGAAAATAGGTCTGTACATGTTGTGTGAGTGTAGGGGAGGCCAAAGATAGTGTTGGGCATGGAGCCCTAGGTGTGGAAATTGAGTTTTCCAAGTGAAATAGTGAGGTTTTGGTATGGTAAAGAGTGAAATAGTTTGGGGCAGCATTATTTCTTGATGGAATACGCATGTGCAGAGGTAATTGAGCCTATTTGAGGTGGTGAAAAGTTTAGATAAGGCTTTGTAATGTGATTTTCAATAAAACCCTAGGTTTTTGGCAATAAAAGAGGGTTTCTAGTTTTAGCTCTTTGGAGTTAGAGTTTCTATAAAAAACTTGTGTAATCTTAGGTTTGGAGACCTGTTGAGTGTTTCCCTAGTGGTTTTAGAGGTTGGTGAAAAGTTTTAAGACAAGACCCTTTGTAAAATAGGCCTAATTTGAGGTCTAGTTGGCATTAGAAACTTGTTTTGAAGAAGTTGTTGAAAGGAAACCTATTGAGTGCTTGAGATATGTTGTTGAGTTCCTTGATGGGTCTTTGAATTGGTGTTATTCTTGGTCTGAGAAGACCTTCTCTAAAAGATATACCTAATTGAGTCAATTTGCAATGCTACAAGGAATTGTGAGAATTTGATGTGATCGTGAGAATTTGAGAACTTGGTGACTTGATAAGTTGTGGTATTGTTTGGAATTGTGTTGTGTGGTTGTAGGACCTCCCCTTATTGGTATCAAGTGGTATTAGATCAAAGGTACCAAATCACTGAAGAAGAAGATTGTAGTTTCTGAAAGAAAGATTGGAAGGTGAAGAGGAAAAACTAAGAAGATGCCTCCAAAAGGAAAGAATGTGGAAAAAGAGGTGAGTGACTTGAAGGGTCGGTATATTAGAGAGATTAGAGAATTGGAAGAGATATTTTCAGCCTTAGAGACAAACAAGAGAAGAGAAGAAGTTGAAAGTAGTGTTTCAGATGATGAAGATGAAGAAGAGTTTGAAGATGTTGAGGAAGAACTTGATCCAGAAGACTAGAGAATGGCCAAATTGTTGAAGGAAGCCAAAGGTGAAAAACATAAAGTGAAGATTGATGTTCAAAATTTTGGTGGAAACCTAAATGAAGAAGAGTTACTGGATTGGGTAGCATCTTTGGACAACTCCTTTGAGTGTGAAGACATTCTAGAAGAATAGAGAGTCAAGATTGCAAAGACAAAGCTTAAAGGTCATGCAATTTTGTGGTGGGGTTATCTACAATTAGAGAGAAGGAAGCAAGGAAAATCCAAGATTGTATCATGGGACAAGATGGTAGCCAAGATGAAAGGTAAATTTCTCCCTTTTGATTATTCTATTCAAATGTTTAAGAGGTTACAAAGTTTAAGGAAAAAGGAAATGGATGTAAAATCATACACTAAAGAGTTTTACAAATTAAGTATGAGATCTAACCATAATGAGAATGAGGGTGAGAAAATTGCTAGGTACTTGGGTGGTTTGAGATTGAATATACAGGATGAATTAGATTTATCAAATCTTAGGAGTGTAAAAGAATGTTATCAAATGGCACTGAAAGCTGAAGAAAAGATAAAAAGAAGACAAGAGAAGACAATTAGAGGAAGAGGCAGAATTACAAAGAGGAATGGGATCTTTCTCTACTCCAAGAAAAAAAAATGAGAACCAAGAGGATGTGCACAAAAATGAAGAGCAAGTTGTAGATTTCAGGGGTGGTTATAGAGGCACAAGGGGCAGATTTGGTGGTGGAAGAAATCCTAAAAATTTTGCAGGAAGGTGTTTCAATTGCCAAGAGTTTGGTCATCCTTCTTATAGATGCCTTGAGAAATTTGGTTCAACATCAAGTGGAGGAGAAAGGAAGAATGAAAGAAGAGCACAAATTGTTCAAGAGGATGAAGCTGAAAGTTCAAACTCCAATAGTATTCATGCTGCTCCTGAAGTAGGTGAAAGTTTGATGATGAAGAGACAACTCCTAAAGACAACCAAGGAGAAGGAGTTGATTCAAAGAAGAGCCTTATTTAGGACAGCTTGCAAATGCAAAAACAAGGTATATAAGATTGTAGTGGATTCAGGATGCACTGATAATATGATATCTACTGAAATGGTGGAAAAAATTAAAATTGGAAAGAGTACCTAGAGAAAAGCCTTACAAAGTGTCTTGGGTACGTGACAATCAATACATTGTGGTGAGTGAACAAGCTTTAGTTGAATTTCAAATAGGTAGGTACAAAGATAAGGTTGTTTGTGACATTTTTCCTATGAGTTGTTGCCATGTGTTGCTAGGAAGGCCCTGGCAGTTTGACAGGTCAGCAATGTATAATGGGAGACAAAACACTCATACCATTGAAAAGGATGGGAGAACATTCATTTTAACTCCATTGAATGAAGAGACTAAAGAGCAAGGTTAGATCATCATGATAGGGAGAAAAGAGTTTGTAAGTATTGATGAAGGTAAGAATAAGATTTTGGAAGCCATTTCAAGGATTGATACTGTTGGGGCAGTAGATGAGAAGAATAGAGACAAGGTGCAATCAATTGTTGTAAAGGATGCCTTCATGTGGAGGAGGAAAGTAGATGGAATTGTGTCTCAATCTAATACAATGCGAAGTAAGGGTGAAAACCCTGTGGAAAGGCAAGAAATGAGTGATGGAATTATAGTTGGGATAGTCATGTGCCCTGTGATAGTGAAAACAGTGAAGAGGCAGTCATAAGTTGATACCACAGAGGTTTGTAAGGTTGTTGGGACAATGAAAAAGGTGATTGCAGGTTTGACAGAGGTACCTAAGAGTGATGGTAAATAAATTTGAAAGTCTGATAGATAAAATGATGAAGTTAAGAAGGGAATTGGACAAAGATCCAAGCATGAAGCAAAGAGGGAAGTGAGGGAAGTTGGTAAAATTTTGTGTATAGATGTAAAGGAGAATGTGATATTAGTGTTTGATGATGGAAAAGGTGAAGAACACCCCATAGGATAGTATGTATAGTTGAAGCATGAAAAAGTCAAGAAGGAAAAGCATGCCAAGTACAGTGAAGAACAAAGGCAAGGTGAATCTATTGAAATCAAACAAGAAGGTTAGAGGCATGAAGAGCACAAAGGAGGACAAGTTGAAACAATATTTCCAAGAGACTTGGAAAAATTCAAAGTTGGGGTGTATGGTGCAGGGGCACCTTTGAACAAAATTTGTCAATTCAACATGTTGATGAGTATGCTTTAGGATTTGGTGTTTTTTTGTTTGAATAAGGTCCAGGAGGCCATTTATTATTGTATTGAGTCTTATTATATGGTTCTTATGTGTTTAGAAGGTCAATAATGTTGAAATTCCAAAGGCATTGAAAAGTTGTCATGTTGACTAAAAAGATGTACAATTGCTTAAAAGTTGCAAAAAAAAAATTTTGTGGAATCCTAATGGTCAGGCATTTCAAAAGTCAATTTTTGGCATTGGGACAGTTAGTTTAGGAGGGAAAAAATATATATATTATGTAAGGCTTCGATGGAGGATTGATTTTTGAAGATTTGAAGTGGAACTAACAAAGAAATTCTTGTTATTCTTCAGTTTTCTTGTATTTCCTTGTTTTTTCAATCTCTGTACGGCCCGTACATCTTCTTATTGATTCAAATTGAATTGGTTTGCATATTAGCCTATCCTAGCTTTCATTTGAATCCACTCTTGAGAAGTTTCATTTAGTTTAGTGAATTTTATTGTTGAATTTCTAAGAATGGGTCTGAAGTTACAAGTGTAAGGAAATTAAGGGAGTGTATCGAATAAAAACTCCAAACAGTAGTGCCTTTGGTAACTTCAATTTCGAAGATTACCTCAAAGACACAAACAACTATGTCCTAAAGCAGAAATAGACACAGTTATTTCCCACATTGATCCTTCTGAGAAAAACATATGTGAATTCAACAGCAAGCAACAACACAGATGAAAGATACTACAAAAAATAGAACACAAAGATTTTACGTGGGGAAAACCCTTTCGGGTAAAAAACCCCACTCTCCAAAGTTCAAGCCACTGTATTATTCAACAACAGACAGTTACAATATAGTTTCAGGCTCTTAGCCTTTTCAAAGATTACATCTTGTTCATCTAGATACAACTGGTAACACACTATCCCTGAGAGATCAGGAGAGATTCCAGCATAACACTGCCTTTCTCTTCCTCTGCTTTGACCTCATGGCTTCGAACTTTCGACCAGCCACTCAATCCTCACTCTATCATTCTCTCTCTACTTTTGGCTCTTCAGCTCCTTGGCTTATCAGCACCTCGCTACAAAACGTCCAATGCATTCATATACATTTGTTCTCATCTTCCAACTATCGGATCACAATCTCCAGCTCAGCATCATTATCGTCGAAGATGTTTCCATTTCCTATATTTTTCCCTTTCACACAAAAATGGTCGCAATGGTCTCACAACAAACGGTTCACATTCTGCTCTCTGATTGGTCCAAATTGCACCACGTCGGATAGTCTTCACTCGATCAAGGATGTTCAACCTGTGTTGCATGTCGATGAGACACTAACCGTGTCTCCCCGATGCCACAAAGCCCATATCATCTTCACTATCGGCAAGACGTTACACCGAGTCTAGAAAGTTATCACTCTGACTTCCCCTTGTCGCCAAGACATCTTACCGAAGTTCCCAAGGTCACATAGATGTGATCTTTTCCATCGGAAAGACTATCGTCTTTCACCAAGACATCGCACTGAAGTTCCCAAGTCACATCGACCTTGACATTCTCATTGGCGAGACAATCGACATTCGATGAGACAACGTACTGATGTTCAAAGGTCACTCTGAAATGCCCAACAGTCGACAAGACTTACCTCCCTTCGCTAAGAGATCATATCGAACACCAAGCAACAGTCGGCAAGACTTATCGCTTTCGCTAAGAGGTCATACCGACATCAGGATTCCCATCGGCAAGACAAACACTTTTCACCTAGACATCATACTGATGCCTCCAAGTTACACCGTAGTGCTTGACAGTCGGCAAGACTTTCCACATTCGGTAAGACAACATACCGAAACACGTGTTACGTCGAAGTCTCCTGTCGGCCAGACTTCCCGCTATCGCCAAAAGGTTACACTGAGCCTCTTATGATACACCACAACCATCAGTGAGACCAACACCTATCACCAAGACTTCATGCCGAAGTCTCCAGGTTATCGAGCCCACCTTTCGACAGGAGTCATGCCGAACACATCCCACACCATCGGTGAGACAAACGCCCGTTGCCAAAACTTCATAGCGAAGTCTTTTTAGTCACCGCGAAGACCCCAAGCACTATCGCTAAGACTTCTCCATTGTCGCTGGGACATCATACCGATCACCTTGAGCTACTCCGATGACTCCAAGATTTTCCCCGTTGGCGTGACCTTTCATTCTCGCTAGGACATCTTACCGAAGCCCTTGTGATTACCCCAATAGCCATATGCTATCGGTGATACTTTCACCAATCACTGGGACTTCTCCCCGACCCCCGATAAGAGCATTCTCCTAAGTGTCCAAGTCACCCCGATGACTTCAATCAGCGAGACATCTCCTAGTCACTAAGACCACATACCGACACACTTGAGTTACAACGATAGACTTCATTCGGCAAGACATTAGCTCTGTCTCAGCAACATGAGAAAAACAAAAGGTTATCAAACTACCAGTCGGCCAGACAACATGAATGTCACAGCGACCATGCTTTCTTAGAGATTTCAACCTGTGAGATTGAGAAACATTTTTCAACAATCTCCCACTTGAAAAAGATCACACAGGCACCTCCAAAGCAACCAGAAACTAGGATCACACTAGCTCCACCAGTTCAGACCCCACAAAACTCAAGACTCCTAACCAAAAAGTCCACAAATAACAGTCCACCAGACAATCTGCAACAAAGACCAGGCATCCAACTGCAACTCAATGACCAACAAAGCAAACCGATCACAGGCATCCAAGAAACCACATAGATCAAAAACATGCTCTCATGTTCCATCAAGAATTTTGCTCCAACATCCAAGATGTTCACCTTCAAGCAACAATCATATCATCTTCCAACATGCCACTTGTGGAAGAAGAATACAAAGCCACGGTGTATAAGCACCATTCCAATGAACACAAGCAAAAGATCCCAGTGATATCACCAACAAGATACAGCTACCACTTCATTGTGCTCAAACACTATATAGAAGCAATATCAACTTCAAAGCTTCAATCAGAACACAATAGTGAAGTCATTATCCAGAAACAAGATACTAAACATTAGTTAGAACAACAATCAAACTGACTGCTCCCATCCAACTGATAACCCACGCAACTAAAAATAGCACCCACAGCTCATGCTATACCATCCAATCTCACATACCTCAACAGGTATCACCATTAGTAAACTCATGCCAAACCAGAACCAACTCATCAACAGCAAATACAAGCTCCAAGTGTCAACCAATCGAAGATGACACAACACATATAGGAACTCCCACTGCCTGAGTAATCTAGATCTGAAAGATCAAAAGGCATCACAAGTCTACCAATAACAACACATAGAATATGTAACCATTTAGTACCAAGAAAATATCCACAATGATATGCACAACCTGCAACAACCCGCTACAAGAGACATTTCTCTCACCACAAACCTTCACGGCCATAGAGAGAAACTCTGCACATCATCTTCCTGTAGAACATCCTTCTACATACACTTCTAACAGCCAGCTGTTTCAAGAATGATCTTCTTCATAACCAAAAAGAGAAACCTTAACAACATCCATCCGTTCAATCACCAAGATCAAACCAATTTAAAAACATGGATGTAAGCTTCTTAAAGAAGATAAAACTACTACATTCCCCATTTCAGGAAAGCAACCCATTCAACATCTCCTACCAATTCTTATTAGTAACAAGGAGATAAAACAAAATTGTACAACTTCCACTATGAATCCTTCAGAACCATTAGACTACAATTCAAGATCCATATCATGAAAGTAAACATAAAACATATCTAAAGGATATAAAGGGCCAAATACCTCTCAGATAAACTACTGAGCAAACCAAGAGTGGGAACGAGAATACTCCTTCAAGATATACAAGCCATTATGACTAATCCAAGAGCTATCTCCTCATAGGTCTCTTATTGAACTCACGTTCAACCAAGGTGAAGGCTTCTCGGACTTTCTGCTAAAAAAATTTAACAAGAGTAACAAGTAGAAACACTTCTCTCATAAGAGAAAAACAACCTCACCTTATTCTTCATGTATTCATGAGTACTAGCAACCGATCATCTCATGCTAAACTTCAACTGCATAACTGCACTATCATGAAGTATCAAGCAAGTAATCAAAGCACTCAATACACAAAGAATTACTAGACCACTGTCAAAGCTCCAATCATCTGAATCAGGAACTTATCATGACATCATGATCTACACATCCCCATAGGAGATACCACGCTTCAAGTGACTTCTCCATTGTCTCAAGTACAATGCACAATGCCAAAACTCCAATGCACAAACAAGAGTATACTATGACATAAAGCAAATAAACTTAAAAACAACATCACCTATCAAGCACCACCAACACCTTAGCCAAAGACTCCAAGCGTCCTCCATGGTTCCAAGATGTTGTACATCTTCAAATAATGTTCATGCAAATGCGAAAGAACCCTACTGCGGCAACAGGATCCCAAGATACATTTGCAACACTAAAGAAGACTATTCACCACCACGTGATGAATCCACAGTCACTGCTAGAGCTCCCACTGAAACGTGACACCCGAGCTCTCCAAGCATCATGACCACCTGCTACAGGTTCCCATAACCAACTATACAAGTACTCAAAAGTATCTATCCTCTCATCTCAAAGCACCACACCAATGCACAAGTGACCACAGACAAGGCCAACTAACAAGTTTGTACCAACAATGAATCAACCTCGTGGATATAGATAGTCCACTTCCGAGTTGTCTCATAGCAAACATGTAGGTAAAGACAACCCACAACATTGCACAACCCGTAGATCCATTCAACAGAAATGTGCAAACCCATCATTGCATTGGAAATGCAAAACTAAGATCTCAAAGAGAATAACCATGTAGACAACATGACTCAAACATTAGATCAAGCTCAAATCCGATTCACCAATCACATCCACAACAAGCACCATAGTCAAGAAACCCACAAGCACCACCACAAGAATGCTGAGTGACAAATCATGTACTAACACTCCCATGCAGAGAAGAAATCATACCTCCTCAAGCCATGCACCAAGCATGCATGCATACCTGCAACTATCTCATCCAGCAACACCCCAAAATGCCAGTGTCTAGACAATAGCTTAACAACAACTCCACATGACCACAAGTTTTTCTTAACCGTGTAAAACCTGCAAAACTATAGAGCCATGCAAGTACAAAGCATCCTTAAAAAAGGAAACAATGGTTCAGAAAATCTAGGCCCCTTTCAGGCCAAATCTAAACGACCTCCATGTACATGCATCCGAGAAAGAGAGAAAGGCTATTTCAGAAGCTTACAAATCATCTAATGATTAACTCCATAGCCTTTATGTATTCGAGGTTAACAGGAAACAATGCCTTCCAACACCAGGAACCACCACCTAGCATAAGCACTCTCTTCCATGACTGAGAAACAATCTAGGCTTCTCCATATCACTCAGGAGCCTGACACACAGACGCCCAATATGAAAGCTTTACTGCTACACAACCACAGAGAAAAGCAATACACTTCATACTTCAAGGTTATACCTCTACCAGCCAGGAGACACAAATCACAACATGATCAACCCCCCTTTCCATCTTGACCATCCTTCAAGCTGCATACTATCTCAGAATACCACAAGGCTTCCACTCATCAAAGGATCAATACATCAGTCCATTCCTCCAAATTTCTTCCAACCCATCAAGCTAAGAAATCTTCATAGGAGAAATTCTAGAACCAACAACTAGAAGAAGGCTCTAATACAACTTGTAAGTAAATTAAGGGAGCATATCTAATGAAAACTCCAAATAGTAGTGCCTTTGGTAACTTCAATTTTGAAGATTACCTCAAAGACACAAACAACTATGTCCTAAAGCGGAAACAGACACAATTATTTCCCACATTGATCCTTCTGAGAAAAACATATGTGAATTCAACAGCAAGCAACAACACAGATGAAAGATACTACAGAAAATAGAACAAAAAGATTTTACGTGGGGAAAACCCTTTCAGGTAAAAAACCCCACTCTCAAAAGTTCGAGCCATTGTATTATTCAACAACAAATAGTTACAATACAGTTTCAGGCTCTTAGCCTTTTCAGAGATTACATCTTGTTCATCTGGATACAACTGGTAACACACTATCCCTGAGAGATCAGGAGAGATTCCAGCATAACACTGCCTTTCTCTTCCTCTACTTTGACCTCATGGCTTTGGCCTTTTGGCCAGCCACTCGGTCCTCACTCTATCATTCTCTCTCTGCTTTCGGCTCTTCAGCTCCTTGGCTTATCAGCACCTCGCTACAGAATGTCCAATGCATTCATATACATTTTTTCTCATCTTCCAACTGTCAGATCACAATCTCCAGCTCAACATCATTATCGTCGAAGATGTTTCCATTTCCTCATGTAGATTTTTCCCTTTCACAAAGAAACGGTTGCAACGGTCTCACAACAAACGGTTCACATTCTGCTCTCTAATTGGTCCAAATCGCACCACGTCGGATAGTCTTCACTCGGTCAAGGGCGTTCAACCTATGTCGCATGTCGGTGAGACACTAACTGTGTCTCCCCGATGCCATAGAGCCCATATCATCTTTGTTGCCAAGAGTCTTCACTATCGGCAAGACGTTACACCGAGTCCAGAAAGTTATTGCTCTGACTTCCCCTTGTCACCAAGACATCTTATCGAAGTTCCCAAGGTCACATAGACATGAGATTTTCCATCGGCAAGACTATCGTCTTTCACCAAGACATCGCACTGAAGTTCCCAAGTCACATCGACCTTGGCATTCTCATCGGCGAGACAATAGCCATTCGATGAGACAACATACCGATGTTCAAAGGTCACTTTGAAATGCCCAACAGTCGGCAAGACTTATCACCCTTCACTGAGAGATCATACCGAGCTTTCAATTCATACCGAACACCAAGCAACAGTCAGCAAGACTTATCACTTTCGCTAAGAGGTCATACCAACATCAAGATTCCCATCGGAAAGACAAATACTTTTTGCCCAGACATCATACCGATGCCTTCATGTTACACCGCAGTGCTCGACAGTCGGCAAGACATTTTTCTTTCGCCAAGACATCACATCGAGCACACCATGTCATACCGAGTCGGCAAGACTTTCCACATTCGGTAAGATAACATATCGAAACACATGTGTTACGTGGAAGTCTCTTGTCGGCCAGACTTCCCACTGTCACCAAAAAGGTTACACCGAGCCTCTTATGATACACCATAGCCATCGGTGAGACCAACACCTATCGCCAAGACTTCACACCAAAGTCTCCAGGTTATCCCGAGCCCACCTTTCACCAGGAGTCATGCCGAACACATCCCACACCGTCGGTGAGAAAAATGCCCGTCGCCAAGACTTCATAGTGAAGCATTTTGAGTCACCGCGAAGACCCCAAGCACTGTCACCGAGACTTCTCCATTGTCGCTGGGACATCATACCGATCGCCTTGAGCTACTCCGATGACTCCAAGATTTTCCCCGTCGGCGTGACCTTTCATTCTTGCTGGGAAATCTTACCGAAGCCCTTGTGATTACCCCGATAGCCATATGCTATCTGTGAGACTTTCACCAGTCATGGGGACTTCTCCCTGACGCCTGATAAGAGCATTCTCCTGAGTGTTCAAGTCACCCCGATGACTTCAATCGGCGAGACATCTCCTAGTCGCTAGGACCACATACCGACTAACTTTAGTTACAGCGATAGACTTCATTCGGCAAGACATCAACTCTATCTCAGTGACATGAGCAAAACACAAGGTTATCAAACTGCTAGTCAGCCAGACAACATGAATGTCACAGTGATCATGCTTTCTCAGAGGTTTCAGCCTGTGAGATTGAGGCACATTTTCCAACAACAAGGTTAAGGGTTTTGTAAGTCTCTAAAATATAAAACTAACCCATTCCACTCTCGGTGGCTATTGTAACTTGTGGAATTGGTCTGAAATAATATAAAATAGTTGTGTACATGTTGTGTGAGTGCAGGGGAGGCCAAAGAGAGTGTTGGGCATGGAGCCATAGGTGTGGAAATTGAGTTTTCCAAGTGAAATAATGAGGTTTTGGTATGGTAAAGAGTGAAATAGTTTGGGGAAGAATTATTTCTTGATGGAATAGGCATGTACAGAGGTAATTGAGCCTAGTTGAGGTGGTGGAAAGTTTAGATAAGGCCTAGTAATGTGATTTTCAATAAAACCCTAGGTTTTTGGCAATCAAAGAGGGTTTCTAGTTTTAGCTCTTTGGAGTGAGAATTTTTGTAAAAAAATTGTGTAATCTTAGGTTTGGACACTTGTTGAGTGTTGGCCTAGTGGTTTTAGAGGTTGGTGAAAAGTTTTAAGACAAAACCCTTTGTAAAATAGACCTAATTTGAGGTCTAGTTGGCATTAGAAACCTGTTTTGAAGAAGTTGTTGAAAGGAAACCTATTGAGTGCTTGAGATATGTTGTTGAGTGCCTTTATGGGTCTTTGAAATCGTGTTAGTCTTGGTTTCAGGATACCTTCTCTAAAAGATATACCCGATTGAGTTAGTTTGCAATGCTACAAGGAATTGTGAGAATTTGAGAACTTGGTGACTTGATAAGTTGTGGTATTGTTTGGAATTGTGTTGTGTGGTTGTAGGACCTCCCCTGATTGGAATCAATATTTATAGGGGTGCATCCAAGGCTAAGATTCTTAGGGCATTTCTCAGGAATGATAGGTTTTAATAGGTCGTCATTTTTCCTGAGCTTTTCATTTTTTTTTTAACCCCAGCCAAACATTAACTATAGACTCTTGTTGTCCTCATTCATCAAGAGGACGATTGTAGGTTAGTTATCTTGATATAGGAGACCAAAGACATCTTCTTTGTCCACAACTTCTTTGCTCAAATCTCCCCTCTTTTTGAAGGTGGTAGGAGATGCTGTGAATTTCTGGGATGTTCCTTCTCTAGGTTGTGGTATTCCATGAGATTTAGGAAATTAAGGTAACTCTCCTACCACATATGAACCTTTTTTCAAGTTATAGTCCCCATAGCCATTGTCTCTAATTACATATTTGACATTCAGGATGTTCTGGATGAGGGGTTTCTTTGTCTCAAAAGTGGAGGCTAAAGTAGATGGATATACATAGGGAGATGTGGGTCCCTCATCATTTTTTGGAACTTGGGGGATCTTGTAATATTTGGCTTCCAGATTCTTGTAGTAATAAAAGGGTTCAAGGTCACCATGGATCGTAATTTCTTGATTTTGATATGGGAATTTTACACATTGGTGGAAAGTAGATGCGACAGCTTGCATCCCATGGATCCATGGATGCCCTAGGAGAATATTATATGGAAGCTCAAGGTCAAGGACTTGGAAAGTGGTTTCCATGATGATCGACCCCAATTGAATGGGGAGTTGGATGTTGTCTTGGGATACTCATTCTTGATCATCGTAGGCTTTGATGGCCCTTTTTCAATGAAATCCTCTGAGAACCCTAGATTCTTTATTAGCTATAAGGTACAAATTTTTAATCCTACACCCCCATCCACCAAGACTCATTTGACTTTGTTCTTATGGACCAAGACCTCAAGATGGAGCACATGGTTATGTGATGATTGGGTTGAGATTTCATGCTTGGAAAATGTAAGAAGATGTGGTGTAGTGATGTGTCTGATCGTAGCTTGAAATTGGTTTGTATCAATTTTCATGGGAATGAAGGATGTGAACAAGGATTTCTCTAGAATATCCCTGTGTGTAGGCAATATTTTAAGCAACTCCATGATGGAGATTTTGTCAGGGGTCTTTTTCAATTGTTCCAAGATGCTATAACTAGTAGGGTTTGATTTTGGATGGGTAGGTGATGTCCTAGGTGGTGGTGATGGTCCTGGGATATAGATCTTTCCAATATGTTTGGTGACTCCACGCTCTGTTTTAGGCCCTTTGATGTTGATGACCATTATAAATTCATCCAATAAGGCTACAACATGGTCATAGACATGGTTTACATTGGTGTAATTATTTCTTTTTCCATTGTTATTCCCTTTTTTGTGATCCAACATGGGATTTGTGTATATCTTGAGATTTTGATTTCCTGTTGGTTGGTCAATGGTTATAAATTTATCGTCAATGAGATCTTGGATAATATTTTTGAGTCTCATACAACTAGTTTTTGTGTGTCCCTTGATCTTGTGAAAATCACAAAGATAATTCTCATTATACCATGGTGGTTTAACTTGAGGTTCTTGGTAATTTTCATAGATGGGGAGTGTGATGAGGTTTTCTTGTACACTAGTTGTTGCATGACAGATTCAATGGGTTCCCCTAGTGGTGTATACTTGCATTTTGGTGGATATTTGTTCCTTGGGGGTGGTCCTCCTTGAGTTTTCACATTGTTGATTGTTTGATTATTCAGTTTTTGTTGTGATGGGTTTGTTTGTGGTGTGTTTTGATAGTTGGGTTGTTGCGTGTTGATTTGATGAGTGTTATGTTGTGGGTATATTTTTAGTTGCATGTTTTTCCTTGGAGCACTAATAACAACTTTGGCATCAACAACCCAATCATTGGTAACATTTTTATTCTTAGCCCAAGTGTGAGGTTTGTCATTGTAGCTAGTTGATGGTCTATTTTTTTGGTATACGAGTGTGCAACCTTGTATTGTGAGGGATCTTTCAATGTTGAGAGCTTTGGGAATCAGCTGGTCATATGTCATGATGCATTGCATTTTCAAATGGAAGGACAATTCCCCCTCGAGATTAGAGATAATGGTTCCAATTTTTTGTTCCTTTGGCATGGACCATTTTATTTTGTTGGCTCTAGATCTCCATCATTGTAAGAAAGCCACAAATGTCTCTCCCTTAGCTTGTTTGAGACTGGATAGTTCCTCTAGGCTTACATCCATGTCTAGGTTAAATGAGTAGTTTTCTATGAATAGGTCCACAACTTCTTGGAACTTTTTGATTCTGGGAGGTAAGTGAGAGAACCATTCCATTTTCCATCTAGCCAAGCTTCAAGGGAAAAGTCGCATCACATAGGAATCATCATAAGCTACTTCCATGCAATGTATGTGGAATTCTTTGATGTGATCCTTAGGATTTCATTTCCCTCAGTATTTTTTTAATTTTGGTATTTCAAATCCTTGCGGGAATGGAACCATAGAAATATTCCTATCAAATGGATAGGGGCACAAATCTCATTGGGTGTATGATTTTTTTGATTTTCTGGATTGGATGTCCTATATTTGTTGTGAGAGAAATTTGACCTATGTGGAAAGGTCATTTTGCAGATCAAGTGGTGGGATGTGCATGTTTTGGGATGGTATGGTTAGTTGGGTGAAGGATGGGGTGGCTTGCATGTTTGGGTTCAAGGAATTTTGTTGCATGTTTGTGAAAGGTTTTTGGAAGCTTTGTTGTGCGAGCAACGCTTGCTGGTATGCATGTTTTTGATTTTGTGCCAACAACTCTTTTTGTTGGGCTTGTTGCTATTGTTGTTGTTGTTTTTGTTGTGCTTATAGTACATGTTGCTAGGCCTGTTGTTGTGTTGTTGTGTTGTTATTGTGCTATCAATTCCTATTGTTGTGTGTGGTGTTGTTGTAAAGCTTGTTGATAGGCTTGTTGTTGTAACAAGGCTTGTGCTTTTGCTTATCGTGCTTGGTATTGAGCTTGCACTTGGGCTTAAGCTTGAGCCTATTGTTGTGCCTATTGTGTGGCTTGTTGTTTCTGTAGCAAAGCTTGTGCTTGCATTTGTGCTTGAGCTTGCACTTGGGCTTGAGCTTGAGCTTCTTGCTTTTGTAATAAAGCTTGTGCTTGTGCTTGTGCTTGTGCTTGTGCTTGTGCTTGAGCTTGTGCTTGTTGGGATTGTAAATTTTCTAAGGCCTTTTGGTATGCCTGTTGTACTGCTTGCAATGTGATGCTATACTGATTTGTGGCATTAGGACTCAGAGGTGGAGGTGGAGGATTTTGAGAGATGGTGTGAGATGATGTGATAAGAGGTTGTTGGGGTGTTTGTTAAGGTGTTTGTTGAGTGATGATAAGGGGTTAAGTGGTAGATGGCGAATTCAGATTGATAGTTGATATGCTTAGTCCTTGTAAGACTATATTTTGGGATGTTTGAGGTGTTGTAGGTGATGTGATGATTGGTTGAGATATGTGGGATTATTCCACTTAGTGTTGCGATATCAGTGGTATGTTTTGAGGATTTGGTATGATAGATGTGTTGATTTTATTTGTCCTTGAATTGATTTGGTTTGGTTTATTTTGGATTGATGTGTTCAAAGAAGGAATTTTCCCTATACCTTGAATTGGTGTTGATGATGGTGTCAAGATAGGGAATTGTGGGTATGATTGTGATATGTTCCCTTGTGGAAGTGAGGATAAAGCATTGAAAGTACCCACTTGTCCAAATAAGTCCACTTGTCCTTGGGAGATGTTGGAGCTGTATCCTTGTGCACCAAGGTCATAAGTGGGTGTGGCATGGAAAGTAGATGATTTTTTTGTATCTTGGAAGACAAGTGGTACATATGGTTGTTGGGGGTCTTGTGGGATGGTGTTTGGCATACCCAATATTCTGTTAGCTTCCAAATTTTGGTTGTTGACAAGTGGATTCCCTTGAAGGGCTTGGAGTAGTGAACTTCCCTTTGTGATCATAGGTGAATTGTGGCATGAGATGATGATGGTTGATTGATTAGTTGGATGATTCCTAGAAATGAAGGTGTGAATGATGTTTGTGGCATGTTCCCCAAAGGTTGTTCAATAATGGTGCTTACATCAAAATTGGAAGGGATTTTATCCCCTTATTTTTCTAATGCCAACATGTATTGGGTGGGATTTAGTCTCATGGCCATGTTGACAAGTTTGTAAGTTTTAGGATTTTGTACTATTTCAAGTATTTCATCTTGGTACATCTCTTTGAAGTTGTTTGTGACATCCTCCCTCTTTAGTATCTTGAGGTAGTTGAGGTGGATTAAGTGGAGGGTTGATAGATACCCTAGGGTTGAATTCTATTTGACTTAAATCACTTGTGGTTGATGTTTCTTTGTTTTTCTCCGTGATCTTCTTGAGTTGTGACCTTGTTCAGACCATAAAATTGGGATCAACTTTTAGGAATATGTGGGATGAACCTTAAAATCCTTTGGTTGATCTAAAATTTAGGTACAAAAATAAATTATAGGATATGGTAGGATCAAATGATAATGATGTGATAAATGAGGGGTGAATGATATAGATTTTTGAACTTTTGAGAACTTTGGATAAATGCTAGACTTTAGGATTTTTAATTTTAATTGGTTTGATTTGGATGATGAACTTGTAGATCTCGAGATGTTTAGATGCGATCTTAGGATGAATTTGTCCAAAAGGGGTGCTAATTCAACTATGTGAGAAAGGATTCATTCCCACACACCTAACTAAACAAGATGATTTTGATTTTGGTCTAAGGATTTACCAAAAGTCTAGCATAGATGATTTTTCCAAAGTTCTAAAAGTTGTTTGTGAGATGGGTTTTGATAAATGTTTTGACAAATGGAGGTGTTGGTTTTGATCTTAGATGAACCTAGAAGGACTTTGTTTACAAGACCAAGGTGTTGAAGAACATGCTAGACCTCTAAGTTTTTCAAATCCTATGACCAATGTTTTGAATTAAATCAGAGGTTTATATTGAGCATACATGTCTAGATTATTCAACGGAATAAGTCTACAAAACTTTGTTACCAACTTGTTCCTGTTGCGATATTGTCTTAGGATACATCTCCTAATGTAATTTGCAGTATGATTTCTAAGTTTGAAGTGGCAACAGGTAGATCTTCACTTTGGAATTTTGATTTTTTGAGAAATCATGAAGACAAACACATGTGTGGATTTCAATAATATTTTTATCTTCATTAATGAGTTATTTTTACCACATCAACTTTTTCTTGCTTAAATTTCAAACTAAATGTCTATGTCCAAACTCCTTTTCATTCCACAAGGTCCATTTTGTGAAAATCAAAGAGCCAAGGCCATAGTTTCCCTAGGTTGACTTTGAAGAGAGTAAATTGAGATATGAGCCCAAATATTTAGAAGCCTCTAAGGAAAAAATCCTTAGGGACAAGTAGTAATAATTGGACTCTTCAATGGTATTCACTCTTTCCAAAGGGTTTGAAATTTTTATGATTGCTAAATGTTTGTTTGAACATTTTGGAATCAAGCAATTTGTTCAACTGACTCATAGAATGCATAATCCTAGGCTAAAGATATACTACTTGCTGAGTCCCCACTCAGATTTATCCAAACACTAAGACAAAGAGAATAGATAGAGATTTGGTAGAACTAGCTCCCCCTTATATGACAAACACTTCTCAGGAACACAAAATCTCAAACCCTGAAGGATTTTTCTATTTCAACTTTGAATAGTAAAATGTGGGGCAGCTTCGGAATGACCATTCTTGCACCAACAAGCATAAAGGTTTTTGGATTCTAAACAATTGGTTCTTAGTAAGAGATTTTGTTCAAGGTGGACATACACACGACAATATTAGCTCAAGATTATTTCAATCAAGAGGCCTCCCAATCTCTTCCTAAGAAGATATTTTAACATATCACACAAATACTAAGGGTGAAACTTGTCGGTATGACATATCCGCACCTATTGCTTATGACTTTCGTCACAAACACATTTTTATATAGTTATTTGAAAGAGCTTGGATTTAGCTTGTTATCGCTTGGGTCATTCCCACCTTTAGAAGCGGGGTGGCAGGCCCTCTAAAGGTATACAAAAGCAAGGAACTATGTATTTTGATCTTCTAGGCCACGTGATGCAAGGAGAGATCATTCACAATGCCTTTTCCTCACACTAGCATGGGATTCATTTTAAATCCAAATCGAAATATGTGGGTGGTTATACAAAATGTCAAAGGAATGCTTTTGATTCTCAAGATTGTTGAGTGGCATGAGAGAAGAGCATACACATTCGATGAAAAAAATGAAAACCACAAGACATGACAAACACTTGTTAATTTTAACCCTTAAAGCAAAGGTAAGTTCATTTTAAGCACCAAACTGAGTGTGAGTTTGCCTTGTTCAATTTTATCCCACATAACAATGTCTAGTAAATTTCTAAGTTTAATTTTAACCAATTTGAAAAGATCAAATCAATGATTAATTTTAAACACAAAATGAAGCTAGTTGGTCTAAAACAAAAAATGAAAATAGCAAGTGGATGCCCTAGGCTTTTACAATGAGCATTTAAAAATGCTTTTTCAATTCCAATGCCCAATTCTCCAACTCAAATCTGCTTGTTATTTTTTTGGATTTTTCACCTTGCTACTTCATTATATTAGTGATCCCAATGTGAGAGAGGCTACCACTAATTCTTTATGCAAAATACAAACATTAAAACGTTGTCACAAATAAGAAGCGTGCACACATTGAAAAACTATAGAAGTATGCACAAGGCATGCCAACTATTTGATGAAACTTTTTAATTAAAGAAAATAAAAAGAATTGACAAGGGACATGAGTTCTATTTGATGAAATTATAACTCAATAGAAATGATAATTATCAAGACATTTTCTATTCACATCTGTTTCCATGAAAGGACAATTGATTTCAAAACTTCATACTTTTAATACTCAAAGCCACCTACCATAAAAACGTTAAAAAAAATGAAAACAAGGACATTTCCTTTAGCGAGGATGACATGTGAGTGGCGTATTCTATCAAGATAGTCCTATCGAATGAATTAATCGATATTAGGATTCTCAAGAAAGATATTGTTGTAGAAAATATTTCTATAGTAAGAGTAATAGTAATTGAGCACACAAAGCTTGAAGTGAATATGAACAAAAATAAAGATTGTACATTCCCATCTAATGCATTCATTGATGTTAAATAAAGCACAATGAGGATGCGTAGACATCCAACTCTAGTGGCTTCTCCTCAAACCCAATGGAATTCAATGCATTAATGATGCATCTAGTGATTCTGTATCCCCTAGCCGCCAACAAATGTGACTAACGCCAATAAAATAAAATAAAAAGCCCACCTCAAGAAAGATGTCGTTGCAACAAAGATTTCCACAAGAAGAGTAACAGTAATAGAGCACACAAAGCTTGAAGTTTATATGAACATAAACAAAGACTTTACATTCCCCTCTAATGCATTAATCGATATTAAATAAAAATAGAAAGCCCACCTCAAGAATGATGTCGTGCCAACGAAGATTTCCATAGTAAGAGTACAAGAGTAACTGAACGCCAAAGCTTAGAGTTTATATGAATAGAAATAGAGGCTTTACATTCCTATCTAATACTCAACTCGATTCTGAAAAATAAAGAAATTAAATGAAAAGCCCAGCTCAAGAAATATGTCGCTACAACAAAGATTTCCACTGTAAGAGTAAAAGTAATTGAGCACCGACAACTTTGAAGTTAAAAGGAATAGAAATAAAGACTTTACATTCTTATCCAATGAATTAATCGATTCTGCATAGACACAAAGAATTTAAATTCCTATATAACGAATTAATTGATCTTTGAACAAAAACAAAGACTTTATATTTTTATCAAATGCATTAATCGATTCTTGAACAGAAGCAAAGGCTTTATATTCCTATTGAATGCATTAAATGGAGGTGAACATAAACAAAGACTTTATATTTATATCGAATGCATTAAACGAAGGTGAACAGAAAAAAAAAGACTTTATATTCCTATCAAATGAAAATAGATAAAACACAAACCGTTAGCATCTTGCATAGATAAAACAAACAAAGACAGTGGGCATCAAAATGTGAACACTTTTTTTGTACTTTCTGAAACATTGACATATATTAGCATATTAGTCAATTTAAACAAATGAAATAAAGCATTCCTATGAGTTACTTGAACATGCTAAATATGTAAACATGACAATAAGAAACCAAAGTAACTAATGAAAGCATATAAAAGAATATTCAAACTCTATCCCATAGTGGGATTGGTGCTCCTTGATGTGGAAAGAAAGTCCTTTCCCAATCCCTTTGATGAGCTCTTGATCCCTTGAGGTGAAGATGAGATTGATGCAAAATGATGGTGGAAACAAGCTAAGATGTGATGAAAATGAGTGATGAATGTGCCTATATTAAACTTGCATGTGATTTTGGATCCATTTCAAGTAAAAGAGGCTTCTACTTATAGGAGTGAAGGGTTGAAGAAAGAGTGAAATTGGTGAATGTGGGTTTAAAAAGAGAGCCAATAGGAATTTGACACTTGTCACAAGGCTAATGTATGAAGGTGGTTAAATAGGACAACTGAGAGGGGGGGTGAATCAGCTATCATAGATTTTAACCTTTAATTCAATCACCATAACTAATCCTTAAAACAACTTAAATGATTAACCATCAAATGCCAATGCAGAAACTCAAATACAACACATAAACAAAATAACACTAGATTTACGTGGAAAACCCAATGAGGGAAAAACCACGGTGAGGATTAACTCACACTATAGAGAATATCAAAACCGATTACAAAAAGGCTTACTACTACAAACAAGGCTCACTACCTAAAATAAGGCTCACTGCCTGAAATAAGGACTCACTGTCTGGAACAAGGACTCATTGTCCAATAGAGCTACAACCCAGAGGGATCAATACCATAGAGATACAAAGAAGAAAAAGAATACTTGTAACAGAGAGACTATAATCCCAATGCAACAAAGGATTCCACCACAATCACTTGATCAACTTGCATGAATGATAGAGTTCACCTTCTACTCACTACATCCAAAAACTCAGCATTAAGCTTCACACTTATCTCACACACTCACAACACACACACACACACACACACACACACACACACACACACTCTTACTGAATAAAATCAATGTCGCATCAAATTGCACTTTTTCTTTTCTTTTATCGCTCTTCTTCTTCACTCTTGCATCTCTATAGTTGTCATTAACTCATCTTGCATTTATACCATCTTCAAATTTGAAACATATCCAAAGTCAACTATCCACATCCAAATTCAAATTAGGTCAGTACAAAAACATCCTAGGGTAGAATTAGAATGAGGGCGACCCAAACACATGCTTCAAGGGACCCAAAAAGATCCAACATGCTTCATAATTTTTGAAAGTAGTATTTCACACAAGGTTGGCCAATCCAGTGTAAAACACATAGACCCATTAAGCACGAATCTTCTAGATGCCAAAATTATCTACAATAGAACCAAGGTAACATAATTCTAGAACCGCAAGTCCTAAGACTTCATCAAAGAGAAATCCAGACCAACGCCATTTCACCTGGACCTCAACTAGAAACTTAGAAAACCATAATTCACAACTAGTGAACACAACTTGCACTGTACAATGAATCAACAACCAAAAATATAGATATAACATCTACTAACAACCATGAACAACATGTCTAAACTGCACAACCGTAGGAGAAATCCAGACCAAAAATCAAAGCAACCACTGAACACATGCAATATATCTTTATTACCATTTTCTCAATATCCTCGACATATACAACCAACAACAACTAGTAGATACCTAGTTGACTAGTTGACATCAATGACAACACCATAAATATTTCCACAACACTTTTATTCTTGCAACAATCTCCCCCTTTGTCATTGATGGCAACACATGATGTGAAAAACCATCAAAGACAACATACTAACATTTTTTTTGTTTTCTCCCCCTTAGAAGATGATCTCTTATATGCTTCTTCTCTTTCTCTTTTCACATGCTTCTTCTCTCCCCCTTTGACATCAATAGAAAAGGAAAAAGAATATTTTCCATTGATTTCTCCTTTGACATGACAAACACAATGACAACAGTTGAGACTACCTGCTCCCCCTGAGAGGTAGCCACCAAAACATCAATCTGGAAGAAATATAGACCCATAGATCCATAGGACTAATGCATCTCCATGTGCATCTAGTTCCAGAAAGGAGGGAGGGGAAATGACCCCTAAATTCTCCCGGAGATACTCAAAAGTATCTTTAGGAAGATCCTTCGTGAAAATATCAACAATTTGATCCTTCCTTAGAACATACTCAATCTTTACTTCATTCTCCATAACCTTCTCTCTCAAGAAATGATACCTAATGGATATATGCTTCATCCTCAAGTGCATCATAGGATTCTTAGAAATGTTAATTGCACTTGTATTATCACATAAGATGAAAATGGGATCATCATATAGCACTATGATATCTTTCAATGTCTATTTCATCCATAGAACTTGTGTACAATAGGATGTAACAACAATATACTCGACTTCAATAGTAGACAAAGAGACTGAATCTTGTTTCTTTCTCAACCATGACACCAATATGCATCCAAGAAAGAATGCACCACCACTTGTACTTTGTTTTTCATCTACACATCTAGCCCAATTTGCATCTATATAGGCACTAAGTGTAAAGTCAGTATCTTTAGGATACCACAATCCATAATCTGGAGTGTCATTCAAATATTTGAATATCCTTTTAACTACAACAAAATGTGTTTCCTTTGGATCTTCTTGAAATCTAGCCACAAGACAGACTGCATGCATAATATCCAGTCTAGTAGTAGTCAAATATAATAGTCCACCAATCATAGATCTATACCTGCTCGGATAAGCCTTAGGTGAACTATCATCTTTACCCAATTTGCAACTAGTCACCATAGGAGTACTTACTGGTTTGGAACCATCCATCCCAAACTTCTTCAACATCTCTCTCACATACTTAGATTGTGAAACAAAAATTCCTTTGTCCGTTTGATTAATTTGTAGCCCAAGAAAGAAAATCATCTCCCCAAACATAGAAATTTCAAATTATTTTTGTATCTCTTCCGCAAACATCTTGCACATTTTCATTTCCTCCAAAGATAATATCATCAACATATACAACTACAATCAAGATTTTGGAATTTTCAATCTTAAACTACAAATTATTGTTTTTCATACATTTGTTAAATCCTTGTTGAATCAAGTACTTATATAACCCTGCATACCAAGCTCTAGGAGATTGCTTCAACTAATATAAATATTTCTTTAATTTCCATACCATACCCAGTTGATTTGTTAACTGAAATCCTTCCAGTTGTTTCATATAAACTTCTTCTTCTAATTCACCATTCAAAAATGTTGACTTGACATCCATCTGATAGACCTTAAAGTCTTTATAAGCAGCAAGTTCCAAGAACATCCTTATAGCTTCCATTCTTGCTACCGGGGCAAAAGTTTCCTAAAAAATCTATACCTTCTACTTGTGAGTAGCCTTTACACACAATCCTTGATTTGTTTATAACAACTTCTCCATTCTCATTAAACTTATTTCTGAATACCCATTTTGATCCAATGATGTTTTTATCTATCAGTCTTGGGACCAATTCCCAAGTCTGATTCTTCTCAATCTGCATAAATTCTTCCTTCATTGCTTCCTTCTAATGTTCATCTTTATAGGCTTCGCATACAATCTTCGACTCAATCTTAGAAAGTAAACATAGATACACTTTTGCAACAACTTTGCTTCTAGTTAATACACCTTTTGTCTTATCTCCAATAATTTCACTTTTTGAATGATTCTTTTGTACATATTTTGGTGTCTTAGGGGAAATCATTGGAGCATCTTCTTCTATTTCAATCTATTCGTTATGCTTCTTTTGCTCATCTTTATCCTATTTTTGCATAATTTCTTTTATTCTTGTACAATCATGCTCATCAGATACATATCCATCAATATCAATAGAATTCTTCATTGCCTCATCAACCTTCACATTAAAGCTTTCTACAATTTTTCTCAGTCTTTTATTGAAACATTTGTATGCCTTTCTTTTAGTAGAATATCCAAGAAAAATACCTTCATCACTTCTTGCATCAAACTTGCCCAAAGTTTCTTCATCTCTTCTGATATAGCATTTGCTTCAGAATACCTTGAAATATTTAACTATAGGAATTCTTCTGTGCCATAGCTCATAGGGAGTCTTTGTACTATTTTCTCTTGCTTGAACTTGATTGAATACATAAAAAATAGTATGAATAGCTTATTTCCAGTAAATTTCCGATAAACCAGCCTCAATAATCATTGATCTAGCAACATCTTGAACTGTTCTATTTTTCCTTTCCACAACTCGATTCTACTAAGGAGTTCTTAGAGGAGATAATTGTATCTTTATTCCATTCACTTCACAAAACATATTAAAATCATGGGAGGTGAATTCTCCACCTCTGTCAAATCTTAAGCATTTTATCTTCAAATTCACTTCATTTTCAACCATTGCTTTGAATTCCTTGAATCTATCTAATGCATCTAATTTCTCTCTAGAAAATGTAACCCATGTATATCTAGAATAATCATCAATTAAAATCATAAAGTACCTTTCACCAAGTAGACTTCTCACTCTCATAGGACCACAGAGATCTGTATGAACTAAATCCAGTTGTCTGGTAGTAGACTATTCCTTTGATCTGTAATGATTTCTTGCTTCCTTTCCAAACTGAAAATTCTTGCAAATAGCATTAATAGGCTTTGTAATTCTTGGTAAATTTCTCACGGCCTGAACAACACTAATCCTTGCTAGGTTATCAAAATTCATGTGACACATTATCCTATGCCATAACCAACTATCATTTATCTGAGTCATAAAGCATCGTCCATCAACACCCTTAAGTTGATAGATATTTTGTTCAGATTTCTTTCCTCTAGCAATCAATGTTCTAGATCCTTTCTAGATCTCATATTTATCATCCTTAAACATAAGATCATATCCTTTTCTACACATCTGACCAATGCTCAATAGATTATTCCTTAAACCCTTAACATAGTAGGAATCATCAGTATGATGCTTGCCATCAAAACTTACTGAACCTATCCCACATATTTTAGCACTAGTATCACCTCCAAACATAACTAAGCCTCCATCATATTTCTCAAGTTTTAAAAACTTACTTTTATTACCAGTCATGTGATGTGAACAACCACTATCAACTACCCAAAAATTCTTCTCTTTTTAGCATGTAGGGCAGAGATAACCGTGCCTTCATTTTTCTATTTCTTCTTCTCCGGAGCACTTTCCTTTATCTATTTTTTAGAATTAGCAGAAGTAGGTTCACCCTTAATTTCCAAGAACAAGCATTCATTATCATCTAGATCTTCATATTCTAAATCCTCATCAAAAATACTAGCATTCTCATTTACATAGTAATCTCTATTAATCTTCTTTCCTTTCTTTTCTTTCTCATATCTTTGTTTATTTTTTTTAGCTCTTTCAGGACACTTTACAACATAATGACCTATTTCTCCACAACTAAAGCATTTAAAGGGAAACTTACCTTCATACTTACTAGAGCCTTTTCTCATTCTTCTTACAAAGTTAGCTTCTATTTCATCAAAGTTATCTTCATCTGGATCTTCAACCTTTGTAGTTTTAAAGGCAGTCTTTGGTTTAATTTCATTTCTTAGACTCAGCTTCCTCATTTCATAAGATGTCAAAAATCCTAATAGCAGATCCTTAGTACAAGTATTATAATCTATAGTCTACTCAATAGCACCCACCTTTTCACTGTAAGCATCAGGAAGAGTTCTGAGAATCTTCTTTACAATCCTTTTTTCATCAATAGTAGCACCAAGTCCTCGCATTCTAGCAACTAACTCATCCAATCTCTATACATAAGCTTTAATATTTTCATCTTTAGACATATGTAGAAGATCAAAATGTGTCTCCAAATTTTGTAGTTTAGCCTCTTTAACTCTTTCATCACCATCATGCACTCTTTCTAAAGTATCCTAGACTTCCTTAGCTATCTTCAGATTCTAAACCTTAATCAACTCGGAATGTACCAAACTATTCTTCAAGATAAACTTCACCTTATTATTTGCTTCATGTGCTTTGATTTCTTCAGATGTACTCAGACCATTAGCAGGAGGAGTGCAAGGATTCTTCTAAGCTTTCTCCACATCATATTTGTAATACTCAAGATATTCTTCCATCAATACTTTCCAAATACCATAATTAGTTCCATCGAACCTCGGATAATCAAAGACCATTTTTCCAGCCATCCTGGACCTTCCTCAAGCGGTTAATCTCTTCACCAAGGAACCAAGATTTGATACCAATTATTGAATAGGACAACTAAGAGGGGGGATGAATCAGTTGTCATAGATTTTAACCTTTAATTCAATCTCCAAAACTAATACTTAAAACAATTTAAATGATTAATCATCAAATGCCAATGCAAAAAATCAAATCCAACACATAAACACAATAACACCAGATTTACATGGAAAACCCAATGAGGGAAAAACCACAGTGAGGATTAACTCACACCATAGAGAATATAAAAACCAATTACAAAAAGGCTCACTGCCTGAAACAAAGCTCACCACCTGAAATAAGGCTCACTACTAGAAATAAGGCTCACTACTTGAAATAAGGACTCATTGTCTAGAATAAGGACTCGTTGTCCAATAGGGCTACAACCCAGAGGGCTCACTGGCATAGAGATACAAAGAATACAAAGAATACTTGTTACAAAGAGACTAAAATCCCAATGCAGCAAAGGATTCCACCGCAGTCACTCAATCAACTTGTATGAATGATAGAGTTCACTTTCTTCTCACTGCATCTGGAAACTCAACATTAAGCTTCACACTGATCTCCCATACTCACAACACACACACACACACACTTACTGAATAGAATCAATTTCACATCAAGCTGCACTTTCTCTTTTCTTTTATCGCTCTTCTTCTTCATTCTAGCATCTCTAATTCATCATTAACTCATCTTGCATTTATACCATCTTCAACTTTGAAACATATCCAAAGTTGGCTATCCATATCCAAATTCAAATTACGTTGGTGCTAAAACATCCTATGGTGGAATTAGAATGAGGACAACCCAAACACACACTTCAAGGGACCCAAAAAGAACCAACATGCTTCATCATTCTCGAAAGTAGTATTTCACACAAGGTCATCCAATCCAATGTAAAACACATAAAACCATTAAGCACGAATCTTCCAAACACTAGAATTATCTTCAATAGAACCAAAGAAACATAATTCTAGAACCGCAAGTCATAAGACTTCATCACAGAGAAATCTGGACCAACACCATTTCACCAGACCTCAACTATTTCACCAGACCTCAACTAGAAACATAGAAAACCATAGTTCACAATTGGTGAACACAACTTGCACTGTACAACAAATCAATAGCCAAAAATTTGGATATAAAATCTACTAATAACCATGAACAACATGTCTGAACCACACAACCAAAGGATAAAATCCAAACCAAAAATCGGAGCAACCACTGAACACATGCAACATATCTTTATTACAATTGTCTCAATATCCTCGACATATACAACCAACAACAACTAGTAGATAACCAGTTGACCAGTTGACATCAATGACAACACCATCAATCTTTCCACAACACTTCCATTCTTGCAATAGGTGGAGCAAATTTTTGGGAATGTGTAGAGTTATAAGGATGTAAGAGGATTAAATGAATATGGTTGATGGTGTAAGAGAATGTGGATGAGGATTTAAGAGAGATTAATACCCTTGTAAGAGACAAGATGACATGCAAGAGGGAGTAAATGCCTTGGTAAGAGGTATCTATGGCTGTGTAAGAGGCTTTTGGAGGTAAATTGAATGAGGGGGTGGTTGGGAGGAATATTCCTAGGAATATTCCATTGTGATGATAAATAAGGTAATTAGATAATTAAAAGAAATGAATTTCATGTGCAACTTGGTTAGTTGTCCATGGGTTTAGTTTGACCAAGGTCAAGTCAAAAGCTAGAGAATGGGTAATGAGGATTGGGAGTTAATTAATTATGAATTAATCAATTTGAAGGGATTAGAGGGTTTATGACATTTTATTTAAATAATTTTATTTATTAAATCAGATGAGAGGAATTTAGGGTTTTAATTAAATAAATTGATTTATTTAACTAAACATGAACATTAGTGAGTATGAAGTGAATTAATCAAAATTAGATGCATAATGTCAGTCAGGCCTATTTGAGTGTCTACACCATTCTACTTTATTTAAACACTTTAAGGATGGTTAAGAGAGGGCATAAGTAGGGAAGGATGTTAAAAACATGTGGAGTAGGAGAATAAAAGGAGAAAAGAACAAAAAGCAAGAGGTAGGAGAATTATTTCCAAGGGTGTGAGGATTATTGTAACAACCCCATCAACAAAAGAATCTCCACAATTAAATACCCATCAATGAAAATGATCAGTGTTACAACTTAATATATATTGATATTCTTTGATGAAAAATATATATTGACCATAATACATATTAAACTTTTATCAAATGTAGTTTTTTGTCATCCCAAAACTAGTTGTAGTCCATGTGTAGTTGAAAGTTTAACCAAAAATTATATAAACTATCCAATTGACAATTTGACAAAGTAGGAAAATATTAGGTAATAAATCAAATAATAAAATAATTCACTCTCCCCAAATTTTTAATTATTAGCCATTATAAATGAGATAATATTAGGTGATGGTTCAAATTATAAAATAATAGTTTTTATCACCACACACACACATATGATAAAAATGAATACAAAATATGGAAGCATGGAAAAGACACATGAGTTGTTTGAAAAAATACCTAAAAAAATGTGGCTTCATGGAATGATATGATGGTAGGATATGTTCAAAATGGAATTTTTGAAAAGGCTTTAGAATTTTTTTAATCAACTACAAAGTAGCATCATGCCTACCTATTCTCATATTGGATATTTGGAAGTGGTGTAGACATCCATCAAAGAAAGGTTTAAAATACATTTTTGTCAAATTTTCAATTGAAAGTGTCACTTTTATCACCGCATCCTTCATAAAAAATCCGTTCATAAAATTCAATAAAGAAGAATTTATGCACAAATTCTCTCTTGATTGATTTCATATTATGTGAATAAGATTTAAGTTTCCTTATAGTTTCCTATTTCATTGTGTCATAAGGTAGGCATGAATTGACTAACCTACTAAGATCTATTTATATTCATGTTCATTGATCATTAATAAAAATGTTATTGAAATATCAATAGAAAATTAATCTCTTATTTTATGTTAGTTTTCTTCTAAAGAGTTAGTTCAGTTGCAAGATGAGAATATCTTAACCTCAAATATCATAAGGTATGTGTGTTGGATATCTTAACTTGAAGTTTCATAGAAATAACATAAGATGTGATCATATATATGTCTCTACTACACTCATAAGTGATATAACTAACAAAATTTTAAAATAATTCTTTATAGAAAATATGGGTTCATCAAGACTTAAAATGTCAAGATTTATTTTTAAACAGAGTAAACTTTTTGTTAGATTTTATGATTCTACTAAAAATTTAACATAAGTATATATCAACCCAAGCTCATATATTATTCCTCTTGGCCTACTTGTTAATTTGAGTTAAAATACCATATGTATCCTACTTAGTCATGTGGGTGATATATTTAGCCACTGTTTTAGAAGTAAACTTGGAAGCCAATAAAACTATTTCACCATTCCAGGTTCTTTTAGTTTGATGGGAATATTTTATCTTAATTATTCAAATATGGGACAATTCAACATGCATTATGCACCACTAATTTATAATATCATCTCTTAGATCCCTAATGATTATTATTCTTAGATGATGTCAAGGGTTTCTACATAAAATGCACATGGTTGGAGATTTGAAAATTGGTGTTTGATGACTTTAATCTGGTAGTCATAATCTAGTGTACTTGAAGGGGTGAGTCTTAGTGAACTAGGTAATGGGAAGATTCACGCATTAGGGTTGTGTTCCTCTCCTATTTACAACTAGTCACTATATATGTCTTGGTTGAATATATTGGTTGTTGTGTTATCGAGACCAATCAGACTCAGATATTATCTTCATATTAATTTTCTTTAAATAATTTGTTGCACTTATTAAATATTTATGTTGCACTTGTATCTAAAAGGATGGTTACAAACAAATTTTAAATGTTGGTAGTGATTAGTTACAATATTTTAATATAAATTCAATGGATAGCTATAAATATTAAATGTAGCTACCCAAAGAAAATGTTTTATTGGGTGCATGAGGCATAACCAAAGGATACACTTCATTGGTAATTAATGAGACATGTGTGGGAGCATATTAGAAAACTCAGTGGTGAGTTTTTGAGGGAAGCAAGTCATGAAAAATGTTAGCAAAAAATTGTAGAGTAGTGGCTGGAAAAATGCAAGAGAAGTTATAGGTACCCGTAGCCATGGTTGTGTAAAACCAACAAGTACAAATCATGGGGAAAATGTTGTTGCATGTTGTTGCATGTCTTTTCATGTCATTGTAAAGGTTATTTTCTAGGAGATTAATATATTTTGGACCCTCTTGTTGGTGGATGTAGCCCAGATTTGGGTGAACCAAGTTAAATCTTTGTGTTCTTTTGCTCTGTAGAATTTCTATGTGTTTTATTTCTCTATTTTATTAATCAAACTTGTATTTAAATAATTGATTGAAATCTACCTTCTAACCCTAACAAGTGGTATCAGAGCAGGTTGTATTTAGTTATCCTTTGCAGGATGGTCTCACAGTTGAGTGGGAGTCTCATGGTTGAGTGGGAGTTATGGCAGATGAAGGTAAGTTGAAGGTAGAAAAATTCAATGGGAAAAAAATTTAGTTATGGAAGATGCAGATGGATGACTATCTTTATCAGAAGCATTTATGGTAGCCATTGGAAGGGAAATCCAAGAAACCCCCTAGCTATGTTTGATGAGGATTGGGATATTCTAGATAGAAACAATTAGCAGTGTTTAATATTTCAAAAGAAAAGACAACTAAAGATTTGATGAAGACCCTAGAAAAGTTATATGAAAATCCTTCTACTTCAAATAAGGTATTTCTTATGCAACATTTATTTAATATGAAAATGGTAGAAGGTGGATCAATTGTTGATCATTTAAATGATTTTAACATAGTTACTAGTCAATTGACTTCTGTTAATGTAAACTTTGATGAAAAAGTTAGGTATCTTTTGATTATGTGTTATTTTCCTGAAAGCTAGAATAGCTTAGTAATGGTGGTTAGTAATTTTGATTTTGGTTCAAATACACTAAAATTTGATGATGTTGTTGGTGTTATTTTGAATGAGTGATCTGGAGGATCTTCACCAAAAATTGAAGTTTCTCATTTTTCTCTAGAAATGGCATCATTAGAAAGAGGCCAAAATTCTGACTCCAACGCAACTTGAATGGAGTCAAACAAAGCTACAGAGCCCAAGATATGCTCGGTCAAACCTTGGTCAACCTTGGACTCAGGATAGAAAAAAGGGGTCAAAAATTGACATCATCAAAACTGGTCAGATTCAGCATGATCGTGAAGAGCTCGTCAAGAGCTTTCCGATGATGTTTGTTTCATGCGAATCGGAGTCTGTTTGCACCGGCTACAGCTAGTCAAAGCTCGTAGGGAAGGTTGACTTTCACCGTACAAACGCTAGCATTAGCATGCTGACTTGTCAGTCTGTATGGTACAGACAGTGACATGGACCGCTTAGAATCTGACACATGGCATCTACGTTAGCTTGTACAGGCCAATCATCAGAGGACACATGTCATATGTACGACACGTCATCAACCACGTCATCGACACATCATCGGCCACGTCATCACCACATCATTGACACATCATTGGCCACATCATCGACACATCAATGGGTGCATCGGTGTTGTCATCAAATGATCGTCTTCCATGTGGCACCTCCTCGACATGCCACGTGGCGCTTTCCCATCGTCTCCCTCCACTGTTTGGGAATTGGTTGTTTGATTTAAAAAGGTATGTGGGGGATTCGATCCCCCCACCTATCATCACTGAAACTTTCGCCTGACCGTTACACAAAACCACCGGTGCTTACCCATGCATGTGGTGGGTTCGTTTTGTCAAGTAAACGGTTTGTATTTAGTTTTTAAATGAGCGATCGGCGAGGTTTGAACCCCAAACAGACCAACCAACAAAATAACAACCTACCGCCACGAACAATATTAACTATATATAAGGCATTGGTTTATTTTAAATAATGTTTCAAAGTATTTTTTGTTAGCAATAACCTTTTATGGTTATTTCACCCCCTAACAATGTAACAAAGCCTAACCAAAGGCTAAAAAAAATCATGTACGATATGTAGGGGGTTATTTAGTTAAGGGGGGAGTTATTTCATTTATTATGGTGGTTTTTGCCCCATATAGTAAATTTGATGTATAAAAAGGGGTAGAATAGGATGTGAAGGTGACATTCATTCAAGTGTTGAAGACTTAAGAGAATTTTGGAGAGATGAATTGTTGATCATGTATGTTGGGAGAATATTGGAATTTTGTCATGCTTGAAGTGAAAATCTTTGTAATAGTTGTAATTCCAAATTTCTAAATATTTTAATTGGATCAGTCTACTCTTTGGAGGGGCCCGAAGACGTAGTTGTTCTTACGACGAACTCTGTTATCAAGTTGTTTGCATTCTCTCTTTCTTGTCTCTCATTCTGAATTTCGTCTTTTCGTTATTTCATTAATTCAATTATGTTGTGTGTTAATTTAATTTTTGTAAGTTGGAATTGAAACAGTAATTGTAATGCATTCTTGAAGCAAATGTCCTAGATTCGTTAATAAGATTAGTGAGGAAATTCGTAGGAAAATCTCAAGTGGTACAACCACATTAGGCAGTGTTTTGCATGCAGAAAGTAGGGGAGGAACAAAGGAGAGAGGAAATAATTCTAGAGGTCATGGTAAGTCACGAGGAAAATCAAAAGACAAGAGGTCCCAATCCAGAGAAAAGAAGGATTTATGGTACTACAATAAACTAGGTCATTTAAAGAAAGATTGTTGGTCTCAAAAAAATAAAGGAGACAAAAAGGAAGGCAATAAAGAGGAAAATATGGTAAGTAATACATCTAATAAGGATTCTTTGATTCTTTTCCTTGATAATGCTAATGATTCTTGGGTGTTAGATTCAGGGGCTTCATTTCATGCTACGCCTCATAGAAGTTTTTTTTTTATTATGTCCAAGAGGACTTTGGACTAGTTTATTTGGGAGATAACGAACCCTATCATATTGTTGGAAAGGGGAGAATCAAGATTAAGTTGCAGAATGGGAATCATTGGATGCTACATGAGGTAAGGCATGTCCCAAGGTTAAGCAAAAATTTAATTTCAGCAGGGCAACTAGATGATGAAGTTGTGTTACATTTAGTGATAAAAATTGGAAGGTTACAAAAGGTGCCTTAGTGGTAGAAGAAGGTATGAAAGTAGGAACCTTATATCTTTGTACAGGTCATACTATTATTTCTACTTTAGCTGTTGCAGATAAAAATCAATGTTCAGGAATAGTTGTTATAGTTCAACAAGTAGAAATTCAGACAGTTGTTGTGGGTTTTAAATCAGCATTGTGGCATAATAGACTTTTGCATATGAGTGCAAAAGGTATGAAAGTACTTCATTCAAAGAATGTTCTACTAGGTCTAAAATGTGTTAATATGGATTTATATGAAAGTTGTGTGTATCGTAAACAAAAGAGTTAGTTTTCTCAAGGATGGGAAGCAAAAGAAAGAAGAGAAATTGGAGCTTGTGCATACATATGTATGGGGACCAGCTCAAGTATCTTCTCTCGCTGGCTCTTGGTATTATGTCACTTTTATTGATGATACAAGGAAGGTATGGATTTATTTCCTTAGGAAGAAAACTGATGTATTTGAAACTTTTAAAAAATGGAGAAGCTTGGTTGAGAATGAGATAGGTAAAAATTTGAAATGTCTCAAATCTGATAATGGTGGTGAGTATTGCAGCAAAGAGTTTGAATATTATTGTTCCTATAATAGTATTCATAGGAAAAAAATGGTTCCAAGGACTCCACAAGAAAATGGAGTGGCTAAGTGCATGAATAGAACAATAATGGAGCATGCACAGACTATGAGATTACATGTTGGGCCACCCTTAAACATGTGGGAAGAGGTTGTAAACACTAATTTTTATTTAATTAATAGAGGTCCCTCTAATCCTTTGGGTTGTGGTATTCTAGAGGAAGCATGCAAAGGTAAGAAGGTGAGTTATTCTTTTCTCAAAACCTTCGGTTGTGAAGCATTTGCACTTGTAGATTTAGAAAATAGAACCAAGCTAGATGCAAAATCAAAGAAAAATATTCTAGTTGGATATGGAAATGATGAATTTGGTTATAGGCTTTGGGATTTTGAAAATAAAAAATTATGAGAAGCAGGGATGTCATATTCAATAAGAAAGTGTTGTACAAAGATCAGTTGCAACAACATGAGAAGAAAGAAAATAATTATGTAGTGTTGGATGATACTCCAAATAGTGATGTTCCAATTGTTCCTCATGCTCTACAACAACAAAAACAACAAATACCACAAACTGGACATTGAATGTTAGATTATCTTCAAGGATAAGTAGACCTCCAGAAATATTTTCTCCCTCTTTGTATTCTATTTTATTAACTAATGTTGGCGAACTGGAATGTTATGATGAAGCTATGCAGGTGGATGCCAAGGTTCAGTGGGAGCATGAAATGGAAGAAGAAATGGACTCCTTGCTGAAAAATCAAACTTGGGACTTATGCAAGTTACCTGCAAGTTGATGCAGGAGCATTCACTGGTGTGAGGGCAATCTTGCATCACCCAAAAATATACTTTCCATTTATGTTCCTTTTGTTTTCTTTTTGTAGATGTTTTTGCATTTCTGGATACCCTTTTCGTCGAATAAGAGTTCCCAACTTTTAGTACTTTTCTACTTTTTCTGCTCAACTGTTATTTTTAGCATGTGTGAATTTGAAGGCGTGGGAAGAGAAAAATTTATGGGAAGGTTCAGGACGGAAAAATAAGCACTTTGGTGAAAAAATCAGGTCAAGATCATTCATGGGTTGAAAGTTATTCAAGTTTCTGTTTCTGCTTTTTTCCCTGAAAAACCTTCCAACTCTAGTTTGAGGCACTAAACAGTCCCGTACGGGCCCAAAAATTGCCGAAACCGGCCGAGCTATTTCTTAGTGCATTCTTCACTCTGAGACCTTTCCGACGATGCAAACGGTTCAAAAAATAGAGTCCTGGATCAAAAGTTATGGCTTCCAAAAGTTGGCCGATTTTTGAAAAATTGTCAATTTTTGAATTAGGACTCAATTTTTGAATTTCAAATTGTGATTTTTGGTACCAAACTACCAAAACTCATATCTTGAATGTTGCTTTTGGCTCCAAACCGAAAAATGGCTATTTATCTACTAGTTTCTGATTTTTGGGTAGCTTTTTGGGAAAAAGAGTTCGCATGCTGCGAAAGGGGAACTTCTGTAATTTTCTGTAATTTATGAAACTTCGGTAACTTACATGTATCACAAAGCTCGAGGATTTGGGATTCTCTACATGTAATATTTCCATTATTAAATAATAATAAAGTTTGCTAGTTGTGTGCATTATTTATGTGTCTCAGGTTTGCTCCCTCGTCAGGTGGTATCAAAGCGAGTTTTCTTGAGCATGTGGACAGATCGCCGATCATGAGGTAGTTTGCACCAGGACCATGGTTGTGGGTTCAAAATCTTCAAGATGCCTCCAAGAGTGATTCCTAGTAGGCATGGTGGTGCCAGAGGTGGTAGATGTGGCAGAAACACTGGTGGAAGAGATCCATTGGCGGCCGAGGGTTTCGAGCCCTCAAGGAGACAAATTGATGCATTACAAGAACAGAGGAAAGAGGGTTAAACCCAGGAAGGGGAGGAGAAAGCGAGGATGAAGAGAGGAAGAAGAAGCGATTGATCAAGATCAAATCCGGTTGATAAGGGCCATTTTGAAGATTGGAAAGAGACCAAATAGAAGTCCCATTATTCAGAAGTGAACCCAGAAGAGTTGATCGACTGGATCAACGAGCTAGAAAAATATTACGAGTATGAAGAGTAGAGGACCCAAATCAGGTTAAGTTTTCAAAAATGAAGCTAAAGGGCATGCCAATATTGGTGGAAGAGGTCAGTTGGAGAGAAATCGAAGAGGAAAAGGAAAGATCAACAGTTGGGATGCATGGTGGAAAACGAAGAAGCAATTCATACAGTGGACTGCGAGTTAGATCTCCGAAAGAAATTGCAAGGGTTGAAGCAAGGAAGTAGATCTGTGAAAAAAATACACAAGATGATCATTAGAACGGGCCATCCAGAGGCCAACAAGGAGAAGGTAGCCCATTATCTTAATAAGTTACGACCAAGCATTCAAGAGGAGCTAAGCACAGTGAATGACCACCATTGAGGATGCATACCATTTTTCTCTGAAAGTTGAAGAGAAGCTGAACAAAAGATTTGACAACAAGCAAAAAGGACAAGGAGGTCAAAGCAGAAAGGGTAGTGGAAGATATTCTAGAAGCCAAAATGAGGATGAAAAGAAAAATCAAGATGTGGGTACCAGTCGAAACCAGAAGAATGATAACTTCAACCACCCTCATGATCAAAACAGTGGTGATCAAAGAGGTAGAGGACGAGAAGATCACGGCTAGGACCCGGAAGAGGTAGTTTCAGAGAACTTGTTTCCATTGTGGTGAAGAAGGGCATCGAACCTATGAATATCCACAACACCAGGAAGGATAGACAGAAGGCCAGAAGTTTGTGGAAGGGTTGCACATGCAGATGAGGAGGCTCAGTCCAAGCATTCAGATGATGCAGAAAGGGGAGAAGCCCTAGTGACTGAAGAGAAGGAGCCATAACAAAGGAAGAATCTGTTCTGCACAAGGTGCAAGTGTGAAGACAAATGTTGTGATGTCATTATTGACAGTGGGAGCACCGATAATCTGGTGTCAAAAGAGATGGTTACAAGTTGAAGCTAAAAAGGGAAAGGCATCCACATCCATATCGGATTGCCTGTTGCAGAAAGACCACAAAGGCTTGGTCAATGAGCAGTGCCTAGTGAAGTACAAGAGCGAAAGCTATTGACTATGTGATATCATTCCCATGGATGCATGTCACATGTTGTTGGGGAGGCCGTGGCAATTTGATAGACGAGTTGTACATGATGGCCATGCAAAAACTTATTCCCTGATGAAGGATGGAGCCCACCATAAGTTGAAACCCCTGAAGAAGGATGAAGAAAAGGTATGCAGTAGTGCTAGAATTTGTTTTTTTGATGGAAGGAAATTTTTAGAAGGCATGAAGCATGAGCGTATGTGTTATGCATTGATTCCTAGAATGGAAAAGGAAGATAGTGAGAAGGTGCTAGTAGAAATTTCTAGACTATGGATGAGTTTCAGAGATTATTTCACAACATACCCGAGGGTTTACCACCAATGAGGAAGATCAATCATCAGATTGACTTGATCCCTGGAGCGATTTCCAAATAAGGCAGCTCACAAAATGACTCCTGCAGAAAATGAGGATTTGAACAGACAAGTTCAAGAGTTGTTGAGAAAGGGTTTGACTCAAGAGAGTGAGCCCATGTGCAGTACCTGAAGTACTAGCACCGAAGAAGGATGGGGAGTGGAGGATGTGTATAGACTCACAGGCCATAAATAAGATAAAAATAAAGTACAGATTTCCCTGCCAAGGATGGATGACTGATGGACTATTTGAGTGGAGCACAATACTTCACAAGATTCATCTGAAGACCAGATATCATCAAATCCAGTTCGTGAGGGAGATGAATGGAAGACACTCAAGACCAAGAGAGCATGTACGATGGTTAGTCATCCCTTTAGGCTAACCAATGCACCGACACATTCATGCGGCTCATGAATAAGGTATTGAAAGAGTTTTTGTGAAGTTTTGTTATTGTATATCTAGATGATATTTTTATTTTCAGTAAGACTTTGGATGAGCATTTAATGCATATTCATAGAGATTTTGAGAAGTTGAGAGAAGAGCAATTGTTGATTAATCTAAAGAAGTGTAGTTTTGTGAAGGAGTTAGTGTACTTGGGGCTTGTTGTCTCGGCAAAAGGTCTCAAGATGGACCCAGAGAAAGTGAAGGCTATTCTAGAAGAACCCACCACAAGAACTGCTACTGAGGTGAGATCTTTCCATAGTTTGGCCAATTTTTCAGAAAGTTCATTAGAAACTTCAGTAGTATTTGTGCACCCTGACTAAAACAATGAGGGATAGAAAAGAGTTCAAGTAGACCATGGAGCAGCAAGAGTTTTGATGTTGAGCAAAAGTGAGCAACCAGTTTTAGCCCTCCCAGATTTCAATAAGGTATTTCAAGTGGATTGTGATGCGAATGGTTGTGCCATTGGAGCAGTGATGAGCCAAGAAGGTAAGCCCATTGCCTATTTCAGTGAAAATTTAAATGATGCAAAGAGAAAATACTTTGTATATGATTAGAAATTTTATGCAATATTTCAAGCATTAAAGAAATGGAGACATTATTTGTTACCGAGGAATTGGTTCTATTTACTGATCATCAAGCATTACAGTATCTGAATAGTCAAGGAAAATTAAATCAAAGGCATATGAAATGGGTAGAATTTTTGCAAAGTTATACTTTTGTTTTAAAGCATAGGAGTAGGAAGTCGAATATGGTTGTAGATGCCTTGAGTAGGAGGCAAAAATTGTTGATAGAGATGCAGATTGAAGTGGTTGGGTTCAATGAACTCAAGACATTGTACCCTGAAGATCCTGATTTTGCAGAAGCTTGGAAAGCTTGCAAGGAGCCTATTATAGTTGACAAGACGAAGTGGTTGGATTTAATAATCCAGGATGGCATGTTGTTTAAGGGAAGTCAATTGTGTATTATGAGGAGTTCCATGAAGGAGAACCTGATAAAGGAGAAGCATAGTGGAGGAATGGCAAGACATTTTGATCGGGATAAGACCATTTCCATTATCAGTGAGCATTATTATTACCTCAGTTGTCACAAAATGTGAGGAAGTTTGTGCAAAGTTGTAGGGTGTGTCAGATGGCTAAGGGAGTGAGCCAAAATACAGGGTTGTATCAGCCCTTACCTGTACCAGAGAGGCCTTGGGAAGATATAAGTATGGAATTTATTCTTGGTTTTCCAAGAACACAGAGAGGGAATGACTCAGTATTTGTGGTAGTTGACAAGTTTTCGAAGATGGCAAATTTCATTCCATGCTAGAAGACCCATGATGCAGTCCACATCACTGACTTGTTCTTCAGAGAGATGGTGAGGCTACATGGTTTTCCAAAAGTATAGTCTCAGATCGTGACACAAAATTTGTTGGATACTTTTGGAGGACCTTGTGGAAGAAGTTGAAAACAGAGTTGAAGTTCAGTTCTACACACCATCCACAGATTGATGGGAAGACTGAGGTTGTGAACAAAAGTTTGGGTAACCTACTGAGATGCTTGGTAGGAGATAAACCCAAGGGATGAGACTTGATCTTACCCCAGGAAAAATTTTCTTACAACAATTTTGTCAACAGAAGCACTAGTAGATCACCATTCCAGATTGTGTATGGAGGCATTCCTAGGACTACTCCAAAATTGAGGAAGATGGACCAAGAGAAAAAGACAAGTGCCGAAGCTGAAGACTTTGCAGAGCACATCAAGAATATACATGAGGAGGTAAGAGAACATATTAACAAGATGAATATGCAATATAAGGAGTTTCAGATTGGTGATGAAGTGATGGTCCACTTGAGGAAAGAAAAGTTTCCAATGGGAACCTATAACAAATTGAAGATGAAGAAGTTCAACCCCTATAAATTTTTGAAGAGACATGAATCAAGGAATGCATATGAGGTAGAGTTTCCAGATGGAGTCAACATTTCCCCTGTGTTCAATATTTCAGATTTGACAAAGTATCATGAAGGTGGCGCAGAGTTAGTACCAACAATGGAACAGTGTGGCATTCCAGCACCTACTTCAAAGGAGGAGATTGAAGAAATCCTGGATAGCCATGTGGGAAGGAGAACCAGAAATAGGTAGTATGAAGAATATTTGGTGAAGTGGAGAGGAAGGCCTGTGAAAGATTCATCCTGGTTGTCTAAGGCAGAGGTTGACCGTTTGGATTTTCCTCAACCATCTGAGATGTGAGGGTCACTTCTCAAATTACCCTGGGTGTCTGATGTAGGAGTATCCAGTGGTGTGAGGGAAATCTTGCATCTCCCAAAAATATGCTTTCCATTTATGTTCCTTTTGTTTGCTTTTTGTAGATGTTTTTGCATTTTGGATACCCTTTTCATCGAATAAGAGTTCCCAACTTTCAGAACTACTTTTTTGCTTTTTCTGCTCAACTGCTATTTTTAGCAGGTGTGAATTTAAAGGCGTGGGAAGACAGAAATTTATGGGAAGGTTTAGGACAAAAAAAATAAGCACTTTGGCGAAAGAATCAGGTCAAGATCATTCACAATTTTGAAAGTTATTCAAGTTTATGTTTCTACTTTTGCCCCGAAAAACCTTTTGAGTCTGAGGCACTAAACGGTCCCAGACGGGCCCAAAATCATTAGAACCAACTGCCAGTTCTTAGCAAGCCCTTCACTTCGAGACCTTTCCAACGGTGCAAGTTCGAAAAAGGAGTCCTATCAAAAGTATGGCTTCGGAAGTTGGCCAATTTTTGGAAAATTGCCATTTTTTGAATTAGGACACAATTTTTGAATTTTAAATTGTGATTTTTGGTGCCAAACCGCCAAAACTCATATCTCAAATGTTGTTTTTGGCTCCAAACCAAAAAGTGACTATTTATGGGCTAGTTTCTAATTTTTGGGTAGCTTTTTGGGAAAAAGAGTTCGCATGCTGTGAAAGGGGAACTTCTGTAATTTTCTGTAATTTTTGAAACTTCGGTAGCTTGCATGTATCGCAGAGCTAGAGGATTTGGGATCCTCTACATGTAAGATTTCCGTTATTAAATAATAATAAAGTTTGCTAGTTGTGTGCATTATTTTTGTGTCCCGGGTTTTCTCCCTCGTCACAAGTAAAAAGACTTTACCAAATAAATGGGTTTATAGGTTGAAAGAGGAAGATGGAGGTAAGAAAATTATAAAAGTCAGGTTAGTTGTAAAGGGATTTGCACAGAAAAAGGGTATTGATTTTGATGAAATATTTTCTCTGATTGTTAAAATGACTTCTATTCGTACTGTTTTAAGTATCATGGCTGCTGAAAATTTGCATTTAGAACAACTTGATGTTAAAACAACCTTTCTCCATGGTGATTTGGAAGAGAAAATATATATGGAATAGCCACAAGGATTTGAGGTCAAAGGTAAGGAGAAAATAGTGTGTAGATTGAAGAAAATTTGATATGGCTTGAAGCAAGCACCTCGCAAATAGTATATTAAATTTGATAGTTTTATGGTTGAGCAAGGCTACAACCGGTGTAATTAAGACCATTGTGTTTATTTTAAGTTGGATGATAATAGCTACATTATTTTTGTAAGAGAAATTTAGGGCATCTCAAAGAAACCTCCAAGAACAGTAGTGCCTTCAGTAACTTCAATTCCACGTAGATTGCCTCAAAGACATGTACAACTATGTCCTAAAGCGGAAACAAACACAGTTCTTTTCCCACATTAATCCTTCTGAGAGAAGAACATGTAAATTCAACAGCAAGCAATAACAATTTCTAGAAACAGAACCAACACAGATGAAAGATAAGGCAGAAAATCAGAACACACAGATTTACGTGGGGAAAACCCTTTCAAGTAAAAAACCCCACCCTCCAAAGTTCGAGCCATTGTATTATTCAGCAACAAAAGGTTACAATACTATTTCAGGCTCTTAGCCTTTTTAGAGATTACATCTTGTTCATTCTGGAAACAATCCTAGTAGCAAACTCTCCCTCTGTACATTTCCTAATCAACCTCTCAAACCAAACAATCTTTGGACTATTGCAATACCCTCAACAATATACAGTACAGATCAACACGAGAGATGGACCATGGCATTCGATTCTTGATTAGGAGAGATTTTGGCAGCATAACCCTGCCTCTCTCTTTTCTCTATTTCGGCCTCATGGCCTCAGCCTTCCAGCCAGCCACTCAGCCCTCACTCTATCACTCACCTATATCGAACACAACAATTCACCAGAACATAGTTGTTTTCATTTCCTCACAAACAGTTCATCTTCCACGCAGAAACAGTCACAACAAACGGTTCACACTCTGCCCTCTCTGATAGGTCCAAGTCACACCACATAGGATAGTCTTCCAATCGGTCAACAACGTTCACCCTATATCGCATGTCGGTGAGACACTAACCATGTCTCCCTGATGCCACAAAGCCCAACCGTCGATATCACCAAGAGTCATCACTATCAGCAAGAGGTCACACCGAGTTCAAAAGTAGTCGGCAAGACAAACCACATCACTAAAACATCATACCGAAGACCACCACATGTAGCACTATTCGACAAGACCATCGCTATTCGGTGAGAGGTCATACCAATGTTCAAAACTCACATCGACATCAGCATTCCCATCGGCGAGACTATCGCTATTCGATGAGAGTCATAATGAGTTAAGGAGTCATATCGATGTCCAATACACCCATCAGCGAGACTTCCACATTCGCTAAGAGTTCCAACAAGCCTTCATGTTACTCTGATCTATCTTTCACCTTGAGTCACCCCAATGCAAATCATCAGCCAGAGTCACATCAACAATCAATGGGGGCACCAACTCACATCTTATCAGCAAGACAATATACATCAGAGAAAGGTTTCACCGAAGTCCCAACTCACACCGAAAGTAGACTCATCGGCCAGACCAACACTCTCGGCAGAGGGTCACACCGAACACAACAAGTCACACCAATGACATCCCTCGCCAAGAGTCTCCCGGACATCCAATAAGAGTATCCTATCGGCCAGACATCTCCCATCACCAGGACACATTCCGATAAGAACAAGTCATACCGATTACTGCATCGGCCAAACAGACCAAGGGTCACGCCGATATCGGCCAGAATTTCTATCATTGCTAAAACATCATTCCAACTGTCCAAGGTTACACCGAAGATTCAGGTTATACCGATCGCCAAGACATTCCACAGGTCATAGCGATAATTTAGGATCAACTAGCATCGCCAGACATCTCAACAATACAACAACCATGCTTATCAGAGCTTCACCGGAGATTGAGGCATTCCAACAATTCCACTTGATGAAGATCACAAAGGAACCTCCAAAGTAAACAAAACTAAGATCACACTAGCTCCACCAGCTAGATCCATACTCAAGACACCCAATCAACAAGATCCAGATAACAACCACCGAAAATTTCAACAAAGACCAGGCATCCAACTACAACTCACTATCCAACAAAGCAACTAAAATGCAACCGATCACAGCCTTCCAGGAAACCACATAGATCTAAAAACATGCTCTCATGCTCCATCAAGACTTCTACACCAACATCCAAGATGTCCACCATTCAGGCAACAATCCCTATCATCTTTCAATATGCCACCTATGGAAGAAAGAACATGCCAAGGTGAATAAGCACCAGTCCAACGAACACAAGCAAAATATCCCAGTGATATCATCAACAGGATACTGCTACCACTTCACTGTGCTCAAACGCTATACAAAAGTAATATCAAATTCAAAGCCTCAAACATAACACAATAGTGAATTCATTCTCCAAAAACAAGATAGAAGACACCAGCTAGAATAACAATCAGACTGACTGCTTCCATCTAACTGATAAACCCACACAACTGAAAATAGCACCCACAGCTCGTGCTATTCCATCCAATCCCACTTACCTAAAAGGTATCAACATTAGTAAACTCATGCCAAAATATAACCAACTCAATAACAGCAAATACAAGCTCCAAGTGCCAACTAGTCAAAGAAGACAAAACACAATAGGAACTCCCACTGCCCGAGTAATTCCAAATCTGAAAGATCAAAGACATACCAAGTCTACCAATAATAGCACATAGAAAGTGTAACCATGTAGTACCAAAAATATCCACAATGATACGCACAACCTGCAACAAATTGTTACAAGAAACATTTCTCTCAACACAAGTCATCACAGTTCTCCCAAGTTCTCCACACGCAATCAAAGGAAAAGGATTAACAACCTCCATGTCATCACCCATAAATCCAGTGAAAACACACAAAGCAAGTGATCACTATAGCTCCAACCAAAACCAATGTAATGTGAAACCAAACATCCAGGAAGTAAACCAAGACCAAAGAGAGAAACTCTGCACATCATATTCCTGTAGAACATCCTCCTACAAACACTTCTAACTGCCAGTTGTGCCAAGAATGATCTCCTTCTCATCCAAAAAGAAAAACCTTAACAACATCCAACCGTTCAATCACCAAGATCAAACCAACTTTAAAATCATGTAATCAACATGGATGTAAACCTCTCAAAGAAAATCAAGCTACTTCATTCCCCATTTCAGGAAATCAGCCCATACATCATCTCCTACCAATTCTCATCAGTAAATAACATAACACAAAATCTCAAGGAGATAAAACAAGTTGTACATCTTCCACCATGAATCTTCCAGAACCATTAAACAACAATTCAAGATCCATATTATGAAAGTGAACATAAAACACATCTGAAAAATATAATGGGCCAAATACCTCTCAGATAAACTGCCGAGTAGACCAAGAGTGGGAACGAGAATACTCCTTCAAGATATACAATTTATCAAGACTAATCAAGATAAATCTCCTCATAGGTATCTATTGAACTTACATTCAACCAAGGTGTAGGCTGACTTTCTCAAAACCATCAAGAATAACAATCAACAACACTTCTCTCATAGAAAATAAGCCTCACCTTATTCTTCATAATCCATGAGTACTAGCAACTCATCTCTCATGCTAAATTTCAACTGATTACCGCACGTCACAAAGTATCAAGCAAATAATCAGCACCCAATACACAAAGAATTACAGACAACTATCAAAGCTCCAATCATCTAAATCAGAACTTATCATGACACCATGATCTACATATCCCCTAGAGATACATGCTTCAGTGACTTACCATAGTCCCAAGTACAATGCAACCAAAACTCCAGGCACAAACAAGAGTCACATAAAGCAAACAGACTCAAAACAAACATCACCTGTCAAGAACCACCAACACCTCAGCCAAAGAATCCAAGCATCCTCCATGGATCCAAGATGTTGCACATCTTCAAATAATGTCCATGCAAATGTGAAAGAACCCTTTCAAGAAAGGATCTAAAAAATCCCCCCTGAACATCTACAACACTAAAGAAGACCATTCACCACCATGTGATGAACCCACGCTATTGCTAAAGCTCCCAATGAAACGTGACATCCGAAATCTCCAAGCATCAGACCACTTGCTTTAGGTTCCCATAACCGACTATTCAGGTATCAATATCCATCCTCTCATCTCAGCAACCACACCAATGCATAGCCACCACAGACAAGGCCAGCTAACAAGTCTCCACCAGCAATGAATCAACCTCATGGATAAAGACAGTCCACATCCAAGTTATCTCACTGCAGCCAATGGGTAGATAATCCACCAACCACATAACTCGTAGATCACAAACATCAAACATGCAAACCCATCATCGCATTGGAAACTAAAACACTAAGATTTCAAAGAGAATAACAACATAGACAAGGACACAAACACAGATCACGCCAAACCGATTTTCCAAACACATCCACAACGAGAACCATAATCAAGGAACCCACAAGCACCACCACAAGAATGCTGAATGAAAAATCACGTACCAACACTCCCATGCAGAGAAGAAATCACACCTCCTCAAACCATGCACAAAGCATGCATGCAGAACTACAACTATATATCCAGAAACACCCCAAAAGTCGGGGTCTAGAAAATAGCTTAACAACAACTCCACATAACCACAAGTTTTGCTTAACCGTGTAAAACATGTACATGCATCCGAGAAAGAGATAGGCTATTTCAGAAGCTTGCAAATCAACTAATGATTAACTCCATAGCCTTTATATATTCGAGGTTAACAAGAAACAGTGCCTTCCAACACCAGGAAACACCACCTAGCATAAGCACACTCTTCCATGGTTGAGAAACAACCTAGGCTTCTCCATATCATCAAGGAGCCTCTCACACAGACACCCAATATGAAAGCTGTATTGCTACACAGCCACGGAGCAAGAAAATCCACCTCATACACCAAGGTTATACCGCTACCAACCAAGAGACAAAAATCACAACAAACCAACATGATCAACTTCCTTTTCTCCATCTTCACCATCCTTCAAGCTGCGTGTTGTCTCTGAAAATCACAAGACTTCCACTAACCAAAGGATCAATAGAACAAATGATTCCTCTAGATTTCCTCCAGCCTAACAAACTGAGAAATCTTCACAGGAGAAATACCCAAAACCAACAACCAAAAGATGGCTCTGATACCACTTGTAAGAGAAATTTAGGGCATCTCAGAGAAACCTCCAAGAACAGTAGTGCCTTCGGTAACTTTAATTCTGCATAGATTGCCTCAAAGACACGTACAACTATGTCCTAAAGCAGAAACAGACACAGTTCATTTCCCACATTAATCCTTCTGAGAGAAGCACATGTAAATTCAACAACAAGCAATAACAGTTTCTAGAAAAAGAACCAACACAGATGAAAGATAAGGCAGAAAATCAGAACACACAGATTTACGTGGGGAAAACCCTTTCGGGTAAAAAATCCCACCCTCCAAAGTTCGAGCCATTGTATTATTCAGCAACAAAAGGTTACAATACTATTTCAGGCTCTTAGCCTTTTCAGAGATTACATCTTGTTCATTCTGGAAACAATCCTAGTAGCAAACTCTCCCTCTGTACATTTCCTTATCAACCTCTCAAACCAAACAATCTTCACACTATTGCAATACCCTCAACAATATACAGTACAGATCAACACGAGAGATGGACCATGGCATTTGATTCTTGATCAGGAGAGATTTTGGCAACATAACCCTGCCTCTCTCTTTTCTCTGTTTCGGCCTCATGGCCTCGGCCTTCTAGCTAACCACTCAGCCCTAACTCTATCACTTACCTATATCAAACACAACAATTCACCAGAACATAGTTGTTTTCATTTCCTCACAAACAGTTCATCTTCCACGCAGAAACGGTCACAACAAACGGTTCACATTTTTCCCTCTCTGATAGGTCCAAGTCACACCACATAGGACAGTCTTCCAATCGGTCAACAACATTCACCCTGTGTCACATGTCGGTGAGACACTAACCGTGTCTCCCCGATGCCACAAATCCCAACCGTCAATATCGCCAAGAGTCATCACTATCGGAAAGAGGTTACACCGAGTTCAAAAGTAGTCGGCGAGACAAACTACATCACTAAGACATCATACCGATGACCACCACATGTAGCGCTATTCGACAAGACCATCACTATTTGGTGAGAGGTCATACCGATGTTCAAAACTCACATCGACATCAGCATTCCCATCAGCAAGACTATCGCTATTCGGTGAGAGTCATAACGACTTAAGGAGTCATATCGATGTCCAATACACCCATCGGTGAGACCTCCACATTCGCTAAGAGTTCCAACGAGCCTTCATGTTACTCTGATCTGTCTTTCACCTTGAGTCACCCTGATGCAGATCATCGGCCAAAATCACATCGACAATCAACAAGGGCACCAACTCACATCTTATCGGCAAGACAATATACATTGGAGAAAGGTTTCACCGAAGTTCCAACTCACACCGAAAGCAGACTCATCGGCCAGACCAACACTCTCGACAGAGGGTCACACCGAACACAACAAGTCACACCGATGACATCCCTCGCCAAGAGTCTCCCCGACATCCAATAAGAGTATCCTATCATCCAGACATCTCCCATCGCCAGGACACATTCCGATAGGAACAAGTCATACCAATTATTGCATCGACCAGACAGACCAAGGGTCACGCCGATATCGGGCAGACTTTCTACCATTGCCGAAACATCATTCCAACTATCCAAGGTTACACTGAACATTCAGGTTATACCAATCGCCAAGACATTCCAGAGGTCATAGCGATAGTTTAGGATCAACTAGCAGATTGGCCAGACATCTCAACAGTCATAGCGACCATGCTTACTCAGAGGTTTCAGCCTGTGAGATTGAGGCACACAATTCCAACAATTTTATGTTTATATGTTAATGATATGTTTGTAGTGGGGTATAACATGGATCACATAAAGGAGTTAAAATAGTAGTTAGAAAATTCATTTTCTATGAAGGATTTGAGCGCAACAAAACAAATCCTTAGTATGAAGATTACAAGAGATAGGAAAAACAAAAAAATATTTTTATCTCAAGTTGATTATGTTGAAAAGGTGTTACAGAGATTTCATATGGAGAATGCAAAAGCTGTCAGCACACCTTTTCCCAGTCATGTCAAATTTACTAAGGATATGTGTCCTAAAACATAAGAGGAGGAAGAAAAAATTTCCAAGGTACTAAATGCTTCAGCTGTAGGAAGTTTAATGTACACCATGGTATGCACGAGACTGTATATTGCACATGCCATAGGAGTTGTTAGCAGGTATATGAGTCATCCCGGAGTTGAGCATTGGAATGTGGTAAAATGGATTCTTAGGTATTTGAGAGGTACATCCAATAATTTTTTTATGTTTTGGAGGCTCTAATACTAATTTAAAAGGCTAAGTTGATTCAGATTTGGCAGGGGATATAGATACCAAGTGGAGTACCACAGGTTATGTATTTACTATTGGTGGGAGAACAGTGAGTTGGATTTCTCGATTGCAAAAGGTGGTTTCTTTATCCACCATGGAGGAAAAGTATGTTGTTGCAACAGAGGTGGAAAAAGAGATGATATGGTTGCAACTTTTCATGGAAGAGTTGGGAAAACAACAGATTGAAAGTTACTTGTTTACGGACAGTTAGAGTGTTATACATCTTTCAAAGAATTTTTCCTTGCACTCTAAAACCAAACACATACAACTGAGATATCATTTCATTTGATCGGTATTGGAGGATGGACAGGTAAAGCTGGAAAAGATACATACAGATGACAATCCAGTAAATATTTTTATGAAGGCAGTGACAAGGGAGACGTTGAGCTCCTCTTCAGCTTCGGTTGGCCTTCAAGGTTGAATTCCAGTAAAACAGAACAACAAGGTCCAAGCTGCTAATTTCTAGTGGGAGTTGTAGGGGGCAGCAATGTTATGATCAGTCTCAAAGTGGGAGATGGTATGCAGTGGAGTCTGATTAGTCTCCAAGTGGGAGATTGTTGTGTTATGGAGACCAATCAAACTTGGATAAAATCTTCATATTAATTTTTTTTAAATAATTTGTTGCACTTATTAAATATTTATGCTACACTTGTATCTAAAAGGATGGTTACAAACAAATGTTAAATTATGGAAGTGATTAGTTACAATATTTTAATATAAAGTCAATGGAAAAATCAAAATATTAAATGTAGCTTCCCAAAGAAAATGTTTTATTGGGTGCATGAGGCACAACCAAAGGATACACTTCATTGGTAATTAATGGGTCATGTGTGGGAGCATATTAGAACACTTGGTGATGAGTTTTGAGGGCAACAAGTCGTGAAAAACATTAGCAAAAAATCACAGAGTAGTGGCTGGAAAAACATAGGAGAAGTTGTGCATACCCGTAGCCATGGTTGTGTAAAACCAACAAGTGAAAAACATGGGAAAAACATTGTTGCATGTCTTTGCATGTCATTGTAAAGGTTATTTGCTGGGAGATTAATATAATTTGGACCCTCTTTTTGGTGGATGTAGCCCAGATTTGGGTGAACCACGTTAAATCTTCGTGTTCTTCTTTTGTTGTCCAAAATTTTTGTGTTTTATTTCTCTGTTTTATTGATCAAATATGCATTTAACTGATTGAAATATACCTTCTAACCCTAACATTGGTGTATACCCATAATGTGTGTATGATTTTGTTACTATGTGTATGTGAGATGTGTGTATGAGTTAGTATTGGTATGCAATTATATACCTATGGATTATGGCAACCTAATGATCTTAGAGTAACTAATTTGAGTTATTTTGTGTACCCTAGGTCATTGGTATTATGATCTTTTTGATTGATAAGTTGGAAGAGGCCACTTGTTTAGGGTGGATAGGGGTTTTTCTAACATGGTTGAGATTGTATTTCACCCTTGAACCTAAAATTAAAACCCAAATATCCTTATTGAGGGATTGTAAAAATCAAGTTAGCACCCATGGATGAGTTAATGTTCATTTAAATTATTAATGATTATGTGTGTTGTACATGTTCCATGTTTTATACTTTTATACTTGATATGTAAAGTTGATCTCCTTAAATTTTTTGTAGCTATAGTTGGATTCTCACAACTTCAAAAGTGGATCCATGTAAGAATTTCTCTAATTATATTATTGTCCCTTTGAACTAATCATGGAATAAAATGTGAGTATTAGAGGACATATATTAAAGGAAATTATCCATTTGTATGCTTCTACCATAAATTAAATATATTCTTTTGTAGGCTATGATTTCATTAGGAAATAAACCACATGTAGAATGTTATTGATGATTGAATATAATCCAATTCGACACCTATGAAAATATTATATAAATTCTATTATTTTCTTATAACTAAAAGAAAAATATTATTAGCCAATGATAGTTACTACACTTGTATGTGTACATTATTTATACTTGTCATAATTAATCTCTACACAAAATAATAGAGGGCTATCATTGTATATATATACTAAACATAAAAGTATACATCATGTCAAAGTTTATATAAACATAGGCATTGAATATCCACACATTTTATATATGTGTAAATCATTATAGATTATGTATACAAAAAACTATAGAGAGCCCTCCTTGGGCATTACTTATGTAAATATTATATATTATGTGTACATAATGTTTCTTTAGAAAAAAATTTATATATTCTTGAATTGTTAATAGCTAAGTTAATTATGAGAAACATTCCTATTGCTTAATTATGATATTTATTTAGGTCAAACTTTTCATAATGTATTAATTTAATTAATTTTTTTTTTAAGCAAAAGGAAGGGGGGCTATAGATATATTAATAATAATAAAAAATTGCAATAGGTAATACTTTATATGATCCCAAAAACACCTTTACAATGATGAGCTATCTGCCAGCCCCTAGTTTGTTATAGAAAATGGGATGATTATACAATATATTTAGAAATTCACAAGAAAACTTGTTTTTTTTAGCCTAAAACTAAGATAGGTTTGGGCATGAAGAAAGTGAAATAAGCACCCTTGCATGGCCCCTGGACTAAATTCTCCCTTGGATCTTCTTGTGCTATTAAGATCATGTTTGGGATAGGACCTTGCACCCTTTTTGCTTGATCCAAATCTGATCTAAATTTTCTAAACTTGTTGCTCTAGAACTTGATGCTCCAGAAATTTGGCCTTGGAAACAACATTCTTCTTACCCTTAACATGCTCAATATCAAAATCATAGGCCTATTTCTTACGAATCCATTTATGTTGCTGCTCTTTAAGGACTTACTGCTTTGATATCATTAAAATATCTCTAGCCAAATCTTAACTATTTTTTTTGAATCTGTTGGTTTGGAACTTGGTGCTCCGGAAACTGATTCTTCAGAATTTCATCAAAAAAAATTCTTGTAAGCTTTTCAGCTATTGCTTGTCTTTTATTTTTATATTTTCAATATATATGAAGAGGCAATCTAGAAGGGTGAGCAAACAATGCCCCAACTGATACCACCCTACTTTTTCTTCATTCCTCCATGCATTCTGGGGGGTTTTCTCCTTGTCCTTCCTCCCGGTCTTCTTCTTCTTCCCCATGCTTATTGTGAGTTGCATTCCCTGCATCCCAAATCTAGTGTTCAACATGCACAATGTAACCATCATTCTCTTCTTTCAGACGCGCTACCCACAATTACTCATAGATCCTTCAGCGACTGGCACATATCTATGATATTTGACAAAAAGATGGAAAGCACCTATGATGGTAGAATAATTCTCTTAGATTTAGGGTTCACCACCTCAACTCAAATAGCAGTGTGAATGCTATTCTCCACCCGCAGACATTCTACTTTAAATAGTGTTGCAAGATCTTCTTGTGAAATGTATCCCTCAAATGGAATTTCCCATGCTTGCACTCGCACACTAACCCAAAGGTTCCAAGGTTGGTACGCCATTTGTTGGTTACAGGTAGTTAGCCACAAACCCTCTACCAATTTTTCCACCCGCTCTCTCCTCCTTCCTTCCTCAACGAAAATTTAACACTTGCTAGACTTGCCCTGCCTCTAAACATGCCACAAGGCAATGTGAATGGTAATTAATATTACTCCAACTGTGTATCATTCCAATCACAATTAAATTTGAGATGTTCAAAACACCATTACTCCAAATGAAATGGCACAAATTTCTATCTACAAATATATTACATTATCCAATACTTATCTACATTAAGAAATTTAAAAATTACATTATCTAAGTTGATTGATTTACTTAGACTTATACTTTTTTGTTGTTAAAACAAATATATGGTTGTGTATATTGTATTTACTTGGACCTACACCCTACCAAACCTTATATTTTTCCCTTTCTATGATTTATTACTAAGTTTCAAACTCATGATACCTAACTCAAATATAGTTCCCAAAAAATTCTTGATATTGAACTCATGATATTATATATTTAATTTATTACTAATTAATAATTATTGTTATTAATAACTACTTATATAACTATTAATAGTTATGTGGATAAATTTACAAAGGTCAAGTGTAATATTGATATATCATTAAGGTGTTGCTCTAGAGACTAGTTGTTATGAAAACAATACAATCCAAGTTTATAGATTAACTCATCATCTATATGAAAAACCAATATTTATGACCAAATTCAATGCACAACAAAACATTTACAATAAAATCTATTTTTTAAAATATATTATAAAGGGTCTAATAAATATAATATGGTGTACATGGGTATAAGGTCATGTTGCTAATAAATCAAAGTCTACAACATTACATAAAGCTCATGAAGTGGAAAAGATAGGATAAAAAAACTACAATGTGTGCACAAATAGGGTAAATATTATGATATGAATGTGGTGTTGATTGAACTAACACCATCTCCTTTTCTATCCTTATTGGAACAAAAAAACTAGGTGACATTTGCACTACCCAATATATATAAAATCATGTTGAATAAATTTCCCACTATCATCATCCCCTTATGGTGAATGGAAGAAGGAATGTTGGGTATGGGGGAAGGTACAAAAGTTCAAATGAGTTGTAGAAAAGTAGGTACAATGTTTGCATTAGGTATAAATTGTGGCATGTTGACACCAACACGTTGGTACCATATACTCTCAAAATAAATAGGTCTCAAACCCATCTCAATCTTAGCCCATAAATTTTTAAGAAAATATAATGTTTCCTCAATATTGTTTTGTTGTTTATGGTGAAAGACCATCCACTAATGGTCCTAGAAATAAGATTATCTTTGTTCATGCTTAAACTCATTTTAAAAAATGGGTTTCAATCAAAGAACATGTTCATTTTTTGAGAGATTAATAAAATAAGGTGCCATGTGTACCATTTTTCTATATAGATCATTTATTTCTTTATATGAAAAACCATCAAGCATAAAACATTGTCTCATTTCTATACACTAATGAGACCTATCTAGTTTGTTTTTCGCTAAATCTACTGTAACTTGATTTTATTTTACAAATTTGTGTATATGGAAAGCAATAAGAGGATCATTAAATGCATTTTGTATTTATTCAACAAAAATACACAATTTCTATTCTTAATCCTTCTTCTAGAGTTTGAGATGGACTTGAGGTGAGTTTGGGGTTTTGTTTTCAGGTAAACTTGGGGTTGGTTTTGAGGTGGATTTTCAACTAAGTTTTCTAGTTAGATGTATTGGAATTCATATGCATCATCCATTTTTCACATTAGGAATATTGACATTGATACCCATCACTTATTATCTACTTTAGGGGGGAAATGAAGGGCACACAATCTAAAGAGAGGGGGGTGAATCAATAGATCAAATCAATTTAAACTCTTTAATTCAACATATATATCCAAACATGAAAATTGAATTAAAATAGCTACTGATAATCAATCAACCAAATAAGCACACATTCACACATGAGAACACTAGATGGGTATGTGCAGGATCATCATGGAAAAAATAAGCCATTAAGTGGCAATGAAAATTTAGAAAAATCAGAGTTAGGCAACTTGACATAAAAATTCGAATAAGTTATCTATATTATTTCAAAAATATGTAAGAATAGAATATGTGGAAAATTGAATGTAGTTTCTAAACTACTAGGTTTATTTTATTTTTAAAAAATTTATTTGGTGAAAATTTGAAATTTCAATGCAGTAGTACTTAAATTTCAAGGAAAAAATAAGTAGGTGTTTGTCTCACCACCCTAACTATAATAAAATGATAATATTTTTTTATAAGATTTTAGATATAAGTAGAGGACTCATGTCCGGATGTGATGCATATTTTTTTGTAATTTTTTCCCAAGTAAATAATTAATTATGATTTTTTTATTACAACTTTTAAAAAATATAAAAACTTGTATGTCTGACCAACTTAACTTGGTCAAAACTTCAAGAAATTCATTTTTTTTTTAATCCTATAGTATGCGAAGCATAGAATGTGTTACATGTTTTGGATTCAAACAATGTGATACCATTTGAAAGCTATAGATATTTTTCAATCAGCCTATCAATAAGGACTTTAGTCGCAATTCTAATAGAAAATGAATAATAATTATTTATTAGATTCAAAGTAAAGTATAATTTATATTGGTGGAAATCTGAGAAGCTCCTTTACAAACCCTTTTCGTTTCATCAATTTTGAGTAAAAAAAAAGTCGTCAGCCACATGGGCGAAGTCTAGAAAAGCAAGGTAAGTTCTTAAACACATTTTTTGTGTTGACTTCTTAGGATTGGCAGGTCTGAACCAAATTCCAAAGCAAGCCTGAGGCTAATCCCTAGGCATTAAATTTTGTGTCAGACATATCAGATATATTCGATTTGAATCCGATATCGATCTGATTTGAATCCGATATCCAATATGTTTTAGATATGAGTTTAAAAAATGTTATACAATTTATAATATATGATTTAAAAAATGCAATAAGATTTATAATTTAATATATAATATACAATATAGTTTATAATGTAATATATAATATACAATTTATGATAATCTCTTACCGAATTATGTATTTAATATATAATATATTATATTATTATGTATAATATTTAAATATTATATCAATATTTTAGTTAATGTATAAATATTTAAATATATATATATTACTAATATATAAAATATTATATAACTAATTAATATTTAAATATTATCTCTTCCCCCCCCTCT
>VDFB02281492.1:476661553-476781970 GCA_007258455.2 Sequoia sempervirens
TCTCTCTCTCTCTCTCTCTCTCTCTCTCTCTCTCTCTCTCTCTCTCTCCCTCTCTCTCTATGTATCTTCCTTTCCCTCTCTCTCTCTCTCTTTGTCTCTCCCTTTGCCTCTCTCTCCCTTCCCCTCATAATTCTCTCCCCCTCTTTGTCTTTGTCTCTCTCTCTCTCTCCCTTTCCCTCCTCTCTCTCTCTCTTTGTCTTTGTCTCTCCCTTTCCCTCTCTCTCCCTCCCCCCTCCTAATTCTCCCCCCCTCTGTGTCTATGTCTCTCTCCCTTTCCCCCTTTGTCTCTCTATCTCTCAATCTCTCTCTCTCTTCCTTTCCCTCTCTCCCCCTCTTTGTCTCTCCCTTTCCCTCTACCCTCTACTCTCTCTCTCTCTCTTGCCCACCCTCCACCTCTTAATTACTCATAGGTCTATGTGTGCACAAATCAGATATCCGATTTGATGATTTGTAGCACTAAAATCCTGTCATTACAAAAAAATTTAAAATGTTTTTCAAATCAAATATTAGATTATATTCAATATTGAATTTTTGGGCCATAGAAAAACCCCATGTGGGTCATTTTGTGCATCCCATTGGACCCTACATTATGTTTGTAGGTGTTGCAGGTGACAAACGCACAGTTTCAGACAGGAAGAGACAAAGATCAACTTTTTGGAGCATCTTCTACTCAAATTTGTCATAAGCAATGATTTTTTTGCATCTTTTATGAGGTATAATGGGGATCAGCAGTCGTCGGAAGCAAAAACGTAAGAGAAAGCTTACAAAAGAAAAAATTGAAGCATATAGACAAAGAGATAGAGAAGGTCATAGGAAGAGAAGACAAGGTATGTTAAATATTGGTGAACCTGAGCCCTATGCTCTTTCAAGTGAAGAGGAAATTGAATATGTTCAAGGTGAAAATGTTGAACATGATATTGAAATTGGAAATGAAAATGTTCAAATTGATATTGAAAATGTTCAAGGTGAAAATGTTGGAATTGAAGATGTTGAACATGATATTGAAATTGGGAATGAAATTATTCAAATTGATATTGAAAATGTTCAAGGTGAAAATGTTGGAATTGAAGATGTTGAACATAATATTGAACCAAGTGTAAATTATGTTTCACCAGATTACATAAGAAATGAAGAACCTTGTGTGGAAGAAAGACGTATTCCAAATTCAAGACCTTCAAGAACCCCTAAATGGTTACTTGAAATTGATGAGAACATTATAAACAATTTTGAAGGCAAGAGGTCAACACGAACCATTTGGTTGTGGGCTACAAGACTTTTCAACCAATATTTTAGTGTTAATACATTGACCAAGCAATTCCAACTTTTTGTACAATTGCTAAAGATACAAAAGATGAGACCTTTGCTAGCCAAATTGAAGATTTGTGTGAACAAGAAGACAAAAAATTCTATTATTGTCAAAAATCTTTTTAATGCTCTCAAGTCTATTGGAAAAAATAACAAGGAAAAAGATAAGAGAGCTGCTTGGAGAGTCATTACAACCACCCTAGTAAGCCATCAATTGAAAAAGGCTCACTTTATGAGACAAACTTGTATTGATTTTGACATAAATCGTAAAACTTTGGATAGAGCATTTGCAAGAAGAGAAAGAATAGATGATCCTCTTCAAAATGATACATGGGCTTTTGTTGGGAGGCTTCCACATGTTGATAAGAAAACAATTAATGTAAAGTAGGTAATTCAGCAATTTTGGCATGATAACTCTAGAGTATCACCCAATTCAATGGATGTTTTAAAGTTAAGAATTGGCAATCAAGACTGTACACCGCATCCTAAACATTTCTTGGAATCAAGCCAAACAATGTTGTTCAAAAATTTCATTGAAACACATCCAAATATGGAAATCTCACAAAGGACTTTTGAAGGTTTGAAGCCATTTTATTGTGTGCCTCTTAAGATTTGTAATACTTGTTGCAAATATCATGTGGAGTTTTCAATGTACCATGAACTATTATGCTATATCCATTCTACTTTGCATACTAATGAAATGTTGCAGGAGTGTGGTGTAATGCATCTTCCGAAATCATCAAGGGACTTGCTAGATCTATTTTTATGTTCTAGAGATGGTTTTTTTTCTATAGAAATGATTGTTTAAATGTGAAGTGCTCACAATGTGGTGGCTTGTCAAAGTTTGTTCAATGTTTTCATGAGGATTCCAAACATGAATTTGGAAAGAAGCTTGTTGAGAAAAAGAGATATGAGATAGTCAAATATACTTTTTAGAGTGGAGAATGCTCGTATGTTTTATTGGTTAAGTAGAATGCATGTAGAGAGGGGTGTACCTCATATTTGGAGTTTTTTTGAAGTTGGGCATGGAAAAGGGGAGCATGATGGAGCAGATGCATGTGTAAAGAGAGCTCTAGTTAAGGAGCAATTGAAGATTTCAGGAGCAAAATTCAATGATGCACATTCTATTGTTGATTGGTGTAGTTCAACATTGTCTCAAAGAGGGACACTTGATTCAACAGTGCGCAGATTCTTTTGGTTGGTTGAGGAGGGTATAGTGGGAGGCAGATTGGATTGTCATACAATCAAAGATTCTACAAAGATGCATTCATTTTGAAGCTCAGATGCAAGCACATGGACCATTTGGACACGAGAGTTGGCTTATTTTTGTCAGAGTTGTATTTAGTGCGAGTGGGATCAATGCGAGTCAAGAGAGTGGGTGGATACATGGGTTCCATAGTATCTAAATCCTTTATCTCAAACAATATCCATGACAAATGACACAATGGAAACTTCAGTTGATTAAGAATGCTTTCAAATCTACTACAACCAGGACATATTTTTGCAGTTGTTGCACCGTAGGGGAATGAAGAGAGATCAAACTATTGGTTGGCTCGATGTGTGCAGGTAAAGCGTAAGCTAACACAACTGATGGAAGATGATGATGGGTTCGTGCATCCTACAGGTTTAGTTGTGGTTGCAGGAACTTGGTTGCAAACATACATGATTAGAAAGAATGGAATACCTGCATTTGAAGACTACGAGAAACATAAAACTATTCTAATGTATTCATGTTCTACAAAGTTGTTAAGTGAACTCGCCAAACCAAAGACAAAACAACTATGGACACTTAGTAATGTTGATCATGAAGAATATTATACTTTTAAGCAAAGAGATGACTTTTCAGTCATACTTTAATAGCATATTCAAGAATGGAAGGTACAATGCTTAGGTTCATTATGCTTAATTTTATTAGTGTCTTTATTTAATACTGATATTTTGTATACTATTTCAATGCAGTGTGTTTAATAGGATATTTTGTATGTACTTTTGCAATATTTTTGGTACTATTGATCATGGACCTGCTACAACAATAGCTAGCTTTGATCCTTTCAGAGGTATGTGACATATTACAATAATATAGATTGGTTATTCAAAGCATCTTTTATATTTTGCATTACCATCTCATCATCAATTAGGTCATTTAGAATAATATAGATTGGTTATTATAAGCATCTTTTATAGTTTTCATTACCAATTCATCATCATTCAGGTTGTTTAGATTAATATAGATTTGTTAGTCTAAGCATCTTTTCTATTCTGACAATATAGATTTATTATTTGACAACTTTTGCGATATTTTTGGCATGATTGATCATGGACCTGTTGCAACAATAGCCAACTCTGATCCTTTCGGAGAGGTATGTGACATATTACAATAATATAGATTGGTTATTCTAAGCATCTTTTCTATTGTATGTAGTTTAACTGCTACCTTGATGGTTTGTACAGGTGCTTGTCACTCCAAAATGTCAACATACTACTCTTGTGGAAGACTGTGCCCTGAATGCCTCCAATAGGAAAAATTTGTAAAATTTGAATTTTCAAATGTGAAACAATGTAAAAAGGTCATAACTTTGTATGGGCATAATCTATATCCAGTGATGTTTTTTGAAATATGGTTCAAATATCTGGAATTGTATAAAGGGTATGTTTAAAATGTAAAGGGGTTTGTATTTTGGAAACTCATAGGTTGAAATAGTCATACAAGTGTATGCTTTGTTACTGTTATTGGGACAATTCTATAAGAGCTTTTTGTACTTAATCGAGCTACAACTGGAGCTTTTCTTCCTGGTTCTTCCCTGTCGGTATGCTCGTTTGAACCAGGTTTTGTAATAGCTCCTATTTATATATAATAAATTATAATGGCTTGCCACTTTTGCCAAAAAAAAATGTTAAAAGGTCATGTGAAGGTCATTTCCAATGTAATTGAGTCTTTGATCTAGCAAAGTGGAAACAAGGTATTTGGGTGTGGATGATGTTCAAGTTGATTCAGTAATAGTTTTTTGATGCAAGAGCTAGGTGGCTTTAAACAACACAATTAAAATTAAAGATGATTCAAACTCCAATTTGATCCTCAAACCCAAACTTGGGTGCAACTTCACTAAAATAGGCCCATTTTACAAAGAGACTCATATTTAAACACTTCCCAAACCTCAAATTTTGATGGGGCAGCATTAAACATCCTACCAAACTACCAAAACCATGCTTTTTTTTGGTGAGATAGGCTTTCTAAAGCTCTATTTCAACACACCCTCATTTTTAGCAACTTTCATGAGGTTTATAAGGAAGTCAATTTTTCCAACCTTGCCACACCCTATAAACTCATCAAACATGTCTATTAGGACCTGCACAAGCTTGATCCAACCTTAAATATTAATACCCCCACGTTTCATTGACATTAGCATGTTGTAACCACCATTTTTCACCTAATTTCACTCATTTTTGCCATGCATGGCAACTCACCAACTCAACTACAGACCTTTCCAACTCTTTAAACCCACATAGTCACCTTATACAGTCCTAATAACATCTACCATGGCCATACCATCGAGCTTCAAACCATACAATAGATGGTATGGCATTTTAGCACTTTGGACTCTTAAGGGAAATCGTTGGTCCAATGTAGCTCGAAGTGATTCAACATATTTAGGTGCAAAAGAGAACCATCACTAGCGTAAATGTACCCATCCAGACATGCTGGAATAGTCCATTTGGTCGTACGAGTTATAGAATGAAAGTTGCACCACTTTGCAACTTTATACTGCTTGACGACAACTTTCTCTCAACTGAAACCTTACCACGAAACAACTCGAGATAGAAAAAGATTATAGAGTTTATTTTGATGGTCCCAATATGATCTCGTAGCCTTAGATGGAGAGTCTATAAGCATCATGGTTTCTGTGAAATAGCCCTTCAAAGATTGTTGCCTTTTAGCACTTTGGACTCTTATGGAAACGTCAATCCAATGTGGCTCATAGTGACTGTATTTGGGCAAAATAAATCCATCCCAGTATAAACGTATCCATCCGGATGTGTTGGAGCGCTGTTTGGTCATATGAGTTGCGGAATGAAAGTTACACCACTTTGCACCTTACATTGCTGCATTGGCAACTTTTTCCTCAATTGAAAACTCATCACCACGAGAAAAAACTGAGAGAGGTTATTGTATATGGTCCCAACACGATTCCATAGCCTCAGACAGAGAGTCTGTAAGCATCACAGTTTATGAGAAATAGCCCTTCAAAGATTGCTTCCTTTTAGCACTTTGGACTCTTAAGGGAAATCATCCATCCAATGTAGCTCAAAGTGATTCGGCATATTTGGGTGCAAAAGAGGAACATCCCTAGTGTAAACGTACCCATCCGGACGTGTTGGAACAGTCTGTTTGGTCATACGAGTTGCAGAATGAAAGTTGCACCACTTTGCAACTTTACACTGCTTGCATTTGACAACTTTTCCCTTAACTGAAAACTCATCACCACGAGAAAATGCCTCCAAAATAGAAAAACCCAAGAGATTTTATTGTAGATGGTCCCAACACAATCCCATAGCCTCAGATGGAGAGTCTGTAAGCATCATGGTTTCTAAGAAATAGCCCTTCAAAGATTGTTGTCTTTTAACACTTTGGACTCTTAAGGGAAATCGTCAGTCCAATGTAGCTCAGAGTGATTCGACATATTTAGGTACAAAAGAGGACCATCCCTAGTGTAAACGTACCCTTCTGGATGTGTTGGAACATTTTTTTTGGTTGTATGAGTTGCAGAATGAAAGTTGCACCACTTTATAACTTTACATTGCTTGCATTTGGCAACTTTTCCCTCAACTGTAAACTCATCACCACGAGAAAACGCCTTCAAGATAGAAAAAACCAAAAGAGGTTATTGTAGATGGTCCCAACATGATCCCATAGTCTCAAACGGAGAGTTTGTAAGCATCATAGTTTCTAAGAAATAACCCTTCAAAGATTGTTTCCTTTTAGCACTTTGGATTCTTAAGGGAAATCGTGGTCCAATGTAGCTCATAGTGATTTGGCATATTTGGGTGCAAAAGATGACTATCCCTAGTGTAAATGTATCCATTCGGACATGTTGGAATGATTTTTTTGGTTGTACGAGTTGCAAAATGAAAGTTGCACCACTTTGCAACTTTACATTGCTTGCATTTGACAACTTTTCCCTCAACTGAAAAACTCATCACCACAAGAAAAAACCTTTGAGATAGAAAAAACTAAGAGAGGTTATTGTAGATGGTCCCAACACGATCCCATAGCCTCAGACAGAGAGTTTGTAAGTATCACGTTTTCCAAGAAATGGCCCTTCAAAGATTGTTTCCTTTTAGAACTTTGGACTCTTAAGGGAAATAGCCGATCCAATGTAGCTTGGAGGATTCGGCGTATTTGGTGCAAAATAGACCATCCCTAGCGTAAACATACTCATCTGTAATGTTAGAATAGTTTATTTTGTTGTATAAGTTGTATAATGAAAGTTGTACCACTTTGCAACTTTATACTATTTGTACTTACAACTTTTCCTCAACTTAAAACTCATCACCATGGGAAAACGCTTCGAGATAGCAAAACCGAGAGGTTATTGTCTATGTCGCAATACTATCTCGTAGCCTCATACAGAGAGTCTATGCGTCTCATTTGTGCGAAATGCCTTTCAAAGATTGTTTCCTTTTAGCACTTTGACTCTTGGGGAAACGTCTAATGTAGCTCAAGTGATTTGGCATATTTGGGTGAAAAAGAGGACCATCCTAGCGTAAACGTACCCATCCGGATGTGTTGGAACATTTGTTTGTCGTACGAGTTACGTAATGAAAGTTGCACCATTTGCAACTTTACACTGCTTGCATCTGGCAACTTTTCCTCGACTGAAAACTCGTCACCACTGGAAAATGCCTCCTAGATAGCAAAAAATAAGATATTGTTAGAGTATAGTTATTCCACTTAATTAATTACATCATATTGATTACTTAATTAAGTCACTTATACTTTAGTTGCTTGCTATTCTTAGTACATTAATAATTATTTATTAATTATTAAGTGCACACTAGGTTTTTCCTTTTAGGGTTTCCTTTAGGGTTATGGCTACATTGCTTTTGTAAAGCAAATCATCTCATGTAATTATGAATTCTTGAATAATATTATTTGCACATCTTTATGCAAATCTCTGCTTTTATTTGTTTTTCTCTTCTGTGGAAGGTTTTTTGGTTTGCATGTTTAATCTTGGTTTCTAACATGGTATCAGAGCCTTGATTTGTAGCCCCTTCTCAGATTTTTGGAGAAAATCATTGTAGAGTTCATTCAGGATTCCTTGAGGGTATCATGCCTTGAGTTTATTTATGCAATGTTTTGGATCAAATCGGGCTTCACCATTGGATTCAAATTGCTAGAAAAAGTTAGGATTGGCTTTTATTTTTCTGATTTTAGTCATCGTTTGCCAGATCCATGAGGGTTTCACGCTCGGTGATTTTTTGCAAGCTCTGGAGGTAGCTGAATTTTTAGAGATTTTGGGCACAAACAGAGGTCACCATTGCATTCATAGAAGCAAAAACCCTAAGATCGCTCTTCATTTCATTGATTTTGAGAAAGTTGATTACGAGGCAAAAAGCTTAAGGAGGCCATATGGCTTCCCTAACATGCTCCTGGTGCACGAAAAATGAAAAAAATAAAAAAATGTGCCTTTTTGGGGTCTGTGCAGGTGCCTGCAGTTCAAAACCTTTCTGCTACCTAGCGGCGACCGATCTTCCGCCACCACCAATCTCCACCGCCCAAACGTCGTCGGTCCCTTTCAGCCCCCAAGGGCCCCATTTGTAGTCAGCTCTAGTCACAGGGGGACCGGGCGCTATGCACCCAACCCCCGCCGGGCTCCAAACACCTACCCTGGTCATATGGATGACCAAGGGCTCCACCATAGCCCCTAGCCCACCAGCCCCTAGTTGCGCACAGGACTAGGACCTTATTTTTTTTAGCCCCTAGGGTAGCATGTAGGCCAGATTGGCCTTTCTAGAGCACTTTTAAAAAATCGGGCGTAACTTTTGCGTACGATGTCCTTTTTTCACAAACGAGATACTGTTGGAAAGCTAATTCTGACACCAATCCAGTGGTGAAGGTAGATTTTTCTGATTTTTCTCCAATTTTATTTTGAAGGTCCTTGAACTCATATGTTGTTGTTTTCACTCCGGAGGGCATATCTTTTGATTCGCTTATCCTTTTTTCGCCATTATTGCGGCGTTGGAAAGATGGTTCAGTCCTCTACATAGATCTAAGGTCCATTTTTATCAGGGAGGAATATGTGAAAATTGGTTTGTGCATACACTCTTTTTTGTTTTCATGCACTAGGTTTGCATTTTCTCTTTCTTTTATGCATGTTTTGCGTTCTCTCCTTTTACAATAATGGGTTATTGTAATAAATTAACTTATATAAAGTTCCATTAGGGGGGATTATTGCATAATAATCTGATTAAAGTGTAGTTTCCCTTTGATCTCCATCTTGATTTTGATGACAACTTGCATGGGTTGTATCCGGTTTCTGTAGTTTCTTTTGGCCACTTCTTACTTCTAGTTTGACACATATCAGATTCACAATGGTTCACACTTCAGATTGAGAGCCTATGGTTAATGATCCACATTGGGTCACATCTCAGTTTGAGGGCCACTAAATTTTTGGTTAATGTTCCAGAATCTTCATGGTACTTGCTCCTATGGATCAGTTTTAGTCACAGTTTGGCATCGGCATCGAGATACTCGGCTTCCAGATTCTTTCATCATATCATTCCCTCTTATGGGGGGAATCATTTCTATCTACTGTTGCTTTATGGATTCCAAGGTTGTTCCAGTTTGTGAGTTTTCTAGTGTTCCATGGCATCGGGTCTGTTGTTGCATTATTATGATTTCGCCTGATTCCTTCAGTGACTCTCATATGGTTTCTTGTAGATAGAAGTATCTTTCCTTGCTTTCCAGATTTTGGTTCCAGTGTTACTCCACAGTGTTCTTCCAATGCTTCTTGTAGTAGGTCATCTCATTGTGGGGGGGTTTTGTCCCACTAGGTTTTCCTTCTCTGCCTCATTATTCATTTGTACATGGGTACCTGATTAGGCCTTGTTGTCAGGACCCATTCATGCTTTCATGCATCTTTTACTTAGTGTTTTAGCTACTTCTTAAGTTCATCTTAAGGGGGGGTGTTAGAGTAATAAGTTATTCCACTTAATTAATTACATCATATTGATTAATTAATTAAGTCACTTATCACTTTAGTTGCTTAAGCTAAACTTAGGCACATTAATAATTATTTTTTAATTATTAAGTGTGCACACTAGGGATTTTCCTTTTAGGGTTTCCTTTAGGGTTATGCATACATTACTTTTATAAAGAAAATCATCTCATGTAATTATGAATTCCTGAATAATATTATTTGCACATCTTTATGCAAAGCTCTGCTTTTCTTTTCTTTTCTGTGGAAGCTTTTTTGGTTTACATGTCTGATCTTGGTTTCTAACAGTTATTGTAGAGGGGCCCAACATGATCTCTTAGCCTTAGACAAAAAAAGATTAGGCATCGTTGTTTCTGAGTAACAGTCCATCAAAGATTGTTGCCCTTCTGCACTTTGGACTCTTAAGGGATTTCACTGATTGAACGTAGCTCAAACTGCTTCGATCTATTTGGGTGTGAAAGGGGACCATACCTAACCTAAATATACCCATCCAGACGTGATGTAATAGTCGGTTTGGTCATATGAGTTGTAGAACAAGATTCATTTATGCCCTTACACGTAGTTTTCAGCTTCTAACCGAACTCCAACGTTGATTTTTGTGCAAAAAAAAAGCCATGAGACCATAGCTTGTTTATTTATTTTTAATGGAAACTAGTGGGAAATAGAGTTAAATTCTTCACAAACTTGGTTTGAAGTAATTTCATTCATTTTTGTGCATTTAAGAGGCATTTTACTGGAGGTCAGTCTGTGAGTCCTATTCCAAGGGTTTGAGTGCATTTAAAATGGATTTTTAAGCCTTCCACCCACTGTATCAAGCTATAAATCAATGGATAGGCTTAGTTAGGATAGATAAACATGTTTTCATTTTTTCTTGTGCAGGGGAGGTCAGCATTATGATTTTTGGTGATGCCCTAGATGGCATTTGGGGTGTTTTTGTATGAAAAAGTGAGGTTAGAGAGGGTAAAAGTTGGAATTGTTTGAGAGCAGTCACTTTTCTTGTTATTTTAAGCTTGTGTAGGGTTATTCAAGGGTGTTGGAGTTTGTGGTAAAGTTTGGGGAAGTCTGGAAGTAGGTTTTTCAATAAACCCTTGCCAAATTTGAGCAATTTGAGGGTTTTGTGGAATAGGGTCTTAGAGGGCGAGTTCCAGAGGATAAATGGGAAGATTTGAGGTTTTGTCATATTTTGAGTGCTGCCCCAGCAATTTTTAGGGTCTGTGAAGTGTTCCAAGGGTGGTTGCTTTGGAAATTTGGCCTATTTGGCTAGGTTGAGCAGTGTAGTTTGCATGATTTGTGAAAGTTGTTCCAAAGGAGTCCTATGTGAGTTGGAAGTATGTTGAAGGGGACTAAAATGGGTGTCTATAATGATGATTAGTTGCAAGATTTGTCAAAGAGATCTGAGAGTTAAGTTGAGAAAGGTGTTTAGGAATCCCTTGTATTGTGAAAGTGAGTGGTTTTTCATCCTTGGTTGCATCAACTAACCATCAACTAGTCCTCTATTTCCAAGGTGCTCTTGCACCATTTTCCAAGCATCCATATAGCCTGTTTGAAAGCACCTATTTTAGGCTTTTAGCCATATCAGCAAGGCAGTGAACTGTTTGATAAAATGCTTTGGTAGACGTACGAAAAAATGTGGTAGCATATACAAGGCAGTGAACTGTTTGAAAAAATGCCTCAAAAAAATGTGGTCTCATGGTGATGGAATGCCATGACAATCTATAGAATTTTTCTTGTCATGGCATTCCATTAGCATGAGACCACATTTCTTTGAGACATTTTCTTTAAACAATTTATTGCCTTGTTTATATTATTGCTTACTAGTATGCCTTGTTAGATTCTTTCCAAGCATCCATAGCTTGTTTGAAAGCACTTGTTTTAGGATTTTAGCCATAGCAGCAAGGAAATTAAATGTTTGATAGAATGCTTTGATAGACATGTATGAAAAATGTGGTAGAATAGACAAGGCAGTGAAATTGAAGTAATTGCATAACTTCTTAGGTTGACTTTGTAAGAACTATATTGTAATTGATTTTTTTCATCTATCAGCATCTAGTTGTTAGTTATGCAATGCGAAGTAATGCTTTGAGTTTGAAAGATGTGCAATGCAATGTAATCAGCGATATGAATATAAAATACATAATATAACCATTCTTTTTTATGCTATTGTAGATTGATATTTAACCATTGCTCAAGATTAAATTTTCAAAGAGTTTAATCATGCACATGAGGAACAAATTAAATTTCGATTGTCAACTTCTATATATCAAACTATCCAATAATAAAGTGTATGTCCATATACAAAAATGGCATCGACGCCAACTCAAATAAAGTTTTACAAAATGTGGCATATGCCATCTCAATATCTATTCAAAATTTACATGCCAAAATGTCTATCTCATCCTAAACTACTGGTGGATCATCAAAATGGAGCCTCTTTGAAGCACTCTTTGGCTCTAAAGGTAGTTGCACAAGAAAAATTCAAACCACAATTGAGATTAGTTCTACTATATAATTTAAAATTGAATAATTAACATCAAAATCAATATACATTGAATTTTAATTGAACTCTAAAATTGAAATCTTGATTACCTAAAATATACGTCTCTTCAAAGGGTCAGAGTCTTAGAATATGCTTCTCTCAAAGAACCAACGAAACCAACTTTTGAAATTTCAATCTATATATGTGAAAAAAAACATAAAATTGATCCAAGTTAGCATACAATTGTCAGTAATAGGAACATATTTACCAAACACAAAATAAAATAAACACATACCTCGTTAGGATGATCTTTTTCTTTATCTCCTTCAGGTGTTTCGACACCTCCTCCTTGAGGTGTTTTCACACCTACTCCTTGAGGTGTTTCAATACCTACTCCTTCAAGCATTGTGACACTTGTCAACAATGATGTATAGCTCATAACCGCCTATACATAAAAATGACAAGTACATATGAAACTACCAATCTATTTCAATGTATATATAATCAATATAAGATCTTAAAAATCTTAATTCAATCAAATTTGAGTTCAATTACCTTCCCCTTATCTAACATTGTGCCTCCATAGTCTAGACAGGGTTGCACCTTGCTCGAACTAGGTATTTCCTACAAGAGGAAAATAAGATAAACATATAAGTTATTATATAATTTCAGTAATGACAATTCAAATGACAAGCAAGTATATAATAAAAAAATGTAAACAAGTGAGTGCGAAAATATATATTGTGTGCATGTCGAGGCCAAATGAAATGGCCCTAAGGGTTCTATCAATCACCTATGTGAGCTCCTCCTCAGACATCAAATGTTAAATAGACCATGTAAATAAATATTAGTACTTGATACTATCTCTTATTAATATTCATTTAAAAAAAATGCAAGTTATGAATTTACAACTTAAATCTTACCTGTGTAACTATTCCAACGCCCCCCTCTCTAGCAGGAGATGAGTCTATGGGGTGCACTCCACTCCCCTGCGTCTGATCTCCTATAATGTCCACATCATGGAGGTCATAATCAGAAGTGTCCAAGGGATGCTCAACGGGTTGTACAAGAGGACCCAAGCACATCTGGTGGCACATAGTGCAAGTATGTGGCACACAAATATGTGGACCTAAGGAGGATGATGCAACAACACTAGATCCATCGCCAACATCACCAGAATGTGGATGAGCTATTGTAGAAGTATGGGAAACCAAAAGACCACTCAAAGAGTGAATAGCCTAAATAGTCTGTGTGGTTGCATCCTCGATAATATCTAGATGATGTACTAGAGGTGGCAAAGGAAGGGGAGGAGGGGGAACATATGGGCGCTGGACTACTCTAAGTGCCCCTGGTCTATCCTGGGGCATACCTCCACCGATGCCCTGGAAGGGTTTAATGTCAAAGTAATTGACATGATGCCCTAACACAAAATCAATGTATAATTTTTTAATAAAGTAAAATGGTATATCACTATTTTTGTTGTGTGGTTTATCAAAAAACCATACACCAACGATCCCAAAATTTATCTACAATGTCCTTATTCGTGCACCATTTTATATAAAGTTTTGGTTTATTAATATTAACTAGCAAACCGGTGCGGGGGTTAATGAATAAAGAGGCTATTTGGGCTTTTTTTATTTGGAGATCTTTCACATCATCGTAAGACAATCCACAGGAGTAATATTCCCTCATGGTTTCTTGCCACGAAAGAAAGGCATTATGTTGGGTGGAGAGGGTTTCTATATTTTTAATTATTTCCTACAATGTGTTTGTCATCTAGGATAATCAAGGGATTCTCTTATAAACATCACAAATTCCCCTCAATTGCTCCAATTTTTCACCAATTAAGTCTTCAATTGATGGGCGCGGAGGTGGTGGAGCGTTTGGCATTTGTGCATTTTCATTCTCAGCTATAATACCTTATTAAAGTTCAAAACTAATTAATCTAATTGAAATTACACAATATAAATGAAATTATTGTAAAAAAAACCTAGTTTTTAATAAAAATTAAAAAAAAACCCTACTTTTTAACAAAAATCCATAACAAACTCTAGTTTTTAATAAAAATATATAAACAACGCTAGTTTTTAATAAAAATCCATAAAAAATATTAGTTTTTTGTAAAAATCCATTGTAAACTCTTGTTTTTAATAAAAATAAAAAAACCCCTACTTTTTAATAAAAATCCATAAAAAAACTACTTAAAATTATACAAAACTAATAGAAAAATTGATTAAAACAAAAATAAAACCAAAAACTTACCCTAGAAATCAGATATCTGCTTGAAATCAGACATTTGATCTGCAAACGCCACTCTCACTGCCTGCACTCAACTTTAAAATGCTTCAAATGATTTTAAAAGCCCGTTGATATCTATTTATACCCGATCCAAATCGGATATCCGATATGTGATTTTTGCCTTGGGCATTGCTTTGGAGCAATGTATTGACACCCAAGCTAGAAAAAAGTCAACTCAAGATTTTTGTATTTTTTGGTCAATGCAAAACACAACTTTTTTCACATCACCACTTTTTGGCCCATCATGATCCTGCACATACCCAGATATACGTAGAAACCCAAGATGGAAAAACTACAATGAGAATAGTTGCTTGGATATACTATCCAAATCCAGCCTCACAATGCAGGAATATAATAAGGGAATTTAAAACATGAAGTAGGCACCAACCTACTGGAGACACAAATCCTCAATTGTTTTTGTAGGCACCAACCTATTGGAGACACCAATACCCAATACAAAGATTTGAGCACCAACTCAATAAGTAAAACACAAGTCTTGCCGGATTACAAAGATAAATCTTGTGGAACTTCAATGTTGATTACATATATTACACAAGATTTGAACTTGCTTCAGACACTCTCTTACACTCATTATGATCTTCTAATGATGGCACATAATGATTGAGATGCAACTCACATTGAATAATATTCACTCACACAACTTCTCTCACACTCACTCACAATCTCTTACATTCTCGCATACACATAATGTGAAGTGAGATCTAAATTATATAAAAGACATTACATTAACATCAACTTAAGTCATCTAGGGATCTATAATTAACTAGGATGGCATAAGGTGGACCTAAATTCAAATTACATGAAATGTGTAACAGGTTGGTCCTAAATTAAATGTGTTTCCACCAAAAGAATACAATGTGCACTTTCATAGGAATCTTAATATGGACCAATATTATCATCCCATGCTATCTCTAATTGATGCACACTACTAGCCATTGCCACACAGTTCTAGAACCATCACTGGTTAAATAACTAGCATAGTGATCCTTTTGTCACTCCAAACTTTTTGCATGCTAAACATAACTTCTAAGAACTCTGGAATATGATAGAACATGTGTAGACATTCTCCATTCAAACCATAGAGAAAAAATACCTTCAGGAAGAAATACTGAGCATGAATTTATTGCCAGAGAAATATCTTTGCCCTGAGTAATTGACCTCAAACATTTTGAATAATACTTTTGGATCACCTCTATCAACATGAATAGATACATGCATGAAATTACAAGCATATTGTAAGTAGTTAGATTTTTTATTCTAAAAAATGCACTAATAATGATAATTCAAGTACTATTTCATTCACTGTTCAACTAGCATTACTCCACCTTACACATCACTCCCTTGCCATCAATGAACTCCTTTGACATCAATGACAACCTGTGTTCAACAATCTCCCCCTCTGTCATTGATGACAAATAGAAAAAAATTGGCCAAAAATGAAGATAAATCTAATGTTGTCGAGATCAAGAAACCACCTCACATTGATTCCCACTTTCTCCCCTTCAAAGTATTTTGCATTTTGAGTCCTATTTCCCTTTGGCATCAATGGAAAATGTCAAATGCTTTTTTGAAACTCTACACAATTTGAAATCTTATTTCCCAAATAGACTCCCCCTGATTCCATACCATACTAATTCTGAAAACACTCTAAAAGACCACCAAGTCTTCTTGTGGTAGGGAGACAATACTCCCCATAAACATGTGCTTCCTCTTGATTCAAGAGGGAGCCACAACTCCTAGCTTCTTCTAGAGAAACTCAAAAGTCTCCTTAGGAAGTGGTTTTGTGAAAATGTCTGCTACTTGTTCCTTGGTTTCAACATACTCCAACTTAACTTCTTTTTCTACAACCTTCTCCCTCAAAAAATGATACTTGATTGCAATATGATTTTTCCTTTAGTGAATTACTAGATTCTTTGAAATGTTTATAACACCAGTATATCACAAAGAATGGAAATGGGTTCATCAAACTCAATCTTCATCTCCTTTAAATTCTACTTCATTCATAATTTTTGAGTGCAACATGAAGCTAATGCAATGTATTCTATTTTTTTGTGGATAATGACATTGAATCCTTCTTCTTTATTTACAAAGACAAAATACTGTCACCAAGGAAGAAAGCTCTCCCACTTGTACTCTTTTGATCATCTATGCTTCTTGCCCAATCTGCATTAGTGAATGTAGTCAGAGTGAAATTTTCACTCTTGGGATCCCACAAACCAAAATCCATTGTAGCCTTCAGATACCTGAATATCATCTTTACTACTTTGACATGGGTTTTCTTAGGTGTTGCCTGAAATCTAGCCACCATAGAAACTACTTGAATTATATCTTGTCTAGATGCAATCACATACAATAAACTACCAATCATGGATCTATACAAGGTTTGGTCTGTTGGAGTAGATTCATTATATTTACTCATCTTTACATCTACTAACTATAGGTGTACTCATCAGTTTGCATTTCTCCATCTTGAACTTACTTAGCATTTCATTTATATACCTTTTTTTAGAAATTAATATGCAATTAAGAAATATGTAAACCAAGAAAGAAATTTGATTCACCAAGCATTGACATTTCAAACTCACTATGCATTGCATTCTAGAACTCCTTACACATATCATCACTAATTCCTCCAAAAATAATGTCATCAACATAGACAACAACAATCAACAATTGATCACCTTCTATTTTCATGTAGAAATTTCTATTTGTGCTACCTCTTTGGAACCCTTGTTGTTGTAGATACCTATCCAACTTGGAATACCATGCTCTAGGAACCTATTTAATTTTATAAAGTGCCTTCTTTAGTCTGCACACAAAATCTAGATTAACTAAACATTGGAACCTTTATGGTTTCTCAATGTAGACTTCTTCTTCTAATTGTCCATTCAAAATGTTGACTTCACATCCATCCAATACACCTTGAAGTTCTTAAATGTTGATAAGGCTAAAAACATTTTGATTCCCTCCATTCTTGCTACCAGAGAAAATTTATCCTCAAATTCAATTCCTTCAACCTAAGCATATCCTTTACACACAAATTTGGCATTATTTTGGATCTCTTCTCCATCTTCATTAAACTTGTTTCTAAAGACCCACTTGGTACCAATAACATTCTTGTCTTTAGGTCTTGGAACCAGTTCCCAAGTTTCATTTTTCTTTATCTGAGTCAGCTCTTCCTCCATATAATTTATCCATCCTTTCTCTTTACTTACTTTTGTATAGGACCTTGGTTCAATTTTTGATAGTAATGCAAAGTGTACTTGCTCATTTGATTTCTCAATCCTTCTCTGGGTTTGAACTCTACTATTTTTATCTCCAATAATCTAATCTTCAAAATGATTTTTCTGGACATACCTTACCAAATTATTTGTAATAGTATTCTCATAATCAACTTTTGAGCCTTCATCACTACTATAGATTGGTTCTTCATCATCTTCTACTTCTAGAAAATTAGTAGAATATATTGTCTCATCAATACTTACATTTATACTTTAAACAATCCTTTTCAATCTTTTATTATAACATCTATATGTAAGGAAGCTAAGGTAGCAAAACAACTTCCTACACTAACCTTAAGAGGAGAATAATGCAAAACTTTTACAAATCTTTAACAATTACAAAAACTTAAACATAAATAAACAAAAATATCATGCATACCAAAACACAATGATTTATGTGGGGAAAACCCTTATGGGAGAAAAATCCCACACTCCTAAAGCCACCCAATATATTATTCAGAATCAAAATATTACAATATACTTGCAGAGCAAGCTTCTCACAGGAGTATCACCACCAGAGATCAAGAGATAACATGTTCGCTATCAGAATCTCAAAATACACCCCTATCTACATACATCCCATCTGCTTATAACAATCTTTTTGGAACCTTCTAGAATTAGGGTTTTACAAGGTCATTTTTCATTTGACATGTTAACTAAAAATCCTTGACGTGTCAATGGGAAAGAACCTTGACATGCTAGTGGGAAAACCTTGACATTTCAGTGGGGAAAAAATAACCTTGACATGTTAGTGAAAAAAAAAATTGGGGCATTGACCCGAACCCCACATCTTGTTATGAGTGTACAGTATTTACATGATTAGTCACCACATACCAACATACATCCTATCAATAAATCGTATGTAATTGCAAGGTTGAGACATATTTTCCCAACACTATATCCCTTATTTGGCATAGAATAATCAATAAAGATACCTTCATTAGATCTAGAATCAAACTTACCCAAGTGTTCTTCATCCCTCTTGATATAGCACTTGCTTCCAAATGTCTTGAGATGTCTAATTGAAGCCGATCTTTCTCTCCATAATTCATATGGTGTTTTGTCAGTCCTTGGTCTAATTTAAACCTTGTTTAAAATATACATATGGTCTAAACTGCTTCTCTCCAATATGTATCTGGTAAACTTTCTTGACTTAACATTGCTCTGACCATCTCTTGTATAGTCTAGTTCTTTCTCTCATCAACTCCATTTAGCTGTAGAGTCCTAGGAGAAAAAAATTATCTTTGAATACCATGTAGCTCACAAAATTCACCATACCAATCAGAAGTGAACTCTCCACATCTACCAAATCTCAAAACCTTGATAGTTCTTTTGGTTTCATTTTCAACCATAACCTTAAATGCTTTAAATTTCTCAAAAGATTTCGATTTATCTTTTACAAAAGACCCATATGAATCAAAAAGTAATCCAAGTCATTTTAGAGTAATCATCAATAAGCATCATGAAATACCTATCATCTTCTAAAATATTTGTCCTCATTGGCCCACAAAGACCCATATGAATCAAATGCAATGGCCTTGCAGAACATTCCTTAGTAGGAAATCTAGTCTTTGTTTCTTTTCTTGCATGACATGGTTTGTAGCTGGTAGACAGAGGCTTCTTGATATTTGGCATGTATGTGATCATTTCCTTTGAGCTAATCTTCACAATGTCATCAAAATTAATTTCTTCCAACCTTCCATGCCAAAGCCAACTTTCTTCTTTCTATATAGCAAAGCAATTTTTTCCATTCAACTCATTGAGATGGTATGCATCATTGTTGTTCCCGCTTCCTTCTACAATAAACTCTCTAGTGCCATCCTTTCTTATTTCTCACCCTTTAACACTAAATGAAATCTTGCAACCTTTTTCACACATTTGACTCACACTTAAAAGATTTTGTTTCAATCCTTCAACATACAGAACATCATGAGGTTTTGTCTTACCACCATCAAGACTCAAATTACCTTTACCGATAATCTTCGCAATATAATTATTTCCAAGAGTTACATATCCTCCGTCAAACTTCTTGAAATGCATAAGCTTACTTTTGTCTCCAGTCATGTGACTTGAGCATTCACTGTCAATAATCCATAGATCCCTTTCCTTTTGAGCATGTAAGGCAATTTGAGCCACCAAATATTTATCTGATATTTTCTATTCTAGTTTCTTCTTCAAAACTTTATCCAGTTCATTATTTTGACATTTTGCATGTTCTTTCTTTTTTTATTTCTGCTAGAGGACTCACAAAATTGCTTCTACAGTTCTTGGCAATATACCCAAAAAATTTGCATTTGTGGCAAATAATATTGAAATTTGTTGATGGTGTTTTCTGCACAGCAACAAATCAGACAAGATACAAGTATCCTATCTCTCTTGAAAGGTAAATCTCTATGAGCAAGCCTCAAGAGATAACCCCAAGGTCTCTAATGTTAGGTCTTGACAATGCATAAACAACTCAGATAATATGTGAAAATGTTGGTAATCACAAGGGGCCTTACAAATGAACAATGTTGGAAGCGTACTTTCATCAAATGCAACAATATGGTGATAATTTTAATCCTAAAACTAACCCGGATTCAAAATAAATAGAAAAAGAGATAAGGGTTTCAGAGAGAGATTCTAAACTAACTCCTAAGATCAATCACAACAATGATGAATGTTGCAAATGGGAAGATCCCCAATGAAACCAATCTTTGTTTGATCAAGGACAAGCCTACAACTCCATAGAAATGGTGCAATCTTCTGAGGAAACTAAATATTTTCAGACTTTGAACATTCATTCACATACCCAATAACTGGCGCAATGTAAACAAGCATCCACAATTGAACTTATCACAAAATAAGGCCCCGACTAACTTTACACAACTTACAATCAACAAATCGCTAAAAGTATGGACTGGAGATTGATCAACATCATTAACATTTTACCATTATTGCAAAAGAACTAAAATCTAACATCTAACATTGAGAATTGAGAACAAGAAACCATAAACTGTCAAAGATAAATACATTTTTTTCCAAATCAACAACTCAGTTGCATTACTTCTCTAGTATTACATAACAATTTCAAGTCTCTCCTCTCCTACTACTACTGACTTCTCTAACTTAGCCAATTTTGACTTTTATAGCCTCAAACCAACTATTCTAACCTAATCTTAACCCCTTTTACAATTGAGAAGGCACTGGCCTTTTATAGAAAATTACATTTTGAATCAAATGCCAGGATTAAATCAATCCAATGGCTGCAATTGCACTTCTAGAAGCATCAAGTTGTTACATTTAATTTGGGAGCTCATGGTACATCATCATCCAATTGCATAAAAGCAATTACATCATGGAACAATGAGAAAACAATATTATGCCAGCTTGTGATTAATGAAAATTTTGATTGGAGGATGAAATCAGCTTCACATGTCTTCCAGAAACTCCTTCCAGTTGTAGATAGTTTGGGCACAGATTCTTATGTAGGCCCCACTTTTAATATTTGAATTAAACTCTTCCAGATTTCCCTTTTGGTATGAATCCATATGCAAGTCCCCCTTTTGATTTATTTAATCCTAAAAAATAGATATCATCATTAGTAGCTCGCATGTTGGAAATCCAATCCAAATTAAACTTGAATAAAATCTTGGCCTTTTAAAAAAAAAGCTTACATTTTTTATGGGAACTTTCCATTTTCAAAAAATTTCTATTTTTCAAAAATTTTATTTTCGAAATTTTTCTCCATCTCAAGAATTTCATTTTCATAAAACATTTTTAAATTTCATTTTTTTGGAAAAATTGCATTTCGGGGAAAAAATTCATTTTGGAAAATTTTGGGATTTTGAGGGGGTCTTGGAAATTTTGGGATTTTGAAGGGGTCTTGGAAATTTCAGGGATTTCCATCAAGGACGGAAATACTTGAATTCCCTGCAAGGTCAAAATCCCCTAAACCTCATAACTTTTTTTCTATAAGGAATTTTCAAAAAATTCAAAAAGCAACCCAGCCTAATTTTGCCTTACTCTAGTCAGGTGTCCATAGCCCCAACGAGGTTATCATTGTGATTCTCCCAAACATGGCTCTACTGCCAGCCAGACGTTCATAGCCCCGATAGAGATATTCAGATACTCTTGATAAGTTGAATTCATTCTTTTGATTTTCAACATTTTCTCTTTTTCTTCTTTTTTATATTTCTTTTCTTTTCACTTTTTTCATTTCAACCTATGAACAATGAAGTTCACACTCAAGGTTGAGAATCACAGTGGCACTAAAGCAGAAATAGGATTTTTCACCTAACATGACCTCACAAAGATCCCACAGCAACCTTAGAATTCTTAAGATGTATGAAAGATATAAGATTTTAGAATACTTCAGGTTCAAATCAAACCAATGACCCATCCTCTTTAAATCAAACATTCTAACTGCTTGACGATAACAAAAGACCTCGACCATCCATTCAAGACACATGATTAAAGTCCATCAATGAAATACTCAGAACAGTCCCAGATAATGAATAATTATTGTGCAGGAAAAACACTTCCCCAACCAAAAAATAGAAAAACCCAAGCCAGAGAAGCAAAGCAACAACCAAACCGAAACCCAAAGCAAACCTAAACTAACCAAAACATAAGCAAACCAAAAACCATCTAAACTAAGCAACGCAAACTAATCCTAAAGCAACCTATCCTAAAGAAAACAAAAAGTAGAAAAAAGAAAAAGAAAAGCAAAGCAAGTTGCATTTATTCAAATATGAATTATGTACAAAGAGACTCAAAGTGGCTCATGATCAGATGAGGTAGACTGAGACTCATCCCCATATGGTTAATCAATGCATGGACAAGCAACAAGGTGATGGTAATAGTCCTCAAGAATGAAAATTCATCTTTATATTCAGAGAAATAAATCTCCATGTTGCAACATTCAAACTCAACCTCATAATTAGGAATAATCAATAGTTGTGGTAACTCATTAGGACCATGATTAACCCATATGCAAGTTGTCTTTCCTAAACCTCCATAATCAAATTGATAAGATTCAGAATTTTCAGCAAGGAAAGAAACAACCTGATGTTGTATTGTTGTAGACTGAATGTGGTATTCATCATTCTTCAATTGTGAAGAGTTGATATCTATGTCATCAGGAGGTCTCCACTGATGGTACAACAATCCCCTCGTGTTGGAAACATGCAAAATAAAATTGGAGGAATCACTATTTAGTGCAAAGTGAAATTTAGATTGAACAAGTCCAGAATTATCAACATGAAACTTGTCACCTGTTGGAGTATTTCCATGAGGAATTAGTGAGGAAATTGTACAAGTCTTGTCATACACAACAAATTTCTTAGTAGGATGCTCATGAAGAAGCATCACAGGCAGGCCTCTAAGGACATTTTCACTTGCAGTTGTGTGATCATGCCCATCAATTATGACTGTAATATTACTATTTTCAGCATCATTCAAATTTTCTTGCATATCAATATGAGCCACATTAGATATCTCATCATTGATGCATAAAGTTTGTAAACTTTCAATGCTTAATTCAACAACAAACAGAGAAAAAATAGAATTTGATAAATGAGAGAACTCACTGAATTCTTCTTCTATTGGCATTGGTTCAAACTCTTTATCATAGTCATCAGGAATGTTGACCACTCCATTAAGCGCTTCCTCATGTTCTTCAAGACATCCATCAGCGACCCATTGAAATTCTTCCATTGGAGACTTGTTTGATGTATCTTTCTGTGTATCCCTTGTATGTTGTAGCAGCTGCACTTGTTCTTCCACCTCTTTTATGGTTGTCTGGCACTGGAAGCATGTGAATTTTGAATGCTTTTCCTCATGCATCCTACACCAAGCTGGTAGCAACAAGTCATCTAGGCAGACTCTATAACTCGGGCTTGACCAATCTTTCTTAATTTTGGCAACAAACTCTTTATATCTAGTCTGTATTAGATCTTCATCCTAGAAAGGAGGAGCTTGTATGGTAACTCCTTCCTCTTGTAGCTCATCCTCCACTGAATTTTCAGAAATATGACTAACCTCTGTAAGAACATCCTCTATTAACTCTAATGCCTTAGATTTGTCTTCCTTATAATCAATCCCTTTCGGAGCCACCTCCACATCAGTTCCAACATCCTCGCTTGATTCAAAATTTGTTGGCTCCTCTGTAATGCATCCTTTGTCTAACTTTTCTTTCCACTCCAGGTATCTCCCAACTTTAATGATAATGTCCACACATGAACGACAAGTGAACTCCGAATGGGCTGCATTATGAACTTTGCACCATTTAGATGAGATGAAATCTCGTAAACACTTACCACCAACAAGCTGATCTTCAACTGTTTGTGTAAATGCCTCAACTGTAGCATCGATAAACTCTAAATCTATAGAGGCTAGTGGTTTAGGTAGGTTTTGCATGAAAACACCTCTTTGCAAAATCCTTTCGATTTTACCTAAAAGGTCCAAGCACTCTCATTCACTATGCCTACAGGTATTATAAATTCTGCACTTGTTTGACAATGCATAGTAATGCAAACCCTTACTATTCTAGAGATCCAATCTCTTATTCAAAGACTCACAAAGTTGAGGAAAATCAATCTAAAGACCATTTTCATCATGAAAAACATAAGACTGCTTTTCCATCTTGACTCATAATTTTTACTTTTAAGATTTAGAGATCTATCATATCTTAGATTTTCAATATGAAGGCTCATTCAACTTCCAGCAATGTCACCTTCATTCTACCCTCCTAGCGCCAATCTGTTGATGGTGTTTTCTGCACAGCAACAAATCAAACAAGATACAAGTATCTTATCTCTCTTGAAAGGTAAATCTCTATGAGCAAGCCTCAAGAGATAACCCCAAGGTCTCTAATGTCAGGTCTTGACAATGCATAAACAACTCAGATAATATGTGAAAATGTTGGTAATCACAAGGGGCCTTACAAATGAACAATGTTGGAAGTGTACTTTCATCAAATGCAACAATATGGTGATGCTTTTAATCCTAAAACTAACCTAGATTCAAAATAAACAACAAAAGTGATAAGGGTTTCAGAGAGAGATTCTAAACTAACTCCTAAGATCAATCACAACAATGATGAATGTTGCAAATGGATAGATCCCCAATGAAACCAATCTCTATTTGATCAAGGACAAGCCTACAACTCCACAGAAATAGTGCAATCTTCTGAAGAAACTAAAGATTTTCAGACTTTGAATATTCATTCACATACCTAATAACTGGCGCAATGTAAACAAGCATCCACAATTGAACTTATCACAAAATAAGGCCCAGACTAACTTTACACAACTTACAGTCAACAAATCACTAAAAGTATGGACCGAAGATCGATCAACATCATTAACATTTTACCATTATTGCAAAAGAATTGAAATCTAACATCTAACATTGAGAATTGAGAACAAGAAACCATAAACTGTCAAAGATAAATACAAAGTTTGCCAAATCAACAACTCAGTTGCATTACTTCTCCTGTATTACATAACAATTTCAAGTCTCTCCTCTCCTACTACTACTAACTTCTCTAACTTAGCCAATTCTGACTTTTACAGCCTCAAACCAACTATTATAACCTAATCTAACCCCTTTTACAATTGAGAAGGCACTGTCCTTTTATAGAAAATTACATTTTGAATCAAATACCAGGATTAAATCAATCCAATGGCTGCAATTGCACTTCTAGAAGCATCAAGTTGTTACATTTAATTTGGGAGCTCATGGTACATCATCATCCAATTGCATAAAAATAGTTACATCATGGAACAATGAGAAAACAATATTATGCTAGCTTGTGATTAATGAAAATTCTGATTGGAGTATGAAATCAGCTTCACATGTCTTCCAAAAACTCCTTCCAGCTGTAGACAGTTTGGGCACGGATTCTTATGCAGACCCCATTTTTAATATTTGAATTGAACTCTTCCAAATTTCCCTTTTGGCACAAATCCATATGCAAGTCCCTCTTTTGATTTATTTAATTCTGAAAAACAAATATCATAATTAGTAGCTCGCATGTTGGAAATCCAATCCAAATTAAACTTGAATAAAATCTTGGTCTTTTAAAAAAAAAAGCTTACATGTTTTTATAGGAACTTTCCATTTTTTAAAATTTTCTATTTTTCAAAAAAATTATTTTGAATTTTTCTCCATCTCAAGAATTTCATTTTCAAACATTTTTAATTTCCATTTTGGAAAAATTGCATTTCGGAAAAAAAATTCATATTTGGAAAATTTCAGGATTTTGAGGGGGTCTTGGAAATTTCCAAAATGGGAAATTTTGGGGATTTCCACCAGGGATGGAAATACCCAAATTCCCTGCAAGGTCAAAATCCACTAAACCTCATAACTTTTTTTCTATAAGGAATTTTCAAAAAATTCAAAAAACAACCCTGCCTAATTTTTCGTCCTCTATCCATAGGTGCAAAAAAAAAATCCATTTTTTGAAAATTTTAGGATTTTGAGGGTGTCTTGGAAATTTCCAAAAATGGAAATTTCGGGATTTTCCATTAGGGGAGGAAATACCCGAATTCCCTACAAGGTCAAAACCCCTAAACTCCATAACTTTTTTTCTAGAAGGAATTTTCAAAAAGTTCAAAAAGCAACCTGGCCTAATTTTTCATCCTTTATCCACGAGTACAAAAAACATTGAAAATTCACTTCAAAATCCCCATTTTCAAATTCCAAGACAGGTGAATTTTCCCTAGAGTCTCAAAATATTGTCCTCATCAAACCCAGTCTAGAATTAATCCCAAAATAACCTCCCAAGAAGAGCAAAACCAAAATTTGACCAAGCCAAGAGGCAGAGATGCAAAAGAAAAAAGAGGGTCCTCGCCTCTGACAGGACATGTGTGCGAAAATTGCACAACAAAATTGTACAAAGCTATAAATGAAATTACTACTAATAACGTTATTTCTTCTTACTAGAGCCCTTCCACAATTCACACCCTTATGACAAAAATGATTGCAATTAAAACAATAACTAGAAAAGGAATGATTAAACCTGGTATTGTATCCCTATCCTCTTGCATCTTGTCTTTTGAATCTTCTATTCTTTCTTTACACTTGGATGAAACCATCATTCTACACTTTTCTATCATTGATTGTTGCACTTTGTTTAGAATTTGAACTTCTTGAACCAGTCTCTTCTAGATTCTCCTTAGCAAGCTTCATAGGTTGTTCTATCACATTGTTCTTTAGTTCATCAACAAAACCAATACCAGTTTTAATATGCAGAGATCTTTGTCCTTCTATTATGTATTCCAAGATTTTAGTACTCTTTCCAAACTTCATCTTTAGTTGATGATTTACTTTATCAAGATCTTTCTTGAGTGACACAATTTATGCTTCAATATTTTCAAGGTCCTTGTCTCTTGACAACTATCTTTCAGTTAAGACTTCTTCAATCCTCTTTGCTTCTTTTTCTTGAATCTTCAAGTCATTGATAATCTTCTCTGCCTTTTCAAGATTCTGGGATAAATTATCTTTAGCCTTCACTTCCTTAGCATTTCTCTTCTCCAATCTCTTGATTTCTTTATCAACACAAAGAAACTCTTCCACAAGGTATACCTCATCATCATTGTTCCTAGAATTCATCTTTGCATCATCTTCAATAGTTTCCATAGCCATGAATACAATATTCTCTCTTTCATCTCTAGAGATGTCTTGATCCTCATCATTAGTTGAAAAACCTTCCTCATTGATTAAGAAACTCTTATGTTTCCTCTGAACTTTATTCCCTTTTGAGAATGACTTCTTTCCATTCTTTTGCTCAACATTGTTAGAATCCTTGTATGGGAACTTATCCTTAAAATTCCCTATATCACCATAATTGAAACCCTTGAAAGATAACTTACCTTTATACTTTCTAGAAACTCTCTATAGCTTCCTAACAAAATTTGTTTCCTTTGGATCTGATTCATCATCTAAACTTGGATAAGCTTGCTTCTTACATTCTTTGATGCAACCTCTTTCTTTATATAATTGTCAATCTCCATTCTCATCTCATAAGTAGTCAAAAGTACATGCAATTCATCCATAGTTAGATAATTTAGATCATTAGCTTCTTCAACAACAAATTTTTTTACATCAAACTTTCTAGGAGGAGATCGGAGTACCTTTTTCATAATCACATCTTCTTTTAATTCTTCACCAAGATCTCTGATAGATTTTACAACCTCATCAACCCGAAGCAAAAATATGGAAATCTTCTCTTCTTCCCTCATTTTTTAGACTTTCAAACTATCCTTTATGAGTTTGAAGCTTTTCTTGCTTGACCTTGTCATCACCTTCATAGATATTGTGTAACTTATTCCACACTTCCTTTGTTGTCCTGCAATGCATGATCTTCACAAACTTAGAGTTAGATAAACCACATAAAATAGCATTCCTTGCTTTAGAATTGTTCTCACATGCCTTCTTTCCAACCTGATCTCTTGGAGGACTTTTAAGGATCTCATATCCTTCCACAACTAATTTACAAACTTCAAACCCTAATGCCATCAAATATGCTTCCATCCTTACTTTCCAAAAAACATAATTGGATTAATCAAAGAGTGGTGCCTTATTCGTAGACAATCCTTCTTGAGCCACTAAGTGTGCCATCCCAAAGCTACCTCAAGTTGTTAAGCTTCTTCAATGAACTTAGTTGTTATGCTAATTGAAGGGAACACAATCTACTAAGAGGGGGGTGAATCAATAGATCAAATCAATTTAAAACTCTTCACTTCAACATATATCCAAACATGAAACTTGAATGAAAACAAATACTAATAATCAAGCAACCACATAAGAACACATTCACACATGAGAACACTAGATATATGTGGAAACCCAAGATGGGAAAACCATAGTGAGAATAGCTTCTTGGATCTATTATCCAAATCTGGACTCACAAAGCAAGAATATAATAAGGAAATTTATAACATGAAGTAGGCACCAACCTACCAAAGGCACCAATCTCTAATTTTTTTTGTAGGAACCAACCTACTAGAAACACCAATCCCTAATACAAAGATCTAAGCACCAACTCAATAAGTAGAACACCAATCCTACCGGATTACAAAGATAAAGCTTTCAAAACTTCAATGTTGATTACATAGCTTACATAAGATCTAAACTTTCTTCAGGAACTCTCTTGTACTCCTTATGATCTTTTGATGATGGTACACAATGATTGAGATGCAACTTACATTGAATAACACTCGCTCACACAATTTCTCTCACATTCTCGCATACACATCATGTGAAGTGAGATCTAAATTATATACAAGACATTACATTAACATCAACTCAAGTTGGCGAGGGATCCACAATTAACCAGAATGACATAACGTGGACCTAAATTCAAATTACATGAAACTATGTAACAGGTCAGTCCTAAATCATTTTTTTTGCTTCCAAAATAATATGATGTCATGCGCTTTCACATGAACCTTAACCTTGACTAATATTATCATCTCACACTATTTTTGGATGATGCATGCTACTAGCCATTGCCACACAGTTATGGAACCATCACTAGTTAAATAACTAACACAATGACCCTTTTGTCACTCCAAACTTTTTGCATGCTAAACATAACTTATGAAAACTCTGGAATATGATAGAACATGTGTAGACACATGCTCCATTCAAATCGCAAGGAAAACTCACCTTTAGGAAGAAATACTGAGCATGAATATATTGCTAGAGAAATCTCCCTATCATGAGTGACTGACCTCAAACATTCTGGATCAAACTTTCAAATCACCTCTGTCAACATGAATAGATACAGGCATGAAATTGCAAGCATATTGTAAGTAGTCAAATTTGTTGTCCTAAAAAATGGACTAATAATGATAATTCAAGTACTATTTCATTCATTGTTCAACTAGCATTACTCCACCTTAAACATCACTCCCTTGAAATATATGAACTCCTTTGACATCAATGGCAACCTATGTTCAACAAAAAATATTTAATTCAAAAACCTAAACTTTAAATCCTAGATTTAAATAAAAAGAAAGAAAAATAAATAAAATAATTAGTAAATGAACATACTTGGGGCTAGAGAGAGAATGTTGGTCATGGATGGGATTCAAGGTTCATATATATCTTCTCTACTTAGATATTCAGTCCTACTTGTATATTGACTCTAACAAGGTGAAAATGACATTGATAGTTGAACAATGGATTTTTTATGTTTTTAGCAACCAAATATCTACTTAAGCTTGGATATCCTTTAAAGCATATGTTTGTTCACAAATATCCTTTTCAAATCAAATCTTTGTCCTAAACCAATATCCAAATCTATTCAATTGGATATATGGTTCCACCAAAACAATTGGGACCCCAACTCTTTCCTCTATTTCCACCCACAACTTTTTTCTTTTAGCCCATGAATAAATAACCTTATAGATCCCAAAATTTGAAAGGTCTTTATGATCTTTGGAGAATTTGACCAATCTTCCAATTTTGGTATGAGGCTTGAAAGATATGATGATACCTTTTCTTCTTAATATTTTTAAAATTGTATCAAATAAACCTTCAATATAAAGGAGGAAGACAATATTTTTGCTTAGAGGATCATCATTATTGTGAGGGCTAAAAGGATGAAATTTGACTAGTTTAATAGCTTTCTAAATGCGTTTATAATTGTAACCATTCTTAAAGATCAACTTGGATGGGTATACAATATCTTTGACAATATTATGTTCATCACCTATTTTCAAATATAAAATACCTCAACTTGGTCAATAAGCAATTTCTATTTACTTTTTTAGAATAATTTAAAAGTTGTATATAAACCTTGTGTAAATATCAAATAAGGATATTCAAACATTTAATGGGCATGAAAGGTCCATTTACTTTAGAACATGTGTTTTTAGTTTCACAAGTTAAGTCATTTGAAACTCTTTTCATGTGGTACATGCATACATCACTTATTTTCTTAATATAAATTTCACATAAATTAACTAGATAATAAAATACCTGACCATCTAACTAATGGATAGATCTTCAAAGTGATAGCTTTATGAGTATTATTATCAAGCCTCAAATTCTTACATCTCCCATCATTGTAGTAGAATATGCCTCTACATCAAGTCAATTACATAAGCGTTAAACATAAATCCATTTCATTTTACCATCCAAAGATTAAAACTATAAAGTATGCCTTTTTATTTCTATTCTTATATTGGACATAAGTCAAGTTTATATAATGGGGTTATATAGACTGCCATTTCTACTTTTATGTTGATTATAACATGTTGAATAAGTGGCCATCTAACATACGCTCATGCACACAAGGGTACACATAGATATAATAAGATGACATAATCATTTTTCACTTTTTTAAGTTGATTATAATATGTTGAATAAATAGATACCTAACGTACACTTATATAAAAAATATTGTCATAATAAGATCTCGCCAAAAAACTAAACCTAAATTATCATTGACACCATAAATTTTAATCTTAATAAATGATGTGACACACCATCCTCCTCACCAATTAAAAGAGCCATTATTAAATTTTAAAAAATCACTCATTGAAATGTTTACCCCTTAACTTGTGGTATATGGGAATATCTGAACAGTGGCAAGCTAATTGACCGGCCAAATGTCCTCTCTATCGACGGCTACTGCATCCCAGTATGACCTGGCAACAAATCCAACCGTTAAATTAATTTTAGTTATTTATGTACTAAAAGATAAACATCAGATCCGAGATCTATTATTGCTTTTCCAACTGACATTCTTTTCCACGATATAATGCTATCATGTTTTGTGGCATAAAACACATACCTAACACTCAAACCTCAGCTACCATTCTATTTTGACTCCAAACAAATTCTTTGATATTCAATTACTTGTAGTCATTTGTCCCACTTTCCACAGCTTCTAATCCAATCACTGCATTTCACCTTCTCTTATTTATTCTAATCTTTCTCCTGCCATGTCTGCTCTGCATCTCTGAACTCAGAGAATTCAGAAGTTTTTTTTTTCTAATGGGTAGCAAAACTTGTTCCTCTAAGGATGCTTCACTCAATTCTCAAGGTACTCTGCTCTCCTCTACACTCCTGACAAAACTTGCAATAGAGCTTAACTATCTTAGATATGTATTTAAATTGATATAAATCAGCTGCAAGTTTTTTTTTTTTTCATTGTTGTGTTGTTGGAAACTGGAATGGCAGGTATTCAAATCTTTTTGGAGTTGGGTGGTTGTGTTTAGTATCCATGGCCCATCTCTTATAAGTAGTGGTTCAGAAGAATCCATCCCTTATGAGCTTGAATGGTTTACAGACACTTACTGTGTTGGATCATGACCACAGGGATTGAGTCTTTGGATTGGAATTTGCCCAAACGAAGTGTCATTGTATTCTTTAGTAAAAGATATGAACTAAGTTATGAGACCCATCTTCATGAGTAGTGATTTTCAATAAGCCATCTGTAGGATTCATGAAATTCTTGTATTCTATGATGATCAAAGGGGGAAGTTGTAGGATTGAAATTACTTAAATGAAATATCTTTGAATAGCTCCATCTGTTACCACCTGAACTTGCATCAGGAAACCCAAATTTCTCTGAAGATCACCTCTTCCAGTACTATCCTGACTCAAGTGCCCTTAATCATGGATTTTCAGCTCTAATCAATGTCACTTACCTTGTCACTCAGCTCAGAGAATTTTCCACAAAGTCCACTTAGCTCACTGTGTTTGCCCATGGTCAAGCCCACTTAGCTCACTGTGGCCCATGGCAAGCCCACTTAGCTTACTATCAGATTCACTTATAAATAGAAACATTAATGTAGGTGGTGCTTGTAGTTATGCTGACAAATTTCTTAGAAACTAAATCAGGAGGACTGATTATGTGATGAATAGTGCAGGAGATGTCAAGAATGGTGAATCTGAGGACCATTTCTCAGGAGATGAAAAAGACCTGATAAAAAGGCTATATAATCTGCTTGGTGACAGGTATTGCATTTCCCCTGTTCTGCTAAAATTTTGACATGGGTTTACAAACTTGGTTAGTTTTGGATTAGGACATGCTAATACTAACTAATTGCCTTGCTTTAATGATCATTTAAAATGTTCTGCAGATTGGCTCTGATTGCTGGGAGGCTTCCTGGTCGAACCGCTGAAGAGATTGAGAAATATTGGAAGAGACGAGGCTCTGATGAATAAAAAGTTGAACTTTGTTTTCCTCTGTAATAGGTATGTATTCATATTGAGTTTCACCCAGATGAAGCAACTGACCTGGAATCTGTACAAAACGATTCTGAGAATGAGATTGTTCACTGTGTGTATATGTGGATTAAGTACAATTTTGAGATTGGTCATAGAGTTCCATGGGCATTCTGTACCATTGATGTCACTCTATGAAACAGAGATCTGATTATTGTCTCCCAAATTAGAGTATTTTTATCATATTGGGAAGTGCACAGACCTATTAGGCCAGGGTTATGAAATTATTGTTTTGTACCCCCTCCCCTGTTTCTTCTTTCTTATAAGACATCTACTGCCCTATGCAGAAAATTTGTTGTACCCAGTTGTATATGTCATTCCATTTATGCTATGAAATGAAAATTCTCTGTATTAATGACCTTCTGTGCACTGTTGGAGGAGGAATAAGGTTGATGTGGGCTAATGGACTCTTTGAAAGCTTATTTTGCTTCCTGGATTTTCATTTCTGAAAGTTCACAAGTCACCTGACACACTGACCCACAAAGAAAGCACCGGTCAACATGATTTTTCTTTGTGTCTCGCATAGGTTCATCTGAAAAAAGAATTTTAAAAAATCTTGAAGAAACCTTTAAAAAAAATAAAAAAATATTAGCATTAACTTCAATATGATCATAAATCTAAATTTTGTGATCTTTAAAATTAGTATTTAAATAAATAAATTATAGTAAGTGGCAGTTGGTTTATAGTGAGAGGAAATCAATTCTCATTGACTACAATGAAAGATATCACAAAAAGAATGATATAAATATATACAATTTGTAGGTATATTGAAAAAGATATCATTTAATTTTTGAGTTGTGGATAAGAATATATATGTAAATATATTGAAAATATATGATTTAATAATATATTTATAGGTATATTGAAAAAGATATCATTTAATTTTTGAGTTATGGATAAGAATATATATGTAGATATATTGAAAATATATGATTTAATATTTAAGTTATAGATTTTTTTAATTTATATTTAAAATTGATTGTAAGCACATACATTGTATTTTTTAGTCATTTTATTTAATAAATATTATAATGTTTTTTATGATCAGTTGATATGTAAATTGTCTTTCACTTTATAGGAGACTTTATATTTAATTAATTAGATTGAAACACTATTAGAGTTTATCATTCAATTGCCTTGGACATCACTACATCCACAATTTTGTTAAATTGACAAGATAGCACATATTGATGTTCCTAATGTTCAAAAGTTGATTTTTATAGTTTTTAAGGTTACTTTTTCCACTCTAATTCACGTCCTTATCATTTTTTGAGCCTTAACAACTATGAATGGCCATAGAAACTAGTTATTAAAAGATGATTATTGCATAAACATGGGATACACAAGAAAATGCAAGTAGAAGATAATAAAAGAACATATAGTAAGCAACACAAGGCACACCACAACATAATAGAAGTCAATATTGTGTAAGGCCCAACCTTTCTATGATCATTGGAGTACTTCTCATTTCTTCTTAACTATTATTTTGTTAGATACTCACACATTTTAATGAATCTTGTCACACTTATACTAGTGTATTGTTGATGATATTTACCTAGATAGTTGGTCTAGTTAATTTCATGTTGAATATATGGATGTTAACCCTAAATCATGCAATGATCCTTACCATCTGGATTTATTCTAATGCCATCAATAGCTAGTGATATAGTGATAAATGATTGTGATAATATTATAAGATTACACCAAATACAACAACTAGTCTTAGTCTAATGTGATCAAGACCCCTCATTGTTACCTTGTGTTGTTTTCTAATAATGTACCCTTTTTAATTTATATGTTTAATTAAGTATATGTAGTTTGTGATGAGTGTGCGATTTCAATCATTTCAGATTATTGATAACTTATAAATTTTGGATGGATGCTTGCCTACAATTTTAAAATACTATAAAATGAATATTTTGAGTGTTTTAGTGTGAAAATAACCCTCTTTGGTGGGTACCTTGGGATGTGGTACCTTTTTAGGTGAAGTTAAGTATGCATCAAGGGTCCATGTATCTATTTATGACCTTAGAAACATCATGAATTTATGAGGCATTGTGAGTTAGTGTGCAAAAGATTTATTTGAGCATCTTATTCTCTTACTTTGACTACTTTGTGGAGTACATTTGAATCTTTCATCTTGACACATGTGATTGTAAGTACATTTATGTGGTGCAAGAGGTGGTTGTGTGAGGATTTGGGAAAACCATTTATCCTCATGTATTGGATAAGAATAGATGACATGGCACCCTCATATAACTCTTCGTCTTTGGCTTGGAAAGGATAATTTTTGGCTCATTATTGATTTCAACTTGAGGAGGGGAGAAGGAAAAAGAAAGAGATTTTGAGAAGAGCCATTTTGGTTGTCTTTCTTCCTTGTGCAATCCTTTTAGGGGATTTTTGTTACATTCTGGTTGTCATTGATGTCAAAAGTATAAGTAAAGTGTAAGCTTGGTTGTCCTTGATGTTAGAAGTTGTTTGTAGTTTGTTTGCATGTGTTGTAGTCTGGCTATTTGTTTTCTAGTGTCTCTAAGAGATGCTCTGCATTTCTCCGTTGGTGATGTTGTGCTCCCGTGGTTTGGAATTTAGGTTCATATATTGTCAGGGCATGTGTGATCCAAGTTTCATGTTGTTTGAATTACAAGAAAGGTGTTTCGCAAATGACAATTTGAAGATAGTGTGGTTTTTGTAAGGATGCTCATAGAGGTGCAATGTTTGGCTCTGCATTCCTCCATTTTTGTAGATATGGTCATGCAGTTTAGAAGTTGAGTTCATTATGTTGTGAAGGTGCTATATCCAAAGTTTTTTATCATTTTTCTCTTCGTGGAGAGAATTATAAGTGACAAAGTACATGATTGTATTGTCTGGTGGCTAGTTTCAGTGTTTGTTGGCTTGCGCCAACTTGTTGATGTATGAAGTGGTGATTAGCTAGTGGAGAATGATCCTAAAGATCTTGTGATGTTTCTTGTTGCTCCGTATAGTGTTTTTTGGTTTCTCCAGAACAAGTTATGGTCTGAAATGAAGTTGTTGTTTGGTTATGCTTTTACCTGGCCGAATGAGAAATGTTCAAGGTGTGCACCATGTGTTGAAGTTTGTGTGGAGTTTATGAAGTGTTTGAAGATGTTGTATGGGTCATGCCAACTCATTTCGGAAAAGTGCAAGTAATGTTTAATCTTTCATGAGTACTGCCAATGTTGTAACGGTTGACATGCTACAAGTTTCACGTTTTTTTGCTTAAGGTTGACCTATTTCAAATGCGCGAAGTGTGAAAATGTTGTTCCTTGAAGAATGATATTGTCAAGAGTGTTTAGGACCAGGTTAAGTGTGTTGGAATCCGCAAGGAATTCGCCTCTTCCTAGTGTGTTGTGTAGTTCATTTTAGGGCTTTCCTGTTGGAGTTAAAAAGACACTGAGAGGGGGGGGTGAATCAGTGTTTTAACTATTTGACTGATTTTTAAAATATTTAAACACACAGCTCAGATTCGATCTCAATATCATTCTGATTAAAGCATTCATGAGTTGAATGTAATCATTCATAAACAGAATTGAGAAAAATAATGACTTAACAGTGAACTGAAAACAACAACAGCATAATAAAACCAGAGAGAACACATAAGAACAAAGAGGCACAATATTTTGTTGAGTGGAAAACCCTCCTGGGGTATAAAAACCACTCCCTAAATGCTTTCCAGGCTTAATATTTTAAACAACTATTCACAATGCCTTATAGGCTATTTTGAGCACCCACTTAAGGAGCACCAACCCCTCGTTTAGAGATATCTATCTCAAGGAGTACCAACCCCTTAGTTTACTTTTTGAACAATAGTGATGATTCAGTGGATTTCTCTGTTTTCAATTAAGAACATATCTCTCTGTTTTCTCGTCTACAGAATACCTTAAAGATTCAATAATTGAATCCCTAAAATACTACGTCGAAAAGAAATTTACAATCTCTGCATTTTTATTCAGATTTTTATTACAGAGTTTTATCATACATTTTCATATAGCCCAAGAATGATGATCTCATAATTACAATAACAGCCGAATATAAAACTAAGTTTTCTACTTCTATAAATAAATGCCAAAAAAGCAACAGACTTCAGAAGTAACGGCAGAGCAACCAACCAAAACAAGAGCCGTTTCACCCAACTTCTGAAACTTGTGAGATCATTTCTCATACAAATCTGTAACTCCCATGGCTCCATCAACCACTGTCGAGCATCCAGCCAAAGAGGCGCATCAAAAAAACCTTCCATAAACCTCTGTAGAAACCGTTACAGTCAGCAACAATAGAAACGTAAACATTCATGATGGCGGCCAGGCTAGGGTTTGATACCCAGCCAAAAAGAATACGCTCAAAATGTTTTCCCTAAGTGACTTTCTTTTCAATCGAAGACACGTTATGCCGTAGGCAACTTTAACATTGCCAGACAACCTTATGGTTGTCACTTTTGCCGAGAACCACCAGAGTTAGAGAGAAGACATATTGAATACAACATGCTACACCGATGGTCTTCCTTACTATATCATTCTTTCGCTGAGACATGAGGAAACTTCTTGCCGAGATGCCCTTTTTGTTTCATTCACAATCGCTATAGCAAACAACTTTCGGGGAGACCTCTTGGAGAAATTTTTTTGTCATTCTGAAAGACATGCGATACACATTGTCGCCATGACAATTCAACACCTATGCCGAAGGCCTTTATCATTTCCAAGTCGCTGAGACTATACATAGTCGGGGAGACACTATATAGACTGCCCCTTGTTTTTCTGAAACATTTTGAGCTCACAATAGATCACCAAGAGAATATCAATCTCACACCGATGAGCCTTTGATAGAAATCCCTTGTGTGATGTCGCTGTAACATACAATCTTCGGGGAGACCTCTTGGAGAAAAAGCTTTGACATACCGAAAGAACTTTATACACTGAGTCACTGAGACCATGCCAAAATTTCACCGAAAGCACTTCAAAAGACTTAGTCGGTAAGACCAAAGTGTTCGCTAAGACATTTCCTCGAAATAAAAACTCATGCCGATATGCAATGTTTTTTAACCGGCGGTCGGTGTGACATAGCGCATTCGATATAACCTCACACTGAAACCTTAAGCTCTTGCTGATACACTTCCATCCACCACCGGTCGGTGTGACATAACAAAATCGCTATGACATTTCAACGAAGCCACAACCTTTGCCAATAGACTTCCATTCAACCTCCGATTGGTGAGACAAGATGATTTTGCCAAGACCTTAGCCTAATACTGCTCAGTTTGGCTGAAGTTCTCTCAATGAGTAGTTCGGTGAGACTCCTCTCAAAAAATAGATAAAACCTTTTGAGCACGAGTCGGTAAGACAAGAAAGACTCGCTATGAAATTACTCCGAGGATGATTTCCTTTGCTGATAAGCTCATTCTGAAGCGGGTCGAGGAGACACAAGGGAATCGCTAAGACCTTATCCCGATGGTATTACATATGCCGATAGATAACACATTCTGTCACCGAAACCAAAGACAGGTCTTGCCGAAATCAGCCTATAAGATAAATTCAATTGCCATGACATCTGAAATGTCTTGCCGATAGGCAACTCAGACATTTCAAAGTGGATCGGGGAGACCCAACCATACTCATGCCGAAATGTGAAAGCCTGTGAAAAGCAAAAAGAACCATCCTGACAAAGAAACCAACTTACAAGCTTTGTTAGACACAGAAATAGCATTCATAGCTTGAACCAGAATTCTTATCATCATCATGAAATTGAAACATAACAAATAACTTTCTGTAATAGCCAAGAGACATCAAAGAAGTGCCATTGTAAATCATAAGGATCAAAGATTTTGTCATCAAGGACAAACCATAATCATAGCTGATATCCAACGAACTCCACCTTTGTCCTTGATGGCAAAACACAAATGACTCTCCCCCTTTTTGCCTCAATGACAAAGAGTAGAAGAGAAGATCATGCATTGCCATGTAACACAACTGAGAAGCCAACCAAAACATAATGAGAAACAGCTACAAAAAAAAGAGTAGTAGTGCAACAACCAAGATTGTAGGAGAGCTGTAAGTGAATAAAAAAAAATATGTAACTTGCTCCCCCTAAGCAGTAGCTTGGAGATTCAGTGAAGTAATGATTGAGAGATAACTCCCAATCAAAGTCTCAACCTTTCAAATAGCTCTTTTGCTAAGGGCTTAGTAAAAATGTCAGCCACCTGATCTTGAGATCCAACAAACTGTAAGTAGACTTCATTAGCCAAAACCTTTTCTCGCAGAAAATGAAACTTAATAGCAATATGTTTAGTTCAAGAGTGCATAACAGGATTTTTTGATATATTTATCGCACTGGTGTTATCACAAATAATAGAAACAAAGTTTAGAAACATCAATACCCATATCCGAAAGACCGACTCATCCACGTAATCCTTGAGTACAACATGAAGTGGCAGCAATGTATTATGTTTTAGCAAGAGAGAGAGAAACAAAGACTTGTTTTTGTCAAAAGGCCACTAAACGATCACCAAGAAAGAATGCAACACCACCGTGCTTTTCCTATCATCCAAACAACCACTAGTCGATCAAGATAAATAATCAAAGAAAAATCATTGTCTTGTGATACCAAAGACCATAATCAAGAGTGCCCTCAATGGCCTAAAGATCCGCTTTGACAACAAGAATACGAGATTCTTTAGGTGATGCCTCAAACGCAAGTAAATAAAGGCAAACCTCGCAGATAATGCCTAGAGGCAAAGAATATATAAGAGACTACCATCATTGATCTCAGATTCTATTTGATTTGAATCGTGAGAATCATCACTCTAGTAAGTTTGCAACCAGTAACCATTGGGGTGCTAACTGGATGGCATTCATCCATCTGAAATTTCTTAAGCATCTCTCTAGCATATTTGGATTGAGAAAGAAATATTCCATTCTCACATTGAGAGATTTGAAGACCTAGAAAGAAATTTAATTCTCCTAGCATTGACATATCAAACTCAGATTCCATAATCTGAGAGAACTTTTTACTCAAAGTGACATTATTGTAGCCAAAGATGGTATCATCAACGTAAATTTCAACAACCAAAATATCAGAACCTTCAGTTTTAACATAAAGAAGACTGTCTACGCCTCCTCTAACAAAGCCATTAGAAATTAAGTGACTATCCAACCTAGAGTACCAAGCTCTAGGTGCTTGTTTTAAGCCATAGAGAGCCTTTTTCAACCTGTAAACATGGTTAGGATTATCTTTGCATATAATTCCTTCAGGTTGTTCAACATAGACCTCTTCATCTAAATAGCCATTCAAAAAGGTAGTTTTGACATCCATTTGATAAACAGTAAAGTTTTTGTAAATAGAATAAGCCAAGAATATTCTTATGGATTCTAATCTAGCCACGGGTGCAAAGGTTTCACCGAAATCAATACCTTCTTGTTGAGCATAGCCTTTGCAGACAAATCTTGCTTTGTTGAGAATAACATTACCATTTTCATTCACCTTGTTTCTATATATCCATTTGCCTCCAATGACATTCTTGTCATCTGGTCTTGGGACTAACTCCCAAGTCTGATTTTTCTCAATCTGATCAATTTCTTCCTACATAGCATTAAGCCAACATGAGTCTGTGAGAGCTTCATTAAAAATTTTAGGCTCAAACTGAGTAACTAGATAGAAAGAAATTTGTGCCTTTCCATTAGATTATATAGCCTTTCTTCTAGTTTGAACTCCTGCATTTTTATCCCCAATAATCTGATCTTTGGGGTGGTATATAGCTAGAGTTTTCGAAGGAGCATTTGATGCAACCTTTTCAGGACTTGTATTTTCATTTTTAGGGCTTGCCGGACTAACAATAGACTTTGTCGCTCAAATTCTTCAGAAATTATTATTTTCAAATTCAAGTTCTTTCTTCCTCATTATTCAAAGATTCAAAGATTCAAATGTGGTCTTTCATCAAATTTTACATTAACAACTTCAACTATCTTATTAAGACTTTTGTTAAGGCATTTATAAGCTTTGCTGTGAGTTGAGTAGCCCAAAAAGATACCCTCATCACTCGTTGATTGAAAACTCCCAAGATTATCATCATCCTTTTTGATAAAACACTTACTTCCAAAAATTTTAAAGTATTTGACAGTAGCAGTTTTTCCATACCAAAGTTCATAAGAGTGTGTTTAGATTTCACCTTACGCACTGCTTAAAATGTATATAGTTGTATGAACAACTTCTTTCCCACTACGTCAAACAATTTACTTCATCTAGCATGGTTCTGTTCGTATTTCTTTACAGTTCTATTCTTACGCTCAACTACCCCATTTTGTTGAGGTGTTTTTGATGCAGCATACTGCCTTTTAATACCATGTTGTTCATAGTAATCGATAAACTCTTGAGAAGTGAACTCACCTCCTTTGTCTGATCGAAGGCATTTGAGTTTCAGATCAGATTCCTTTTCAACCATTTTTTGAAAGATTTTGAACCTTTCAAAGGCTTCTGATTTGTGCTTAAGAAATGTGACCCATACCATTCTAGTATAATCATCTACAAAAAGCATAAAGTAATTTTCACCATTAATAGACCTAGTTCTAGTTGGTCCACATAAATTAGTATGCACTAGCTGAAGAGGTTTTGATGGAGAGTGTTCTTTTGTTTTGAAGTTGATTTTAGTTTCTTTGCCACTTAGACATTCTTTGCACACAAAATTTTCTGGCTTGTTAAGAATTGGTAAACCTCTAACATTCTGATTCTTACTGATTCTAACCAGATTTTCAAAATTTATGTGTCCTAATCTTTTATGCCATAACTAGCTCTCTTCAATTTGGCCCATTAGACACATACCTTGAATATTGTCATTGCAAGATGAGTCAAGGAGATTGTACACATTTCCTTTTGTCCTCCTTCCAGCTGCAACAACCTTTCCAAGCTTGTTCTTAATCTCACATCCCTGCAAATTAAAAAGAACATGATAACCACTATCATAGATTTGACTAACACTTAGAAGATTGTGCTTGAGACCTTCCACATAGTACACATTATAGATAGGAGTGTCTTCATTCAGAAGAAGTGAACCTCTACCTTTAATTTGAATACCAGAATTATCACCAAACTTGACATATCCACCTACATAATCTTCAAGTTTTATAAACTTGTCCTTATCGCTAGTCATATGGTTAGAACATCCACTATCCAGGACCCATAAGTCCTTTTTCTTGGAATGAAAAGCAGTTTGAACCAACATAGTTTGTTCAATGTTGTTGACAGTCTTAGGTTTCCAAACCTTTTTAATTTTCTGTTGTTTCGATTGCAGATTAGTTCTGCACTGTTTAACATAATGTCCTAAAGTATTGCATTTAAAACATCTGATCTATCTAACAAAACCATAGTGTTGCCTAAGACCAAACCTGGGTATTCTAGAATTCATAAGCCTACAAGTACTCACCTTATGACCAAATTTGTTGTAGAAAAAACAATAACCATAGAAAAAAGAATTATCCTTGTATGAAGGTCTATTACTTCTAAAAAACTTAACATGATCCTTACTAGATTCTGAGTGATTTGAACCTGAGCTTTTGACTTCAGTAGAGGGGTTTTGTTTTGCTTTGTCAGATGAGCATTCACCCTTTTCAAAACCTACACCAGATTTATCTTTATACATTTTCTGCTTGCTGAGCATCTCATTCAGTTTTAGAGTGCTTTCATATTTTTCAATTTCCTTCCTAAGAAGGACTACTTCTTGTTCCAGTTTTTGAATTTCATGATCTTTGCAGCTTACAGTCTCTCTAAGATAGACTTTAGCTCTTTTAGCTTCTTCAAGCTAAGTTTTCAGAGAGATCAATTCTTGATCTGGTTTATGTTCTTGAGTAAGAACTTGTTTTTTGAGTTTTCTGACCTCTTGAAGAGCACATTTTAGCTCACTTTCAAGATCTACTTCACCTTCTTCAGTGTCAATGGTGTTAGAATCATTTTGTTGAGTAAATTCAGCCATGAACAAAGTTTCAACTTCATCAGCTGATGAGTCTTCAGACTCAATATCAGATTCATCCTTACTAAACAGACTTTTCTTCTTTTTAAAATTGAAGTTTCGTTTAGGTTTGAAAGCCTTCTTCTTAGGCTGTATTTCAGTTGTCTCGTTGTCATAGATTTGATCATCATAGGGACACTTTGCAGCAAAGTGACCTATTTTTCCACAGTTAAAACATTTAAAGGGAAGTTTTCCCTTATATTTTCCTGATCCCTTTTTAAATCTTCTAACAAAATGGGATTCTTTAGAATCAGACAAGTCTGATTCGCTGACTTCAACTTTTCCTTTCTTTTAAGAGTTAAAGGAAGTTTCTTTTCCTGTTGAATTGTTTTTGCTAGTTATCATTTCATAGGTAGTAAGTATTCCTTGCAGGCTATCTAAGGTAAGTTTATCAAAGTGTTTCTTTTCTTCTAGGGCTGAAACCTTAGATTCAAATTTAGATGGTAAGGACCTAACAACTTTTGTGACCACATCAAATTCATTAACCTCTTGACCTAGACCTTTCATTCCATTGACAACTTCATCAACTCTTAGGAAATATTCAGCCACTTTCTCATCATCCTTCATTTTCAACTCCTCAAACTAATGTTTGAGAGTAATGATTTTTGACAGTTTGACTTTCTCATTCCCTTGATATATAGTTTCAAGTTTTTCCCAGATTCCATGAGCAGATTTGCAATGCATGACTTTAATGAACACATCTTTAGTTAATCCACACAAGATGGAATTCTTAGCTCTGGCATTAGTTTCATACTTCTTTTTCTCAGCAGCATCAGTGGGAATAGTGGCAGGTACATTGTAATCTTCTAAAACAATGCTCCAAACATCAACATCAAAAGAAACAAGAAAAGCTTCCATTCTTATTCTCCAGAACACATAATCCGTTCCATCAAATAATGGAGCTCTGGTTATAGAGGCACCTTCTTGAGAATGTGCCATTAAAAAAAAAACTACAAGACCAAAATCAATCCAAGGTAATTTAAAACCTATCAGAGGACCCTACACTATGATACCAATTGTTGGAGTTAAAAGGACACTGAGAGGGGGGGGGGTGAATCAGTGTTTTAACTATTTGACTGATTTTTAAAATATTTAAACACAGCTCAGATTTGATCTCAATATCATTATGATTAAAGCATTCATGAGTTGAATGTAATCATTCATAAATAGAATTGAGAAAAATAATGACTTAACAGTGAACTAAAAACAACAACAGCATAGTAAAACAGAGAGGACACAGAAGAACAAAGAGGGACAATATTTTTCCGAGTGGAAAACCCTCTTGGGGTATAAAAACCACTCCCTAAATGCTTTCTAGGCTTAATCTTTTAAACAACTATTCACAATGCCTTATAGGTTGTTTTGAGCACCCACTCAAGGAGCACCAACCCCTCGTTTAGAGATATCTATCTCAAGGAGTACCAACCCCTCAGTTTACTTTTTGAACAATAGTGATGATTCAGAGGATTTCTCTATTTTCAATTAAGCACATATCTCTCTATTTTCTCGTCTACAAAATACCTTCAAGATTCAATAATTGAATCCCTAAAATACTACGTAGAAAAGAAATTTACAATCTCTACATTTTTATTCATATTTTTATTGCAGAGTTTTATCATACATTTTCATACAGCCCAAGAATGATAATCTCAGAATTACAATAACAGCCGAATAGAAAACTAAGTTTTCTGCTTCTATAAATAAATGCCAGAAAAGTAACAGTCATCAGCAGTAACGACAGAACAACCAACCAAAACAAGAGTCGTTTCACCCAACTTCTGAAGCTTGTGAGATCATTTCTCAGACAAATCTGTAACTCCCATGGCTCCATCAACCACTGTCGAGCATCCAGCCAGAGAGGTGCATCAAACAAACCTTCCATAAACCTCTGTAGAAACCATTATAGTCAGCAACAATAGAAATGTAAACATTCATGATGGTGGCCAGGCTAGGATTTGATACCCAGCCAAACAAAATACGCTCAAACTGTTTTCCCTAAGTGAATTTCTTTTCAATCGAAGACACGTTATGCTGTAGGAAACTTTAACGTTGCCAGACAACCTTATGGTTGTCACTTTTTCCAAGAACCACCAGATTCGGAGAGAAGACATATCGAATACAACATGCTACACCGATGGTCTTCCTTAGTATATCATTCTTTCGTTGAGACATGAGGAAACTTCTTGCCGAGATGCCCTTTTTGTTTCATTCACAATCACTGTAGCAAACAACTTTTGGGGAGACCTCTTGGAGAAAAAAGCTGTCATTTCAAAGGGACATTTTGATACACATTGTGGCAGTGACAATTCAACACCTATGCGAGGGCCTTTATCATTCCAGATGCATGGGGATATACATAGTCGAGGAGACCCCTTCATAGCCAGAAACCAAGGCGGTCTTTACTTGAGAAAGCGACACGTCAGATAAATTCAGTGCCATGACATTTGAAATGTCTTGTCGATGGAAACAACTCGGACGGACATTTCACCAAAGTGGATCGGAGACCACCATACTCATGCCGAAATGTGAAAGAAGCGAGAGAAATGCAAAAAGAACCATCCTGACAAAGAAACCAACTTACAAGCTTTGTCAGTCACAGAAATAACATTCATAGCTTGAACCAAAATTCTTATCATCATCATGAAATTGAAACATAACAAATAACTTTCTGTAATAGCCAAGAGACATAAAAAAAGTGCCATTATAAATCATAAGGATAAAATTTTCATCAGGACAAACCATGAAACTGGCGAGATCCAACATTTGTTAAGATGTGCTTGTAGTATGTGAGTTTGCAATGAAAAAGACAAATAAAAATAGAATTTAGATTTGGTGTTTTTATGGTCAATATAACATAATGCAAGCATGTTATAACATGATTACTTTTAGGTCTTTAGAGGTCTAGAAAGGTGAGGTGGCCACTTTTTGACCCCCCATCTTTGTGCACTTACCCTAATAGAATAATAAGAATAATATAATATAATAGTAATATTGTATATACTAATAATATTAATAATAATATAATAATATTATTATATATTAATAATGATATAATACTAATATTAATAATAATATAAATAAAATAATAATAATATTTTAGTAATTATGATAATATAATAATAATATTGATAATAATATGATATTATCATTTAATAAAACCAATTAATTAATATGTAATATTTAATATAACATTTATTGATTGTTGTGTTGTTGTAGTGCCCCTCAATTTGTTTTCTCTTACTGATAGTTACTTGTTTGTATTTGGACATTATGATACTTTTCTTGGTGTTGGATTCATAGTTATGATGATACTTTACCACTGATGTTTATGCTTATTCCATGCTTAGTAGATTGATTTAATTGATTGTGTGGATTATTCTTGCTATGGGAACCATGTGATTATTTGATGTATGTTCTTATCATGTTGTTACCATTTGATTATTTTGCGTTGATGTATTTTATTGAGGGGGAATAGTGTCACATCACTCGTTTGTGAGTGCCCTACAATGTTGCGATTATCCTCTCATAACACATTTTTGACTATATGACTATGTATATGCTCAAATGGTGTGGTTTCTTTGTAGGTTGTAGGTACTAGAGCATGAGCTCCACACGAATTATCCCGGGTTTGGCGTGTCTTAAACTAATGCAAATCGTTGATGGAGAATGCTTATTTGGTCCCTTTTGAGTCATCATCCTTGATGATAATGAGTATCCGTTATCCTGCTTTGTAGTGTTGTTTGTTTGAGACTTGGTCCGTCTACTATCGTGGGTCTTATTTTAGGTCTTATTTTGTAAGGTCAAGTATTGCTTGGTACTTTGTACATTTGATTTAATTTGTGATTACGATTAGTTGTTACAGTTAATTATTACATTAAAATAAAGTTATTGAAATAAAAAGACATTGTGATAATTCAAATAAAAGCTTTTATATAATTGTGGTAGTGATAAAATAAAATATTATTAATATTTTATTTGGTTTAAATAAATTAAAATTATGATTTAATAATGAAATATTGAAATTAATATATTAATTAAGCTAGATTGTGCAAACAAAATTTAAATGAAAGATATAAAGTTAATAAATAAAATATTTAGAAAGTTGGTTTACTAAGTGTAAATTAAACAAGAATATGTTTATAAATAAACATGTTGGAAGAGTGGCAGATAACGATAGATGTGAAATTAAATAAAATAATTAATTTAAGAAAATTTGCGTACAACAGCATATATAGTGGAGTGGCTTTTAAATGGGCTAATTTGCTTTAAAAGAGAGGACTTTTCAACCATATCTGAAACTAATCTTGTTTCTTCTCCTCGTGAATATTTTCTTGATTCTTGGAAGCTCTTCTTCTGGATTTGGGGGTTTTGATATTGGAGTTCTATAGAGTTTGTTGAGACTTTTTGGAGGAATTGAAGCTATAACTTGGAGTTCGAACCCGACATTAGTTTTCAGCCCAACCATTTGATTGAATCTAGGTTCCATTATTTTGAATTCTATTTCTACTTGAACAAAAAAAACCTTGAATGGTTATGCAGTAGGAAATAAAGTATTCAAGTAGTTTAAATATTTCGAGCTTAAACATGCATTTTAAAATGTATTTTCTTCTGAAAGATTTTAAAGCCTTATCTTATAACTTTATCTTGTGCATATTCTGTAACCCATGGCCTCTAGCGAACCACGTTCTCCTAGCTTAATGCATTTGTTTGGAAGTTACTTAAGCTTCTTTTTCTTTTATGACATATTGAGTAGTCTTGTATTTATCACACTCCTTGAGAGGATAATTATTTGGGATATTTGAAATATTGCAGGAAAAACATTGAAGAATTTGTTTGAATTGCATTGCACTTGGAAATTGATGTGCAAATCTCATGTTGGGAAATTGATGCCTCTTCTTTATATTTGGAGTCACCATACATCTACTCATTTTGGCATCTATTCCCTGTAATCCAGTGAGTTGATTCTCATTCTTGAATTGCTCCTCTTGATAAATTATGCTCTGGCCTCAATGTCTATGTCACATACTTGTCTTGGGTGCTGCAGTGGTTATTCATGTTCAATAAAATTGTTTTCATTTGGCAGCCACAGCATAAAAATTTCTTTTATCTTGGTGGCTTGACATCGAATGGTTGAAAGCAACCTTTGTTTCACCTTGAATTCATTGATTTTGTTTATGTAATCCCTGGCGCATGAATCAATGGTATTGATAGGTATCATTTTTTTTTTATTTCTTGTGTTTAATAGTCTTAAACCATCGAGTTTGGCCACCATCCATACCTCTGTAAATATGACATAGTAATCTTCTTGAAACTGAGTCATTGTACTTTCTTTTGCAATTCACACAACTGTAGGTAAGATAGAAACCTGTATTGAATTTCTACGTTTTTCTTTTACTATGCATGATAGAGTATTTTGTGCTTGCAAGCCGCCGCTTGGATATAGACAAAAAATCTTGTATATACCACTCCAAACTCTTTTCCTTAGGTTTCAATAGTATTATGAAATATATTCTTTGTTGTGGTTATTGATAGTATGTTTTCAGCCGACTTAGAAATGGCTTGGAAACCATTGGAAATTGCATGTTGGTAAATCATTCCTTGTAAATTTGATAGATTTTCAAGGATGTTTGATTTCACATGCGTCGCTATTGTAGATTATGTGGTAATTCAAATGCATATTACTTAATGTTTGTGTGTATATAGCATATAGAATCTTCATGTACAGTGGGAAATCAATTCTAAACAAATCGATGGACATTAATTTTGAATGGCGATGGGTATATATTTATTCATACCACATGTAATATATGCTCCTTAGCGGTTGCAATGTTTTAATAGAATGACCTTTTCTGTATATATAGTTTTAAAAGTATGTTTTTATTATTATTAGTTTATTGCATTTCAAACAACAGTTAGATATGATATTTACATGTATATATATATATGATGATGATGATATTTGAGTATGTGTTTATATATATATATATATTTATGCATGTATGGGAACATGTGTGTATGTATTATGTTGAAGTAAAAGATTATGAAAAGGAAGATTAATTTAATTACATTTAAATAAGAATGAGATCTATTAAATGTGAAATTAGACTAATCTCTTGGTAATCATAAATATTGTATGCATTTGTAATTGTGTACTCATCTAGTTGTAAGTTCACCATGTGTCTCTTGATTGTGTTATTGTTCTTTGTGAGAATAATGGTGTAAATGGCTAGTTAGACTTCCAAAGGCTAGGGGGAATTTTCTATTTGATGGATTCTATGTTAATTCATTTTGAGATGGTTGTTTATGTATTGAATGAGTATATGAGGGTCATTAGCCTTGCACGGTATATTCACCACTTTGATTGGGATTTGTGTACGGAATGGTTTATGCCTTGCTTATTTGTGTATGTTCAAGAGGTTTTGTGATTTGTAAAAGTTGGCTTTGCCCTATTGATTTTATTGGGTCTCCTAGTTGCTAGTAAGGGAGTGGCTCTCAATGGGGGCCGACACACAAAGTGGTGCCAAGGTAACCCATGTGGGAGTTTCTTAATTCATTGATACCTTAAAATGAATTAGGGGTTTGAGTAGTATTCACAATAATCAAGATAAGTGAATGCCTCACTCATGGCTCAAGTGCTCATTTAGGCTTGAGATGAGATGAGAAGTCCTGGAATGACAAGATCAATTTCCTTGTCCTCATGAGAGGTATGTTGATTCCACATAAGTTTGTATGAGGGACAAAGATTGGTAGAGGCTACCAGGGTAACCTAGGATGGGGGACGAGGCCTAGGAAGATTTGCCAAGGTAACCCATAGCAAGCTATGTGATGGCACTCCTCCCTACTACAACTCAACATTCCCTTGGCTTGTGTTTTCCCTTTGTTGTCTGCATACCTCTCGAAACGGTGTCACTGTTGTGTGTTGTTGTAATGTACTTTTATATTAGAGTCATGTTAGCCTTGTGTCGTTCTTTTGTCTTCTTGGCTATTTTGTGGTGGGACATTATTGCTATCTCCTAGCACAAGGGGTGGACCTTAGGGTTCCACATGGTTGGGCAGTATGTGCTTTTTACTTCATTGGGTCCCCTTGTTATTGATCATGTTCGCGGTGACTTCTCATGGTGATGTGGACTTCTACACTTGTTTTGGCTCCAGTGGATTATCTTTAATGTACTTGTATTGAAACTAAATCAAATGTTTCATGTATTGTAACTCTGATGTATATTCTTCCCTATTGATCTCGGGAAGCATTGTTGTACAATTTGTAAAGTTGTAATTAATTGTTGAACTCTCTCTTCTATAATGGATAATGCAAATGTTGTATCTTGCATATGTTAGTTAATTGTAATGATCATGAATCTTGCTATAATGATAACATGATATGAATGATTCTTATTGATAGATCATTTAAATGTGATGGATTAATTGCACTTTTTATTGTTAGATGCAATTTGGTTTAATGAGATGAATTATATTTCTGGCTAGTTTGGTTAATGGGATTCTAGTAGCGTAGTCATGGAACCTTAGAGGACTTAGGTTAGAATACAATTTATTGTATCATCTACAATATTTATTACATTGCATTTCAAAAAAGATATTGTTCTATTTTTTTTAATGTGTTGTAGCATGTTGTCCTCTAGTGTTTTGTGACAGGGTGTTACACAATTGGTTATCAACTAATTTCTATTTTCCTTAGTTTCATGAATGAAGGTTATAGGTTGTATATGTTGAGGATATTGAGAAAATTGTAATGATGATATGTTGCAAGTGTTCAGTGGTTCCTCCGGGTTTAGCTCCAAATTTGCTCCTATATTTGTGTGGTTCAAATATATTGATCATGGTTGTTGGAAGCTGGTATATCTATATTTTTTTCCTATTGATTCATTGTTCAGTGTGATTTGTGTTCACTACTTGTGAACTGTGGTTTTCTTTGTTTTTGGTTGATTTCCGAGAGAAATATTATTGGTCTAGATTTCTCCTTGGTGAAGTCTTATGACTTGTGGTTCTAGAGTTGAGTTGTGTTGATTGTATTGAAGATAATTTTGGTAACTAGAAAGTTCGTACTTAGTTGTTCTATGTGTTTTACACTGGTTTGGACGACTGTGTGGAATACTACCTTCGTAGTTAGTGAAGCGTGTTGGATCTATTTGGGTCCTGATGAAGTGTGTGTTTAGGTCACCCTCATTCTAATTCCACCCTAGAATGTTTTGTTGCTGACCTACTTTGAATTTGAATTTAGATGGTCGACTTTGAATATGTTTCAAAGTTGAAGATGGTATAAATGTAGAATGAGTTAGGGAAGAAGTAGAGAAGAGAACAAAGGAACTAGAGAAAAGAGCGCAAAGAGAATAGAGATAAGTGTGAATCAATATGTGTGTATGATGTGAGTATGGAAAATCAATACGAAGCCTAAATGTTGAATTTCTAGAAGTAGTGAGCTGAAGGTGCACTCTATCATTCATGCATGTCTATAAGTGGATTGTACGAACAATGGTGGATTTATTTGTTGCATGAGATCGTCTTCTTTATCTTCTTTGTATCTCTGTGGTAGTGAGCCCTTCAGGTTGTTAGCCCTATTGGACAATGAGTCCTTGTTTTGGAAGTGAGCCTTGTTTCTTAGGAAGTGAGCCTCTTGTAATCAGTTTATATATTCTCTATAGTGTGAGTTAATCTTCACCGTGGTTTTTCCATCATTGGGTTTTCCACATAAATCTGGTGTTATTGTGTTTATATGATGATTTTTAGTTTCTACACTGGTATTTAATGTTTAATTTGATAAAGCAATGTTAAGGATTAGTTTCATTGAATGAATTAGAGTTTAAATCAATGACAACTGATTCACTCCCCTCTCAGTTGTCTTGTTCAACAAAACCTACATTCACAAGAAATAAAATATAAATATAATAATAACATAAAATAAATTCAAAATTATAATTTTTGGAAATCTTATAATAATAGCTACATACTTACAAAAAATAATTTCTAAATGACTTTATTTGATCCCTCAAAAGGTAAATAAAAAATGGTTTTTTGTCAGCATTTTGATAGGTGTGAAGGAGAGTCCATTGTGGGTACGATTTAAGACTAGAGGGTTTCTATCCAAGGTGGTTTGATCTAAGGGGGTCTTATCTAAACCTCTTCAATTAAAACCCTTTATATAGAACCCCTCAAAGCTTAAATCATTATTTTTTCTATAAAAATATGATTTTAGGAAAAAATTAGAATGTCCCAAGTTTGGGACCCATTATAATGGGATGAACCCAACATATATATATGTGTACACTCAATAGTTTTTCCTTCACATGAATTTGTGATCTAGTAAATGGATAGGAGGCTCACATATAAATATATACCATGGATAAATTTGTTAAAAATACCATTTTCCATCTCAAAATTATCTTTTCCCTCAATAGTGAAAGGAGAAGATTTTCCCACAAAATTTTAGTTGTGCAATCATGGTCAAGACTATCTGATGTAGAGGGGTTCTCAACAACCCTCTTTTCTTCTCCTACAATCAATCACTTGAAACCATTCAATCTTTAATGGCTACCATAATTCTCTCAACCTACAACAAAGGTATTCCAAAACCCCCTTAGGGAATTACATGCCAAGATCTCTCTTTCTCCAAACCTACCACCACAAATGAATGCCAAAACATGCAATACAACCCTTTCCAAAAATAAAAAATATGATTTTTTCCCTCCAATTAGAAAAGTCACAACCATATCCATGGAATGAGTGGTTTCAAAGGTGGAAAAATAAATTAATGATTTTGAATTCTATTTAGTAACTCCCACAAACCCAATGGCCAAGTTTTCTTTTTCAAAATTTTCAAAAAAAATTCAACTACATCTCCACTACCCTACTTGCCAACTTTCATAAAATAGATGGCATTTATTTTATTAAATAAAATTATGCAAAATTTATTCAAATTAATCCAAAAACATGAAATAAAAATGCAATTCTAAAATTTGGATTTTTTGTTGATGCAAGATTGCTAGCAACTGTGGATGGTCTTGCATCAGACACCCATGGTAGAAGTTTTGTGAGTATAGGCTCACAAAATGGAGTTGAGTATTAGAAATAATCTTTCAAGTTGCAAAAAAATTGCAACATACTCCATTGCTAGAATTGGTACCTCTGATAATTTCCTCTTTCTCCTCTTCTAACACTTAGCTGGAACAAGTAAACTCCTCTAACAACTCTACTCTTTACTTCTCTTCCTTGATGTGGAATCAACTCCACCATACCCTGACCACCTCCTCCAAGTGTATCTCCCATTCTCCTCCAATATGGTGGGATTCAACCCACTAGAGTCCATCCACCACCAAATTTCACTTGCAATTAACTTTTCAACACCATACAAACCATTCTTTGCATATCAATCATCTCTACCAAAATCTAACTGAACCAGCTCATTGAATTCACTAACTCATCTATCTCAACATGAAAATCATATTTCTTAAATCCATTAAGAAAATATTTTACCTTCTCATCACTTTTTGCAACTTCAATTTTATTCTCTTCTTTCATGCCTTTAATAAGACATGCAATTGTATCACTTCCTTGTCCTATAACTAATGTGTCACACTCTTCTTCCATTGTTGCAATCCTTTCATCTACACAAAATCCACTTTCATCTTCATCATAAAAATGAAAAATATTATGCATTACCTCTTTTTCCTTGCTAGTGTCTACTACCACATCTTCTTCACCTTCACTCTTAGCTGCAATTTCATTTGTCAATACCCTTAAGTCCTCCAAAAGACACTTATCTATTGCTATAACATCATTTTCCTCCTCAATTGTTGCACCTTCTTTTTTCCTCTCAACCTCTGTTGCACTTTTCTCTTCTTTCTCACTCTCTTCCTCTATGTCTACATTAAATAATGCTTCTACAATATTTTCTCCTTCCTCTTCACCTGCATACACAACTATGAAATTTATTTTCCTTTCTTCTTTGGCATTTCATCAAACACTTTCCACACACTTTCAATCTTAAACCTCTTAGGTATAAAACTCCTCACACTTGGAAATTTTTCTACACACAAGTCACACATACACCACCATAGGTCCTCATGGAAACTACCTCACATCAATTCTTATGCATGCACACTCTAGAAGTCCCACTCTGATACCACTGATGTAGAGGAGTTCTCAACAACCCTCTTTTCTTCTCTTGCAATCAATCACCTGAAACCCTTCAATCTTCAACAATGGAGCCTTCAATATTTAATGGTTACCATAATCCTCTAAACTTGCAACAAAGGTCTTCCAAAACTCCCTTAGAGAATTCCACACCAAGATCTCCCTTTCTCCAAACTTTTTGCCACAAATGAATGCCAAAACATGCAATACAACCCTCCCCAAAAATAAAAAAATATGATTTTTTCCCCTCCAATTAGAAAAGTCATGACCACCTCCATGGAATGAATGGTTTCAAAGATGAAAAATTAAATAAATTATTTTTAATGCCATTTAGTAACTCCCACAAACCTAACACCCAAGTTTTCTTTTTCATATTTTTTTAAAAAAGTGACCCACTTGCCAACTTTCATAAAAAAGGTGGCATTTATTTTATTAAATTAAATTATACCAAATTTATTCAAATTAATCAAACAACATGAAATAAAAATGTAAATTCCAAAATTGGATTTTTTGTTGATGCAAGATTGCTAACAACTGTGGATGCTCCTACATCGCTATCAAACATTGAGCCATCATTTTCCATGTGGCGGGAGGCTCTTGAATCCAAAATCTATTATACTATATATGATTTAACTATTGTTTAAAAAATATGAAGTCCAATATTAGGGGGAAGAAGCTTCAATTTTATTTTTCCTTCCAAGTATGCCATCTTTTGAAAGAATCAATTTCTTGATGAATTTTAATTTTAAACCATGTACAACCTTTTTTTTTAACATATTCATTTTCTTACCCTTTGTCTTTGTCTAGACAGAAGGAAGAGTCTTGTGGAGCTAATATGTCACCCCTAGACTTAGGCTTGGGTTTACCTTTTTCTTTGATAGGTCCCTTGCCTTTGCCATAGTTATATAGTGATGTTGCATTATTTATTGACTATTAATGATTTCTACTTAGTTATTCCAAGTCAAATTTCACCAATAATTTTTTTAATTCCTATACTCACTAAATCTTCTAATAAAACTTACAAAAACTTGGTGCCACATAAGAAATTCCCAAAGAATCTTGTCATGTGTAGTAATTTGCAATAAATACCGAGTATTGATGACCTAGTTTTAAAAACTACTCATTTTTTCCATTAGATATGTTTTACCAATTGTTTCAAGGAGAAGTCTCAAGTGCTTGACTTGAGTGATGAAGTCCTACAGATAATGGTATTAATCTATTTTAATATTTCCAAACTCATTTTCTAATTGACATACACCTATTTTACTATTCTTCCTAGATAGATCCTCTAAGATTGACCAAATATTCTAAGGTGAAACATGTTTCCAAGAAGTAAAACTTAAATTCAAGAGAAATTGAATGAAATATGAGGCCTCTAGCTTTATCACTATGCTTTTTCCACTTGATTTATTTCCAAATATTAGTAGGAGCAATTTATTCACTCATTAATCCTTACATTTTAGTACATTATTGTTGTACCCTTTCCAATCAAAGTAGTTTGAATGTGTGAGAAGTACCCTTTTATCATCCATGGTGTAGTACTATAAGTTGTTGGTAGTAAGAAAATATCCCAATTTTTTTATGATTTTTTTTGAAATACGCATAAAAAATAATCACCTTGATGAGAAAACCACAATGGTGTAATTTCCATATGGGTAAAAAAAATCACATGGAACTGCAAAAAATAGCCATTTTTTAGAATGAGATTTTAAAAAGAATGGAAATACATTTAAAAATTATCATCTTTATGAGAAAATCACAATGGTGATATTTCCTAATAAGAAAAAAGTATTTTTTTATCCTATGGGGACATTTTAGGTAGCTTCAAAATTCTATATAGGCTAAAAAATACTTTCTTTTTTTGCCAACAATAACCCTGCATATTCTTTACACTTTTTAAAATTGAATCTCTCTATAATTTTTTGAAATAATATTTCTCTATACTTTTATAAAATAAAACCCCTAACAAGAATACAATTGAATAGAGAACTCCCAAAAACTAACTAGAGTGATGCTGGGTAATACTAGGTTTAGACATGTTTGATATGTAGGCTCTTTAATATACTTATCCTAGTTGTAAATAATGAATATGACCCAATGTTCTATGGAACTAACTATGCCAGATTTTGTACCATCTTTTAGCCACACTATCCTATCTTTGAGGTAAAATAAGAGTAACTTCCTAAAGCCAATTGCTTATTTGTGCACTACATAATCTAATAGTTGAAAGGATTCCTATTGACAAAAAAATCATAGGAACTTCTTATATACCACAAAGTATGGAAAATATAAAATCTATCTTTAGCAACTACCAGAACATAATTCTAACTTAGGGTAATTCTAAGAAAAACATGCTTCAACTCTTAGCACGTCACTATATGTTCACCAATATTTTATCAACCAAGATATCCATAAAGGGTAAAGTGATAGCATAAGACTATTTATTGATTATGCAAGCACTAGTCTAGAAATAAAATAGGAAATAGAAAAAAAAACATAAGCTTCCTATTCTAAACTACTTCAAACCTTAGATGATGCATGAGTATCCCGGGTGAACGTGTGATCCGCATCGACCAAAAATATCTCGATTTGATTTATTGTTTCATTTTGGTTTTTTGGTTTGATTCCAATTTCATGATCATTTGGAACAAATTTGAACACTAATTTGATTCACCTCTTCAACTTTAGTGCATTAAAGTTAATTGATAGGAAATGAATAATTTAATTTTATATGGATGAGATATGCACTTATTGCGAAGTTAAAAATTGCTAGGCAAGCATCTGAAAAGAGTTATACTATTTAAAGTGTGGTTGATTTATTTGAAAAATTTGAATTTCATCAAATGTTTTGAAATATCAAACAAATGCATAGAATTTGAGGTCAATTCAAATACCCATTCAAAGGGATGCTTCATATTCTATCATGAACAAGGATTATTATTTAACATATGGTAAGATAATGAGAAAAGGCACGACTGCTTGGACAGAGCATATGGGAGAATAGCGTAGGTAGTCTCACAAAAGGGGAAGAAAGATACAAAGGAAGACAATCCATGAGGAGCACAAAACATAACGATGGCAGATTGATAAAACAAAATTAGGAAGGGGGCTTTACTTGGAAGGACATAGAAACTGTGTTTGATTATAGAGACTTAATCTACAAATTAAAGAAGAGAGAGTTTGTGCCACTCAAGATAGGGACTTTATAATTAATGTTTATAAAATTAAGCCTAGAAAATGGAGTGATCATGCAAAGAAAAATAAATAAAAAATGAGCGCATTAGAAAATAAAACATTGGTGTGAAGAAAATAAATTGTGAAGAATGAGGGGTGCACAAATGCAAATTGGTAATTAAAAGAATTTTAGTTATTGTAGAAATAAAAGACATCAACAATGCTGCGATATGAAGTGGAATGGAATTAATGGTTGTTGAGGCATTTAGATGGAGAATAGAGAATTTGAAAAGTTGTGAAGGCTTGAGTCTTGCTAGAGAATGAATTAGAAAATCAACATGTGAATTGTTAATGTATGTTTGATAAGCAACTTGAGAGAGGAGTGGCGTAGTCAAGAAGATAGTAGATTAGAAACCAAAGTGGAATAAAAATCAGTGAAAAGGATGAGATGGTCATGGGAGGAGGGGAAAGAGAATAATATCGATGCTAGTATAAGGAAAGAAGTCAAGAGTTGATGGAAGCTGTTGAGATGTGTAGAATAGGATGGGTAGAAGCTAAGTCGATGGAAGAGGAAGTTATAGTTGACGTGGAATGCGGGTGTTGGGAAAATGTGTCTCAACCTTGCAGTTGTATATAGTTTATTGTTGATAGAATATATATATATTTCCTAGTTACATTGGTAGGTGTATACAATAGTAGCATGGGGTGACATTGAGGAGAAAAATGTGAGCGTGTTTACTTTTGTAGGAAAACTCATAAAATGGCTAACGTATATTAAATAAATGATATTTTATAAATTTGAACCGTACATTATTAGTTTTTAGATCTAATGGTGGATATTTTGTTGGCCTTTCTTGCCCTAGAATGTAACCCTATTTTATGACCACATTGTATTATGGCTACAATAGAGAGACAATGATGTTTTCTGAGAGTCCGATAGTAGTCGTGTTGTCTCTTGATCTATGAGTGGTGATACTCCTGTGAGAAGCTTGCTCTACAAGTATATTGTAATCTTTATGATTTCTGAATAATATATTGGGCAAATGTGTGGGGTTTTTCTCCTGAAAGGGTTTTCCCCATGTAAACCACTGTGTTGTGGTATGCATGATATTTATGTTTATTTTGTTTAAGTTTCTATAACTATTAAAGATCTATAAAGTTTTGTATTTTTATCCTCTCAAGATTAGTGTAGGAAGTTGTTCCGCTACCTTAGCTTCCTTACAAGTGGTATCAAAGCTTGATCACCTTTGGTTTTAGCTGTGGGTTGTTGGATTTTTTGAACTAATCTATATTTGTGATGCAGGAGCATCCAGTGGTGTAAGGGCAATCTTGCATCACCCAAAAATAGTTAAATTTCAAGTTTCTTAGTTTTTAGATGTTTTTACATTTTTGGATACCCTTTTCATCATAATGAAATTCCCAATTTATAGTTTTTATTTTCTGTTCCCGGTTGAAAGATATTGTAGTTTTGGTTTCCCGTTGCACGAAAATCTTCCGAATGAGATTTGAGGCACTTAGAGTTCCCGAATGGCCCTGAAACTTGCTGAAATTGGTTTAGCGAATTTTGAGCACGTTATTGACTTTGAGACCTTTCCAACGATTCAAACGGTTGCAAATCGAAGTCCCGGATCAAAAGTTATGGCGCGGGAAGTTGGCCTTTCTAGAAGACCTATTACCAAATGCTCTTTTTGAAATTTGAACTTCATGTTGTAAATTTTCAACATAAACCACCTAAACTCAAATTTGAATATTTTTGGCTCCAAACTAATGAGGCTCTATTTAATAGGCGGAGTTCTAATTTTTGGGTAACTTTTTGAGACAAAACTTGCACGTGCGAAAGGTTATTCGTAGCTTTCACATATTTACATGTAATAGAACTTACAGGGTTGTCTCTGCATGTAAACTCCATTTCAGAATAATAAAATTATTCTCTTGTTTTGTGGGTTATTTTCTAAGTTTTGGGCATCGCTCTCATCAAGTGGTATCAGAGCGAGGTTTTCTTAAGTGTGTGGACAAATCGCCGATCATGAGGCAGTTTGCACCAGGACCGTGGTTGTGGGTTGAGGTCAAGAAATATTCCTCCAATAGTGATACCTAGTAGGCATGTGGTGGTGCGGCGGAGGTGGTCGAGGGGCGAAATGCTGGTGGAAGAGATGCCTTTGGCGGCCCTCGAAGACAAATTGATCGTTACAAGGCGGTTGAGAAGAGAGGTTAAGCTTGGGAAAGTGAGGATGAAGGAGAGGGAAGAAGGTTCAAATGTAGAAGGAAGAAGAAGCAACTATCAAGACCGTCTGACTAATAGAGCCATTTGAAGATTGGAAAAAGGGCAGTCCCAGTTATTGGAAATGCGAACCGGAAGAGTTGATCATTTGGATCCAGCGACTAGAAATATTTTGAGTATGAGGAAATAGAGGACCTAGATCAGGTTAAGTTTGTAAAAATGAAGCTGAAGGGCCATGCCAGTATTTGGTGGAAAGAGGTCCAGGTGTAAAGAAATCGAGGAGGAAAAGGCAATATCACTAGATGGGATCACATGGTGGGCGAAGGCGATTCATACTAGTGGACTACGAGTTAGATTTGTTGGAAGAAATTGCACGAGGGTTGAAGCAAGAGCGGATGCAGCGAAGAATATCTTGAAGATTTTCCTTAAATTAATCATCAGAACGGGTCACACAAAGGCTAATAAGGAAAAGGTAGCACGATATCTTAATGGGTTACGACCAAGCATTCAGGAGGAGTTAAGCCTAGTCAGAATGACCACCATTGAGGATGTGTATCAGTTTGCTCTAAAGGTGGAAGAGAAGGTGAACAAAAGGTTTGATGGCAAGCAAAAAGGACGAGGAGGTCAAAGTGGAAGGGGCAGTGGAAGACCTTCAGGAAGCCGAAATGATGATGAAAAGAAAAGTGAAGATGTGGATACTAGCCGAAGCCAAAGGAATGACAACTTCTACCGCCCTTGTGATCAAAACAGTGGTGATCAAAGAGGTAGAGGATGAGGGAGATATGGACAAGGATATAGAAGAGGTGGTTTCAGAGGAATGTGTTTCCAGTGTGGTGAAGAAGGGCATTGAGCCTATGAATGTCCACAACACCAAGGAAGGGTAGAAAAACGGCCAGAAGGTTGTGGAAGGGTTGCGCATGCAGATGAGGAGGCCCAATCTGAACATTCAAAGATGCTGAAAGGGGAGAAGCCCTAGTGATTAGGAGAGCCCTGGTGACTAAGGAAAAGGAACTAGAACAGAGAAAGAATTTGTTTCGCACAAGGTGCAAGTGTGAAGGAAAATGTTGTGATGTCATTATTGATGGTGGGAGCACTAATAATTTGGTGTCAGAGGAGATGGTCACGAAGTTGAAGCTGAAGAGGGAAAGGCACTTGCATCTGTATTGGATTGCCTAGTTGCAGAAAGACCACAAAGTTTTGGTCAATGAGCAGTGCCTAGTAAAGTTCAAGATTGGGAGCTACCATGATGAGGTACTCTGTGATATCATCCCCATGGATGCATGTCACATGTTGTTGGGGAGGCAGTGGCGATTGATAAGCGGAGCTATACATGATGGCCATGCAGAAACACTTATTCCTTGACAAAGGGATGGGGTTCGTCCTGATTGAAACCCTTGAGAGGACGAGAGAAAGGTATGCAGTAGTGCTAGAATTTGTTGTGTAGATAGAAGAAAATTTTTAGAAGGTATGAAGCATGAGCGTGTGTGTTATGCATTGATTCCTAGAGTTAGTAAGGAGGATAGTGAAAAGGTTCCAGAAGAAGTTTCAGGGATGTTGGATGAGTTTTAGGATATTGTTTTACGATAATGTGCTTGAGGTTTACCACCCGGCAGGGGGCAGACCATGGATGACGTTCAGGGCTGGTTTTTAAACTTGAGGCAAACTCAGCTGAGGATGGGAACAGTTAAGGACTGTTGAGAAAAGGGTTTGATCTGCAGAGTTTGGTCATGTCGGTACCTAGTACTAGCACCAAGAAGATGGGGGAGTGGAGGATGTGTATAGATTCCGAGCCATAAACAGATAACAATCAAAAATGCAGTTTCCACACCTTGAGATGGATGACTTGATGAGCTGTTTAATTAGACTCATTCTTCTAGATTGATTTGAAAGTGGATATCACCATATCCTTATTCGAGAGGAGATGAATGGAAGGCGCCTTCAAGACAAAGAGGGCTGTACAAGTGGTTGAGTCATGTCTTTTAGGCTAACATGATACCTTTGACATTCATGCAACTCATGAGCGAAATTACTAAAATAATAATTTAAGGAAGTTTTATTATTGCGTGTTATTTAGATGATATTTTGATTTTCATTAAGGCGTTGGATGGCTCGATGCATATTAGAGAGCCTTTTGATTAAGAAGAAATTGTTGATTGTCTGAAGAAGTGCGGTTTGTGAAGGGAATTTAGTATTAGCAGGGTTTTGTTGTCTCGGCGAAGGTCAAGATGGACCCGAGGAGAAGGTGAAGGCTATTCTAGAATGGCCTACCCAAGAACTGCTACTAAGGTGAGATCTTTCCATGGTTTGGTTAGTTTTTATGGAAAGTTCATTAGAAACTTTAGTAGTATTTGTGGACCCCTGACTGAAACAATGAGAAGGGATAGAAAAGAATTCAGTGAACCTTTGGAGGCGGCAAAAAGTTTTGAATTGTTGAGCGAGGAAGGTGACAGAGCAACCTGTTCTAGCCCTCCCAGATTTCAACAAGGTGTTTAGGTGGATTGTGATGCCAGTGGTTGTGCCATTGGAGCAGTATTGAGCCAAGAAGGTAAGCCCATTGCCTATTTCAGTGAAAAGTTAAATGATGCCAAGAGAGAAAGTATTACATATGATCAAGAATTTTATGTGATAGTTCAAGCATTAAAGAAATGGAGACATTATTTGTTACCAAAGGAATTTTTTCTATATACTGATCATCAGGCCTTGCGGTACATAAATAGTCAGGGAAAATTAAATCAGAGGCATATGAAATGGGTAGAGTTTTTGCAGAGTTATACCTTTGTTTTGAAACATAGGAGTGGGAAGTCAAATAGGGTTGCAGATGCCTTAAGTAGGAGGCATACATTGATGACAAAGATGCAGATTGAAGTGGTTGGGTTCAATGAACTTAAGACACTATATGCAGAAGATCCCGATTTTGCAGAGGCTTGGAAAGCTTGCAAGGAACCTATTACAGTGGATAGGACAAGGTGGCTGGATTTCATAATCCAGGATGGCATGTTATTTAAGGGAAGTCAATTGTGTATCTTGAGGAGTTCCATGAGGGAGAACCTGATAAAGGAGAAGCATAGTGGAGGATTGGCGGGACATTTTGGTCGGGATAAGACCATTTCCATTATAGTGAGCATTATTATTGGCCTCAGTTGTCACAGGATGTGAAGAAGTTTGTACAAAGGCTGTAAGGAGGGTATGTCGGGATGGCTAGAGGTGGCGAATCTGAGGCTGGACTTTATTCTTGGTTTTCCAAGGACACAACGAGGGAATGATTCACTTTGTGGTGGTTGATAGGTTTTTGAAGATGGCACATTTCATTCCATGTCAGAAGACCCATGATGTAGTCCACATTGCTGACTTGTTCTTCAAAGAGGTGGTGAGGCTACATGGTCTGCCAAAGAGTATTGTTTCAGATCGTGACACCAAATTTGTGGGGTACTTTTGGAGGACCTTGTGGAAGAAGCTAAAGATAGAGTTGAAGTTCAGTTCCGCACACCATCCACAAACAGATGGGCATATGAGGTTGTTAACAGGAGTCTGGGTAACCTAATGAGATGTTTGGTAGGAGATAAACCCAAGGGATGGGACTTGACCTTACCCCAGGCAGAATTTTCTTACAACAATTCTGTCAACAAAAGCACTGGTAGATCACCATTCCAGATTGTGTATGGAGGTAGCCCCATAACAGCTCCAAAATTGAGGAAGATGGACCAAGAGAAGAAAATAAGTGTTGAAGTCGAAGATTTTGTAGAACACATCAAGGATATACATGAGAAGGTAAGAGAACATATTAACAAGATGAATATGCAGTATAAGGCTAAGGCAGATCCGAAGAGGAGGTATAAGGAGTTTCAAATTGGTGATGAAGTGATGGTCCACTTGAGGAAAGAAAGGTTTCCAGTGGGAACATATAACAAATTTTAGATGAAGAAGTTCGGTCCCTATAAAATTTTGAAGAGGCATGATTCAGGGAATGCATAAGAGGTAGAGTTGCCGGATGGATTCAACATTTCCCCTGTGTTCAACATTTTAGATTTGACAAAGTATCATGAAGGTGGAATGGAGGAAGCACCAGCAATAGGGCAGTATGGCATTCCAACACCTACTTCAGAAAGGGATGAGATTGAAGCAATCTTGGATGGTCATGTGAGAAGGAGTACCAAAAACAGGCAGTATGAAGAATATCTGGTGAAATGGAGAGGAAGGCCTGTGGAAGATTCATCCTAGCTATCTAAGGTAGTGGTTGATCAGTTGGGTTTTCCTCAACCATCTGAGATGTGATGGGGTCACTTCTCAAATTACCCTGGGTGTCTGATGCAGGAGCATCCAGTGGTGTAAGGGCAATCTTGCATCACCAAAAAATAGTTAAATTTCAAGTTTCTCAGTTTTTAGATTTTTTTACATTTTTGGATACCCTTTTCGTTATAATGAAATTCCCAATTTACAATTTTTATTTTCTGTTCCTGGGTTGAAAGATATTGCAGTTTTAGTTTCCCAGATTTGCACTTGAAAATCTTTCAAATGAGATTTAAGGCACTTAGAGTTCTCATAATGGCCTCAAACTTGCTGAAATCGGGTGTAGCAATTTTGAGTGTTATTGACTTGAGGCTTTCCAACCTTCAAACGGTTCACGAATCGGAGTCCCAGATCAAAAGTTATGGCCCGGGAAGTTGGCGCGCACTTTCTAGAAGATACAATTGCAAATGCTCTTTTGAAATTTGAACTTCATGTTGTAAATTTTCGGCGCCAAACTGCCTAAACTCAAATTTGAATGTTGTTTTGGCTCCAAACTAATGAGGAGCTCTATTTATGGGTGGGTTTCTAATTTTTGGGTAACTTTTTGGGGACAAAACTCACACATTGCGAAAGGGTTATTCTATAGCTTTCTATAACTTGCATGTGTTGTAGAACTTGGGGATTTGAGATCCTCTGCATGTAAGAAGCTCCATTTTCTGAATAATAAAATTATTCTCTTGTTTGTGGGTTATTTTCTATGTCTTAGGCAGCGCCCTCATCAATTTGAGTGGGAGCTTGTGTAGAAGAAACTTTGTGATCCTTTTGCAGGAATTTTCAGATGGAAAGTTCATCAGGGAGAATAGAGGTGGAAATTTTCTTTGGAAATAATTTTTAGATGTGGAAGCTAAAGATGGAGGCTTTGTTGATAGATCAAGATTTGTGGGATGCTATTGATGAGAATGTTTCAAGGTTTGCAGATCCTACATAGGCTACTCAATATGATGTTATGGACTGTAAAGCCAAGGGTCTAATAAAGCACACACTTTATTTTAATTAATGTCCATGAAGAGACCTTTGCACAAAAACTATGAAAGAAGCTTGGTGAGATGTATCCAGATAAATCTTTAGTGAACAAGATTTTCTTGAGGAAGAAATTATATTCCTCTAGAATGGAAGAGGGTGGATGAATTATAGACTATCTGGAAGCATTTAATATGCTAGTGGCTTAGTTGGCATGAATTGGTGTTAAAATGGATGAGGAGGAGAAATGTCAGATCTTGCTTTGTTCTTTGCCTGATTTGTGGGATTCTCTTGTTATGGCTATTGGGAGCACTTCTATTATTTTGAAGACTGAAGATGTGGTGGGTTCTTTGATTTCTAAAGAGATGAGGAGAAATGTATCCATCACTACCAAGGAGGCCCTAAATTTTCATGGAAGAGCTAAGGAAAAGGGCAAGAAGAATGAGAAGCATGAAAAATACAAGTCCAGGGGAAGATCTAAATCTCTTGGAAAGTCCAAAGCTATTTGTTGGAACTGCGGTATGCCTAGACATGTTCGTAAGGAATGCATTCATTACAGCTTTGGAAACTCATACAGGTAATGATGCATGGTTAATTGACCCAAGTGCATCTTTCCATATGACCTTTAATAGAGATTGGTTTTCTAAATATGAAGAATTTGATGGAGGTAAGGTGTAGTTGGGTGATGATTCTCATTTAGACATTGTTGGTTGTGGTAAAGTTAAAATTAGATTTCTTGATGGTAGAATAAAAAGGATTAATGGTGTGTTGCATATCCCTAGTTTAGCATGAGATTTTTTATATGTGAGCAAACTAATAGATGCAGGTGTGCAACAGGTAGCATTTTTTTGATGTAGGACGTAAGATGGTCAAAGGTGTTATGGTGATTGCTAGAGGTGTTAGATATGACACATTGTATAAGCTTGATGCATGCACTGTTGAGTGCAACAGTACTTATGTGAAAAGAAAGTCTATATAAGAAGCTAGGGTTTCACCTTCAATAGATGGTCATAGCTTTTGGGTACCCAAGGGTGCTCTTTCTTCTGAAACAAATCTACCTACAAAGAAAAATATGTTATGGCACCAAAGACTTGGCCACATTGAAGAAAAGGGTCTAAGGACCTTGAAAAATTAAAAAAACTTGTTGAAGGTTTGTTTGATTGTAATCTTAAATTTGATTTCTATGAGCATTTCATTTATGGAAAACAAAACCATGTTCAATTTTACTTGAGTTCTCATAAATCTTGTGGTTTATTGGATCTTATTCATTATGATGTGTTTGATCCTATAGATGTTCATTTGACTGGTAAATCCACATATTATGTTTCATTTATTAATGATTATAGTAGGACATGGTTATATTTTCTAAAGAGTAAATATGAAGTTTTTAGTTAATTTAAAGAATTTAAAGAAATGGTTGAGTTGTAGACTAGAAAGAAAATAAAATGTTTAAGGACTGATAATGGTGGTGAATTTTGCTCTAATGATTTTGATAGATTCTATAAAGATTGTGGTATTCATAGATAGAAGACAAATCCCTATTCTCCACAATAGAATAGAGTTTCAAAAAGAATGAATAGGACACTAATGGGGAAAGCTAGGAGTATGTTGAGTGGTGTTGGTCTAGAACAAAGGTTTTGGGTTGATGTTGTTGCCACTACTTGTTACTTGATTAATAGGTCTCCTACATCAACTCTTGTTGATAAGATGCCTATAGAGGCATGGTTGGGTTGCAAGCCTTCATTAAGACATCTTAGAATTTTTGGTTGCAAGGTATATTCACATGTTTCAAAGGAGAAGCAAACAAAGTTGGAGAACAAGCCTGTGAAATGTATCTTCATCAAATATAGTTATGGTGTGAAAGGATATAAGCTTTGGGATCCTATTGCACAAAGGGTAATACATAGTAGAAGTGTTATTTTTAGAGAAACTAAGCCTTCTTTTGTTACATTGCAGCCATAACAAAGCAAACAAGAAGATGTGATTCAATTTCCTTCTATACCCAAGAAAATTGAATTGAGGCCCAAGAATAGACAAGAAGTTGAGGACAGCTCATCTAGCTTTGGATCTTCAGAAGAGGAGGAAGAACCTCCAACTCAACTTGTTCATAGGTCCACAAGACATAGACAACCACCTAAAAGGTATTCACTTGATGATCAAAGATGTATTTTTTCTTTGAATACTAACATGGATGAACCTAGATTTGTAGAAGAGGCACTAGGTATGAATGATGCAAAATCCTAGAAGATTGTTATGGATGAAGAAATGACATCTTTGAAAAAGAATGATATATGGGATCTTGTACCATTGAATGAAGGATGAAAACCTTTTAGTTAAAAATGGGTGTTCAAGAAAAAGATTGGTTTAGATGGAGGTATTGAGAAGTATAAAGCAAGGTTGATTGTGAAGGGTTACTCTCAAGTTGAGGGTGTTGATTATGGTGAGATATTATCTCCTGTTGTAAAAATGACATCCATTAGATTCTTGATTTCTATTGTTGCTACTTATGATTTATAGGTTGGGAAAATGGATGTGAAAACTACTTTCCTTCATGGTGATTTGGAGGAGGATATTTATATGACATATCCAGAGCACTACGTGGCAAAAGGTAAAAGTAAATTAGTTTACAAATTGAAGAAATATTTGTATAGACTAAAAAAAACTCCTAGGATATGGTACCAAAAATTTGATACATATGTGTTGGGTTGGGGATTTGAGCATTCTAAATCAAATCACTGTGTTTATAATAAAACTGATGGTAATCATTTCCTATTTATTGCATTATATGTTGGTGATATGTTACTTATTGAAAAAGGGAAAGGTATGATTTCAGAACTAAAATTTCAACTTGCTATTAAATTTGAAATGAAAGATCTTAGTGCAGCTAAACACATTCTTGGGATGGAAATTAAAAGTGATAGAGTGAACAAAAAGCTATGGCTTGGCCAAAGTAAGTTTGTCAACTCAATTTTATAGATGTTTTATATGCACGATTGTAGACCATTGTGTGTTCATGTTTCAGTTGGAACCAAGTTATCTATTTCAGATTATCCAACATCTCCATAAGAGATGGAAGACATGAGTAGAGTACCTTACCAGAGTGCAGTTGGAAGTCTGATGTATGCTATGGTTTGTACTAGACCAAACATTTCCCAAGAAGTGGTAGTTCTTTCTAGATATATTTCTTGTTGATGATATTTTCTAAATATATGTCTTTTTGATGACAATGCATAAACAACTCAGTGATAAATGTGAAAATGTTGGTAATCACAAAGGGACCTTACTACAAGCAAAGATTGAATCTTTAATTACCAGATCTAGCAATATGATGATACTTCAATCCTAAATCTAATTGGAATGATAAAAGAAATAACAAAAGATAAGGGGTTTTAGAGAGATCGCTAAGATTAAAACTACTACTAGGATTAACAATGCCAATGATGAAATACTTGAAATGGACCAATCCCTCATAAACCAATTCTTGCTTAACCCAGATAAATTTGCAATCTTACAAAAATAGTGAAATATTCTAAGGTATTAAAGATTTTCAGATCATGAACATTCATTCAAGACAACCCTAAGGCAATTGAAATGAATGAACCTTCACAATTGAACTAAGCACAGTAGATATATGGTCCAGACTAAATTTAAAAATCAACTAACAATCAACTAGTTGCAAAAAGTATGGACTAGGGATTGCTACAAACACTTCAAGCATCAAACCATAAACACCATTGAATCATATCTAATCCTAAATATCAAAGATATCAAATTTCCTCAAAGCAATTCTAAAGATAGAATAACAAGAACCATGCCAGATAAGAATAACACAAGTGTGGCACCAAATCACAATGTCATTACTTGCATCAAATTATCCACTGAAGCAACAATTCTAGTTTTTTGTTACAATATTTGGTTGAGAACAACTAACTTCTAACTCTTGCTCTACTGCTTAATTCGCTCTAGTATCCAAAAATATCTATCTATCTGTCTAGCCTTTAGAAATGAGGCAAAATGTGATATTAATAGAAACCCCCCAAGATACGTCAGCCTAGTTAGGGTTTACAATAATAATTGGCCACAAAACAAGTCGGCCAGGAGAAATTCAAAATAAGATAAATTATGCATTAAATGCTTGAACTTCATCTAGGTCGGCTTGGGATCTCCAATATAATTCAGACCAATGCATGCAAAATAATAGGGAAGCACAAATTCTGATGCAGCCTTGCATTAACTGCCTTCCCCTTTGTCTTTATTTCGATACACCCTATCATGCACCATCAAAATTAGCTTGTCCAAGTTGGCTAAAGGTGGCAGTGGTAAAACCTTAAGTCTCCTTTCAATTGATTTAATATTTTCTCTTGATTTCTCCACTGACTTATCCCACTCAACCCTATTGGTATGATATTTATCAATAACTGCAATATAAGTGGCCACATCATCCAATTGATGTTCAGTAACCGGATCTTCACTGGCTCGAGAATATACATCCTACCACCATTTTCTCAATTGTTCTAAGCTCAAATGCTTTGGTGCAATCCTCCTTCTCCCTGTCATTATCTCAAAGAAAGAAATGCATCCATTATAGATATCGGTTAGGGTATCCTCAATTTTCCTGCTCTATTTATATATCTTCTTCAAAACCTTATGCCTTATTTGCAAAGCTTCAAACCATTCCCAAGGTTTTGTAGCTCTAGAGGAAGGGAGAATTCCATCACTCACCAGCTTATCCTTAGTGTATTCCATGATGGTCTTCATCTTCTGTAACAGGAGATCTACATCTTCTTTATCTTGAGCCAATACATCTTTCAACCAATCTTTTTCCCTCATTGCATCTCCTCTAGTTGAAAGAATGTCCTTGATAGCATTATCTCCCTTAGTTTGCACCCCTTGTAGCCAGTTTGCTATAGCAAGAGTAGTGGCCTTCATTCTTTCTAGCTCAGTGATGGTTTCTTGGGGCAAGAGACTTGTAGCAGAAGAGGAGGAGCTAATGGACTGCAATGGTTTCATCAGATCTTCTAAATATTTCTTGAGCCTTTCATTCTCTTTCTTCAACTCCTATTTGGCTTGTGCTTCTTTTCTCAATCTTCCCAAGATTACTGCACTAGAAGCCTCATACTCCTCAATATCCTGCTCCATGGAAGTGGGCCCTAAATTGATAGTCTGGATGTTATAATCACTCCTAGTAACCTCATCTCTATTCTTTTCTATAGCAGGAGTTGCAATGTGGACCACTCTATTTTTTGCTTCATCTCTTTCGATCTTGGAGATGACCCCGACCTTCTTCTTTCCTTTAAATTTTCCTATCTTTTCCAGTAGCTCATCCCAATTGGGAGGGGTATCATCCACAACAACTTGTTTCTTCTTTATTTCTTTGTCGAGCCAATCTGGAACAATAGACTCTGACTATATTTCACTCTGTCCCACTTCTTCCTGTTGGTCCTTGGTCACATCTTCATTCAAATCCTACCTCTCAGGAGTCTCATCTGCCTTATCCTCCTTTTCTTCAATATGCTCTTCTTTGTGCATAGGTGATGGATTCCTAATAAGTGTTTCCTCTCTCTGAGGAGGTCTATCTTCTTCACTTCTAGTGGGTGATTCCTCATAAGTCACCAAGGGAGACTATAGAATTTTCTTAATTTTTGCAGCTGCACTATGGAGTTCACCTTCTCAAAATTCTCCTCCCTCTTCACTTGATGGGTGCTCTAGTTGTTCTGATATACCATGTGGCTCATGGGGTGGAGAAGCCTCTTTATGTTGTTTTGCAGCAAAGGTTGCTGGAGGATTATCCTTCTTTGGCACATTGTCTTTGGGAGAAGGATTCCTTGATCTCCTTGTATATACCTATGTCTTCTCTCCAGAACTTTCTACATTTACCACCATCGAAGGATCAAATTCACCTTCCTCCTCGGAATGTCCACCTTCCTCCTTGGAAGGTCCACCTTTATTTCTTGAACCCCTTTTTTTTTTCCTCCTTTTTGGTACTGGGGCACTGTCCTTTTCTCCTCCTTCACCAAGTTCTTCAATAGATTTTTTTTCCCTTGAAGTGGCAGTTCTCTTCTTTGCTTTTGGTTTCCTCTGCTTCTCTTGTTCTTCTCCTTGGGGACCTTTGATTTTAATCTTAAAAGGAGAATCCACCTTGGTTTTTCCCTTAGGATCTTCCTCAACTGACTCCTCAGAAGTGGAATGGGATTCTAGATCCCCCATCAGATTATATGTGCATTGTACATCTTTGCTTTCAAGTTCCCACACCTTGTGAATGAGCCATAACTTGGTGTATTTCATCACATGAGCCATGATTTGTCCTAATTCAGTCTTTTCTTCCTCTAGCCAGTCTACCTCTCTAATTGGTCTATCTTTTATTGGCTCATAATCATGACTCTGGATTAAGTCTCCATCATCCTCCACCTGATTGGGAACCTTTTTCACACTGTACCTTTAGACTACATCAATTCAGAGTCTAGAAAACTTCTTCTTTCTTACCTCAAACTCATCCTTGCTATTGGCCCAATAGTCCTCTATATCATCCCTGTGGTGGTATTCTCTATTGGCCTTCTTTTGTGCTTCACTGGTGATATGAAAACCCTACCTCTTGGAATGGTAAGACAACCCAAGAGTGCTCATTTCCTCCTCAGAAGCATAGGTTGAATTAATTGAAGGACATACCTCTCTGGTGTCTATCTTCAAAGGGAAATCCTTGCCAAATCCAATATTATGTTTATCTTTCTTCACAATGGAATCAAAGTCACATATTTGTCTCGTGACCTCTAGGAGTATGATATGATCAGTGGGATACCTTGGAAGTCGATATGGAGCCCTTTGACAGCCATCAATCCTTATGTATGAGAAGGTGGGAAACTGTATGAACCAAGCCCCATACCTCTTGATTAGCTCTTTGGCTTTATCAAAAATCCTCACATGCTCCATACCTTGAAGCAATCTAGTGATATGCATGGTGAATGCATCATTCACCCCCTGTAACTTGAGCTTCCCATGTGCAATTGAGGGTAAACCTCGTAAATTACATCCTGTCCAAATATTCCTCTTGTGCTCAATCTTTTATAGGGATGGAATCTTGCAAGTGCATACATAAAATAGGAAGTCATGGTGAATGTCTTGGTCTATAGCACATTACACATTTGTTCATGAATCACCTTACTTATAACACCTGCCCAATGATAATCAATATTCTCCTATTCCATCCTCACAATGACATGGCACATCCAATTCTTGAACATATCTGCACTCTTTAGACCGACCACCTGGCTAAGCAATGTGATGGCATCATAGACTTCTTGCTTAAAATTTTCCCTATGCAACTGCTTGGGAAGTTTAGAGAAATGAGACTTTGGATTTTCAAGCCAAGAATTAATAATCTGTTGTGACTTAATAGTCTCCTCCTCATGGTACCTTTTAGCTGTCTCCATATTGAATGCTACTACATGGGATTTGTATGGCATATCGAAAGTCTGTCCAATGGAGACAGGGTTAAGTTGAGCTAGTACCCTCCCTTGAGGACTGACTATCCTCTGTGAACCACTGTCATAGTGTCGAGCACATTCCAATACCAACTCATAACATTTCATTGTAGAAGGAAATCTAGCTACATGTGCCAATCCTGATTCCAACATCCTTTTAGCCAGCAAAGGAAGGTTTTGTGTTGTAGTTCTAGTCATGAACTCCTCATAGTCCCATCAACGCACATTTGTATCTGAAACTTCAGACCAGACGTAAGCTATCTTACTTTTTGGGATCCTATTCTTCATGTCCAATTTGACTCTTTTTGCTTCCGAGATGGAGGATCCCTCCATATCACTCTTAGCCTTTCCGACCGCTACTTTTCTAGATTTAGCCTCCATCCACCAAATACCAACATAAAAATCCAATTGTTGATAACATATTTATCAAAGTGTTAGCTCAAAATCATAGTGAGGCCATCAAATCAACCATAAATCATCATTACTAAGAAGTTCAGGATTTCAAGCTAACCGGGGAAAACTAGTCTGGGAGGAATTTCGGAAAATTCCAGACCAGGTGGATTCTCCAGAAGAAGGCACATATATCAACCATAGACCATCAAAATGAAGAAAATATGCCTACAACATTGTGCAATCTATCAATTTAAAGCATAGAATGATAAGTATTCATCATTAAATTCATCCATTTCACCCAATTTCTAAGTTTCACAAAACTTCCCAGAGAATCTTGAAAAATCCGGTTGTACCAGAATTCTGTGAAAATAATGCAACCTTATGAACTTCAGAGAGACAAAGGGACAACGAAGAAATTGGGATAATCCAGAATCTACAGAAATCCATGAAGAAGGAAAAGTTCCAGATTTTCAACACACACCCTAGAAAACTGAAGGTTTAACGGAATCTGGGAAAATCGGGTGCCTGCAGAATTCCGCGAAGCCCTTAGAATCCCAAAAACTGCCGTTATGTTAGATTTTCCTTGATACGATCCAACATCCATGAATCTCAAATCTTTTGGGCTCGACTCGAGTCTAATTGAAGTTTCCTATCAACCCCTTTGGATCAAGACTACTTAGGGCATTAAAAGATGAATATTCATAGCAAGCCAATGATGCCCTAGTTTTAACTATTGAAACCTCCACCATGAGTGAAAGGAACTAGCTTAGAACGTGTCAAGTTAAACTAGACTTTGTGAAACCCTAACCCGAACCATACCAAAATATTGACTCACAGAGCAAGGCACAAGAACCACTTGAGAATGCAAAACATCGTCGAAATCCAACTAGTTAACTAGGGTGAATATAAGATGGGCATCAAGAACCCTAAACATCAAGCACAATCCTAGTTTCAATCATCAAACATGCAAAATCGAGCTCCAGATCGACTTAAAATGACCATGACCAACTAGTAATTAACAATTCAAAGGTAGAGATCATGGTTACATACCATAAGTGGGTCAAATTCGAACACGAAGAAAATGAGCTTTGAACTTGGATGCCCTAGCGACCAAATCAAACTGAATGCAAGAAATTCAAGAGTCCAAGCAAGAAAATCAGTAAATCCAAATGCCCAAATCACCAAATATCAGATGCAAGAGTGATACACAATGAAAAATGTGATCAAATGGTGCAAAATTCACTTAAATTTGACCACACTCATGCTGCAAAGATAGTACCTAGGTGCATTAATGTCGCCGACAAGATAGACTGAAGAAACTCAGAAACCCGATGGAAAAATAGATTTTCAAAAAAATCCGGTCCCTGTGGAATTCCGTGAAGAACCAAATTCTCTGAACTACAGCACTAAAGCCCTTTCACCGGAGTTTGAGTGAAATCCGGGAAAATCTGGATGGGGCAGAAAATCTCGAAATGGGGTAAAAACCCGAACTTTGTTCAGAACTTAGATTTTCAAAGTGCAACCTAGGGGAATCACTTAGGCAAGAAAGATAAAAATTTTAAGCTCATGCCAAGGCAAGGTAAATCCTTGAAATCAAAGGGCCAACACACCAAAAAAATGAAAGCGAAAGAGGGTCCCTGCTTTCAGTGGGGCGTGTGTGTGAAAACTACACACGTCTAATCTTGGTAGATTTCATTGGGATGTAGTTAAAAGAGTCTTTAGATATTTGCACAGTACCTCATATTATTCCTTATGTTATCATAATAATATGACTAAAGACAAGATTTCCCTTTATATTCATGGTTATGTGGATTCAAACTGGGTAGGTGATGTTGATAGAAAACAATCCACCAGTGCTTGTGTTTACTTTATTTGGTGGTGCAATTAGTTGGTTGAGTAAGTGATAGGCTATGGTTGTTTTTTCCACTATTGAAGCAAAGTATATGGTAGCTACTAATGATTGTAAAGAATCCATTTGGATTAAGAGGTTATGTTTAGATATTGGAATAAAAAAAGGTGCAGTGACAATTTATTGCGATAGTCAAAGTGTGATATGTCTAACCAAGAACCTGACATTTCATGCCAAGACCAAGCACATTGATGTACAATATCATTTTATTAGAAATATGGTCAAAGATGGTAGGGTGAAGCTGGTTAAGGTAGAGACTTTGACGAATGTTGATGATTCTTTAACTAAGCCTATGAGCATAGAGAAGTTCAGATGGTGTTCAGAGACTATGGGCCTTTTAGCCCCTAGAAATTAAAGAGATCAACTTTACACCCTCACATTGCTCTTGCAAGGTGTTCAATAAGTGGGAGATTTTTTAGGAAAATGTGTCTCAACATTGTAATTATATATATTTTATTGTTGATAGGATATATATATATATATATATATATATATATATATATATATATATTCCTAGTTACATCGATAGGTGTATACAATGGTAGCATGGGGTGGCATTGAGGAGCAAAATGTGACCATGTTAAATTTTTTAGGAAAACTCACAAATGACCGAAATATATTAAATAAATGATATATTGTAAATATGAACCATACATTATTAGGTTTTATATCTAATGGTTGATATTTTGTTGGCCTATATTGCCCTATAATGTAACACTATTTTATGAGGGCATTGTATTATGACTGTGGTAGAGAGACGATGATGTTTTTTGAGATTCTGATAGTGGTCATGTTGTCTCTTGATCTCTGAGTGGTGATACTCCTATGAGAAGCTTGCTCTGCAAGTATATTGTAATCTTTGTGATTTTTGAATAATATATTGGGTGGCTTTTGGAGTGTGGGATTTTTCTGCAGAAAGGGTTTTCCCCACATAAATCACTGTGTCCTAGTATGCATGATATTTATGTTTATTCTATTTAATTTTCTATAACTGTTAAATATTTGTAAATTTTTGCATTTTTCTCCTCTCAAGATTAGTGTAGGAAGTTGTTCCGCTACCTTAGCTTCCTTACAATGGGAAGATAGTGGGGAGAAGATAAAGTTTAGGACAAAATTAAATGAAAAGAGCAACAAGTTAGTAGATGGGAAGTGGCATGAGGTAAAGAGTGGTCACCAGAAGATGGATTCAAGGGAAACATAGCCATCAGATAGTGAATGTATACCTGAAGGTTATGATTCTTATAGCAAAGCAAGGAGGTGACAAAAGAGATTGCTAGGAGAATACAGAGGATGACAAGAAGATGTTGTTTGGAATTTATTGTATCATTCTTTTTCATAAAATCTTATTTGAACAAAGAGATCATTTTATTTTCACATTCAATGCAATGTTGTGTTATTTGAATTCAATTTAAAATTGAAACTAGAATTTCTCAATTTTTTGAGTTAATTTTTTTTATTGAGTCTATGTAATTTGGATTTTGGAATTGGAATAGAGTTTTTTTTTCTCTTCATCAAGTGGCATTAGAGCTAGAGATTTTGAGTGTGCAGATAGAGTGTCGAGAGAGAGGTGGTTTGTACTAGGACCTATAGGTGAAGAGGAGAGTGACAAGAGGTTTTGGGGGCACAAGAAAATTGTTGAACGTGAGGTAGCTTGTGATAGAACCTATGGATTGTGGAAGCATGAGTGAACCTCAAAAGTATCATTGCAGGTGAGTGGAGTCTTGAGTGGTTGAGGGTTGAAAAGTGTAGAGTTAGACGCATGAGTGAGAAGATCAAAAGTATCATTATAGGCGAGTGGAGTCCTAAATGATTGAGAGAAAAAAGCACAAAGGAAAGTGGTAATGGTAGATTATAGTAGAGGAAGTGGAATATTTGTGAGAATCGAGGTATGATTATAGTGTGGAGGTTGGAAGGGAAGAGTTGTAGTGAAGACATGCCAAAGGAGGGAATGAAGAGACGAGGAAGAGCACTTGGTGGAGGAGGTCATGCTATTTGATGGAGGAGGTCAGATTGTCAGCAATAGAGTTTGCTAAAGGTTGTGTGTAATCTCAAAAGGTGATTCTATCACTTAGCTCCACTTTTGTGAGCCTATGCTCACAAACTTCTTAGCCAGTGTGTTTGATGTAGGAGCATCCCGGGCGAATGCTTGACCCGCATCGACCAAAAATATCTCAGATTAAATTTATTGTTTCATTTTAGTTTTTTGGTTTTATTTTGATTTCATATGATCATTTGGAACAAATTTGAGCAATACTTTGATTCACCTCTTCAACTTCAGTTCATTGAAGTTAATTGACAGGAAATGAATAATTTAACTTTATATGGATGAGATCCATAATTATTGGGAAGTTAAAAATTTCCAGGAAAGCATTTGAAAATAATTATACTATTTAAAGTGTGGTCAATTTATTTGCAAAATTTGAATTTCATCAAGTGTTTTGAAATACCAAATGAATGCATAGCATTTGAGGTTGATTCAAACACCCATTGAAAGGGACGCTTCATATTCCAACATGAACAAGAATTATTATTGACCATATGGTATGATAATGAGAAAAGGCGTGACTTCTTGGACAAAGCATATGGAAGAAGTGTAGGAAGTCACACAAAAGGGGAAGAAAGATATAGAGGAAGACAATCCATGAGGATCACAAAACATAATGATGGCAAATTGATAAAACAAAATAAAAAAAGGGGGATTTATTTGGAAGGACAGAGAAAGTGTGCTTGATTATAGAGACTTAATCTACAAATTAAAAGAGAGAGAGTTCATACCGCTTGAGACAAGGATTTCATAATTAAAGTTTACAAAATCAAGGTCAGAGAATAGAGTGATCATGTAAGGAGAAAAAAAGACAAAATGAGTATAGTAGAAAATAAAATGTTGGCATGAAGAAAAGAAATTGTGAATAATGAGGGACGTGCAGATACAAAATGGTAATTAAATATTTTAATTATTACATAAATAAAAGGCATCAACAGGGCTGCAATATGAAATAAAAAGGAATTAATGGTTGTTGGGGTGTTTAGATGGAGAATAGAGAATTTAGTAGGATGTTAAGGCTTGAGTCTTGTAGGAGAATGAATTAGAAAATCAACATGTGTATTGCTAATGTAGGTTTGATAAGCAACTTGAGAGAGGAGTGGCATAGTTAAGAAGATAGTAGATTAGAAACCAAAGTGAAACAAAAATTAGTGAAAAGGATGAGATGGTCATGGGAGGAGGGGAAAGAGAATAATATCAATGCTAGTATAAGGAAAGAAGCTGAGAGTTGATGGAAGGCATTGAGATGTGCAAAATATAATGGGTAGAAGCTGAGTTGATGAAAGATGAAGTTACAAAAGGTGTGGAATGTGGGAAGATAGTTGGGAGAAGATAAAGTTCAAGACATAATTAAATGAAAAGAGTAGCAAGTTAGTAGATGCGAAGTGGCATGAGGTAAAGAGTGGTTTCTAGATGATGGAGTCAAGGGAAACATAACCATTAGGTAGTGAATGTATACCTGTAGGTTATGATTCTTAAGGAAAAGAAAGGAGGCAACAAAAGAAATTGCCAGGAGAATACAAAGGATGACAAGAAGATGTTGTCTGGAAGTTGTTATTGTATCATTTTTTTCATAAAATCTAATTTGAACAAAGAGATGGTTTTATTTTCACATTCAATGCAATGTTATGTTATTTGAATTTGATTTTAAATTGACACTAGAATTTGTTAATTTTTATAGTTAATTGTTTTACTGAGTCCATGTAATCTTGATTTTGGAATTGGATGAGATTTTTTTTCTCTTCATCAAGTGGTATTAAAGCCAAAGGTTTTGAGCATGCAGATAGATCACCGAGAGAGAGGCAATTTGTACCAGGAGCAACAGGGGAAGAGGAGAGTGAGCATAGGTTTTAGGGCACAAGCAGATCGCTGAATGGGAGGTAGCTTATGACAAAACCTATGAATTGTGGAAGCATGAGTGGAGCTCAAAAGTGTCATTGCAGGTGAGTGGAGTCCCAAGTAGTTGAGCGTTGAAAAGTGTAGAGTTGGAAGCATGAGTGAGAATCTTGAAAGTATCATTGCAGGTGAGCAGAGTCCTGAACAATTGAGAGCAAAAGGCACAAAGGAAAGTGGTAATGGCATATTATAGTAGACGAAGTGGAAACTTTGTGAGAATTGAGTTATGATTGGAATGGGGAGGTTGGAAGGGAAGAGTTATAATGAAGACACACCAAAGAAGGGCATGAAGAGAAGAGGAAGAGCACTTGGTGAGGGAGGTTGGGATATTTGATGGAGGTTGGATTGTCAGTGACGGAGTTCGTTGGAGGTTGTGCATAATCTTGAAAGGTGATTCTATCACCTAGCTCCACTTTTGTGATCCTATGCTCACAAATTTATTACCTAGCATGTTTGATGCAGGAGCATCTTGGGAAAATGTGCAATCCACATCGACCAAAAATATCTCAATTTGAATTTATTGTTTCATTTTGATTTTTTTGTTTGATTCCAATTTCATGATCATTTGGAATAGATTTGAGCAATAATTTGATTCACCTCTTCAACTTTGGTGCATTGAAGTTAATTGATAGGAAATTAATAATTTAACTTTATATGGATGAGATTTGTAGTTATTATGAAGTTTAAAATTGTCAACAAGCATTTGAAAAGAATTATACTATTTAAAGTGTGGTTGATTTATTTGCAAAATTTGAATTTCATCAATATTTTTGAAATATCAAATGAATGCATAGCATTTGAGGTCGATTTAAATACCCATTGAAAGGGATGCTTCATATTCTAGCATGAACAAGGATTATTATTTAACGTATGGTATGATAATGTGAAAAGGCACAACTTCCTGGACAGAGCATATGGAAGAAAAATGTAGGAAGTCACACAAAAGGGGAAGAAAGATACAGAGGAATACAATCCACGAGGAGAATGAAACATAATGATGGAAAACTGATAAAATAAAATAAAAAAGGGGGATTTACTTGGAAGGACAAAGAAAGTGCGCTTGATTATAGAGACTTAATCTACAAATTAAAGAAGAGAGAGTTTGTGCCACTCAAGACAGGGATTTCATAATTCAAGTTTACAAAATCAAGGCCAAAGAATGGAGTGATCGTGCAAGGAGAAAAAAGAAAAACTAAGTGCAACAAAAAAGAAAACGTTGGTGTGAAGACAAGAAATTTTGAAGAATGAGGGGCGCATAGATGCAAACTGGTAATTAAAGGAATTTTAATTATTACAGAAATAAAAGACATCAAAATGGCTACGATATGAAACAAAATGGAATTAATGGTTGTTGAGGCATTTAGATGGAGAATAGAGAATTTGGTAGGCTGTGAAGGCTCGAGTCTTGCTAGAGAATGAATTAGAAAATTAACATGTGAATTGTTAATAAAAGTTTGATAAGCAACTTGAGAGAGGAGTGGCATAGTCAAGAAGATAGTAGATTAGAAACCAAAGTGAAATAAAAATCAACACAAAGGATGAGATGGTCATGGGAGGATGGAAAAGATAATAACATTGATGCCAATATAAGAAAAGAAGCTGAGAGTTGATGGAAGGCGTTGAGATGTGCATAATAGACTAGGTAGAAGCTGAGTCGATGGAAGAGGAAGTTGCAGACAGTGTGGAATGTGGGAATACAATGGGGAGAAGATAAATTTCAGGACATAATTAAATGAAAAGAGCAATAGGTTAGTAGATGGGAAGGGCATGAGGTAAAGAGTGGTCACCAAAAGATGGAGTCAAGGGAAACATATCCGCCAGATAGTGAATGTATACATGCAAGTTATGATTCTTAAGGAAAAGCAAGGAGGGAACAAAAGAAATTACTAGGAGAATACAAAGGACAACAAGAAGATGTTGTCTGGAAGTTGTTATTGTATTGTTTTTTTCATAAAATCTGATTTCAACAAAGAGATGGGTTTGTTTCACATTCAAAGAAATGTTGCGTTATTTGATTTCAATTTAAAATTGACACCAATTTTTTTTAATTTTTAGAGTTAATTATTTTATTGAGTCCATGTAATCTAGATTTTGGAATAGGATGAGAGTTTGGATTTTTCTCTTCATCATTAGATCTAGATGTTGAAAAAATTAAGTTCAAAACAAAGAAACAAAAAAAAATCAAACACAAAGTTACCATGAACTCCAATGTTGCATGTGATTTTATCCAATGATTAGTTTGGAATATTGATGTAGGAGCATCCAGTGGTGTGAGGGCAATCTTGCATCATCCAAAAAGATGTTTTCCATTTATGTTCCTGTTGTTTGCTTTTTGTAGATGTTTTTGCATTTCTGGATACCCTTTTCATCGAATAAGAGTTTCCAACTTTTAGAGCTGCTTTTCTGCTTTTTCTGCTCAACTGCTATTTTTAGCAGGTGTGAATTTGAAGGCGTGAGAAGACAGAAATTTATGGGAAGGTTCAGGATGGAAAAAGGAGTAGTTTGGCGAAATAATAAGGTCAAGATCATTCACGATTTGAAAGTTATTGAAGTTCCAGTTTCTACTTTTTGCCCTGAAAAAGCTTCCGATTCTAGTTTGAGGCACTAAACGGTTCTAGATGGGCCCGAAAATTTGCAGAAACACCAAAGTAGATGTCATAGGGCCTACTTTGAAAATTTTCTTTCCGAGAGCTTTCCGAAAAGGTATTATCATTGAAGATTCGACGGTCGGATTAAAAGTTATGGCTTCTAGAGGTTGGTGCATATTTTAGAAATGTGCTAATTTTCAAATGTGAATCTAAATTTGAATTTCAAATTGTAATTTTGGCGCCAAACCGCCAAAACTCATAACTCAAATGTTGTTTTTGGCTCCAAACCAAAAAAGGGGCTATTTATGAGCTAATCTCTGATTTTTGGGTAACTTTTTGTGGAAAAGAGTTTGCATGCTACAAAAGGGGAATCTGGGTAGTTTTCTGTAGTCTATAATTTGCATGTATCACAGAGCCCGAGGATTTGAGATCCTCTACATGTAAGAGTTCCATATTTTTGAATAAAATATTATTCTCTATTTTGTGAGTGTTATTCTGTGTCTCGGGTTTGCTCCCTCGTCAAATATGGATACTCTTATACACAAGGTACATTTTTTTTAAGTGAAAGGCGATTGCCTATATATATATTAATATAGAAAATAGGAGATTACAACAAGGTACATATTTTGACAACATATACTTAGCAAGTATTAATGGATGAGAGTGTGCCTCAATTTATAGATTTTTGGGAGAGGCAATGGATGGTGGAGATGTGATGGAGAGATCAATAGTGTAGGATGAATAATAGGACTTCCCTAGGATTAAGGAGAGAATGGAGGGTTATGATGGAGGTTAATGGAATGTGAAGGGATAAGATGCACTTACCAAAATTATTAAGTAGTTGCAATCATGAGGGATGTGGGGGAAAAGTGTACTTAGGACCCCTTTATTCTTGGAAGTTGGTGGAGATAATATTACAACCGTGAAGGATGTGAGGGGCAAGTATATTAGTGACTCCTTTATTCTTGGAATTTGGTGGAGAGAATATACCCATAATTTAATAATAATATTATTTAATTATTTTAGGCATGCATGAGGTAGAAAATAGGCTTGAATATTAATAGAACTATTTTAATTATGTGAGATAGAAAAAAGATTAATTAAATTTATGTGAAGGGTATTTGAATAAGTGATGCAATTATTTGGTTGATTAGGATAAGGGTGTACTACAAAAATATATAGATATCTATAATTTATCCCTCTTTGATACAATGCCATGACTAAGTGGTGTTGTATCAAAGAAAAATAAAAATTAGGATGGAATGAGCCTCAATGCAAGGTTTCCTTGGTTGCTCAAGGATGATGATGAACAGGTAGTGATAGGTTTCCCTGATCGCTTAAGGATAGTGATCAAAGTGATGCCCCTCAAGAGAGCTATTGGGTGAAACAAAGCTCAGGAGGTCTCTTGAAAAGATAAAGGATGATAAAAAATATGCCATGATAGATAAAATATTACTTGATAGAAATCATACTAGGATGATGTTCATACCATAGATGTAGAACAAATGATATATGAGGATAGGACATATTGATGGATGTCACTTGGATGATTTGGATAATAAGATTCTAGATTGTATTATTGTAGATGATTGATGATGATATCTCACAAGGATGTAGTTTTGAACTATAATGACACATGATTTTATGGAAATATGATGGATAAATTGAAGTAAGATGGTAAAAATGCATGAAGTATGAATGATTTCAAAGTAACTTTGCATACAAAGAGAAATCTATTATTTACTATAGAACTAATGTTATACACCATGATATAATTACATCATTACAATATAAATATTTTCCTAGTACACCCTTACCTTAATCAACCAAATAATAATGTCACCTAGTAAAATATCCTTCACCTAATATCCCATACCTAATTTAATAATCCTATTATTAATTAGTCCCTTTTCCATCTCACATAATTAAAATAACTTTATTATTATTTACACCTATTTTCCACCTCAAACATGGCTAAAATAATTAAATAATAATATTATTTAATCCTGGATATATTATCTCCACCAAAATACAAGTATAAATGGGTCCTAAGTACACTTTCCCCCACATCCCTCATGGTTGCAATATTCTCCCCCCCAACTTCTAAGAATAAGGGGTCCTAAGCACACTTATCCACCAGATTCTTGATGGTTGCAACTACTTACTATTTTTCGTAAGTGCATACTTGCCTTCACATTCCAACAATCTCCATCATTATTCTCCATTCTCTCCTTATTCCTAAGAAGTCCTCTCATTCATCCTCCTTTGTTGATTTTTCCATCGCATCTCCACTTTCTATTGCCTCTCCTAAAAATCTATCCATTCATCTTTGCTAACTATATGATATCAAAATAAGTACCTTTTATTCAATATCATTCACATTCCAACCATAAGAATAAAATAACACTAAAAAATGGAGCTCATGGTAAATTTGCATTTGGCTATTTATTTTGAACTATATTTTGTGCTTAGTCTAAGGTTTGTACTACTTTGGAATAGGGATCTTTTGTGTTTTTGTTTCCCATTTAATTTTTATACTAGTGCTTGTAGATAGTAAGCCACTAATTATAGGATTGAAACTTACAAAAAAAACCAAAACTACAACTAAAATAAAAATATGTAAAAAAAAGAAAAAGTATATATTACCAATCTTTATAACTATTTATTGTATTAAGTGAAGCTTCTACAACTTTGATATCATATTAATATTTGTTGTTCTCTAGAGCCATTGAAGCTACCATAATACATTCATCCATATATATATATATAATAATAATAATAAATCATTGACATTTAAAATGATATAACTTAGATGTAATATATGGGTAGCATGACTATCACTTTTTATTAAAAAGATTTGGATTGAAGTTCACTAGAATTTATAAGAACTCTCTTCCATAGTGATACCTCAACCACTAGCTCTATATGCTTTTATATAGATAAGGAAAAGGCTAGGGATAAGATTTGGAGAGTAATTGTCTAGAATAAATAGTCTATTTAAGAGATACTTAATTAGTTAAACTCAACTCCACAAGAGTAGTTAAATAATAAAACATACCTAAAAATAGAACTTTACTGTTAAATACAAATAGTGTATATAAATAAGTGAGCACTAATTAATATATTATTTGTAAATTATTACAAAGATTATCCATAAATTAATATAATGAATATCTATGGATTATATTAAAATAAATATACAAGTGCATATTATTTAACCATAAAATAGTGTATGATAATTAAATACACTAACAAAATCTCCCATTTAGCCACTTTGTTGTCCCTTGTCTTAGTGCACTTACTTTGGTATCAACACTATGTATTTCTTCGCATTCCATATTTTGCATATGGAGACCACCTTCTATTGGCAAGTAACTAGGGGTTTAACAACTCCCTCTACTTTTAGCATCAAAGTACACAATAAAACTCCCCTTAATGTCTATAAGAATACATAATAAATATCATGATTCACACTATAAATACACTATCACACTGCACACCTTCATTGGTTCTTGGGAAGAAGTATGACTAATTTGGATCTTCATTGAATTCTAAGCTTTATATAGTATTTTTTTCTTTACATCTATAAGCCATTAATAGGCACATGCATCACCAAGTTATTCCCTATGTGCAACCAATCCCACTTTCTACACTAGCACCCTTGGGTCTCTCTACTCTAATATGGAAAGAAGGGCCTATCAAGTCTCACTTTATATGTTAGCACTTGTAGTATAATGTGAATGAAATTCTATAAGAAAGAGTGAAGTGGTCTAGAAAAGCCACATAATAGTTTAAAAAAATTGGCAATTTCTTAGATCACTCTATAAGAAATGACAAATGATCTATGTGTAATTTTTTGCATCACAAAATTTTGCATAATGGCTCAATATCAATAATTTCTCATGTTGTAATCTTCTCTTTTGTACACTTTATTTCATGATACATTACACATGAATATCATTCTAGAAGAATAGATTTACACACATATACATAATAATTGATTCAAATAGTTCTATACAATTTTATGTAAGATAGTTGCACATGCTTCGAAGTTATGTCGTTGAACTTTGGGGGTCTATATTCAAATATTTGATAAAAACATAGAAAGATCCTAAATATCATTTCAAAATATGTGTAACATGCTCATAAGTGCACATGCATTTTCTTTAGCATGATAGTTTGACACCATACACTTTAGACATGTGGAAACACATAGCCATCCAACTGACACCATATGTGTTTTACATATATCACTTTCCCATCCACATATAAAGTGCACCATATATGCATGATATATGCTTTTAGGCCTAGCTAATAGCCACTAAATAAGTACAACCTTTTTATATAGTATAGGTATAATGTTTTAAAATTGATATATAAAATACAAATTGTCATAGTTTGTGTATGTAGCCTAAGAAAGACACTATTAATATGGGTTGTACTTGTCTAGGGTTTCATGTAAAATTAGGTATAATAAATTCTCATAGCTTGATCATGGACTCTACTTCTCACCAAAACCTATATATAGTATAATGCATACAACATCAATGAATATAAGACAATATTCTTCATTTTTTTCTCATTTATTTACTTTTCTTAAGTCATGGAATTATATAACAATTATTTTACTCATGAAATTCCACATAATGGATGATGCCATTTCCACTCATGAAATGCTTCACTCCATGGATAGATGTAATAGTGATGGTATGGCCTTCAAACTCAACATTTATAAAGCCTATGATAAGGTTCTATGGAGTTTTCTTCTCAAGCTGCTTACCAGGTATGGCTTCAATCACATTGTTGTTAACCTCATTCATGAATGCATATCTACTATCAAATATTGTATTCTTGTTAATTGGGTTCCACATGGTTTAGTCAATGTTGGGAAAGGGATCAGACGAGGATATCCCTTTTCTCCCTATCTTTTCATTATGGTTTTTGATGTATTAAGTTGTAAAATCTCTACAATTTTAACTAATGGTACTATAAAAGGATTCAAACCTACCACTTCCCTTGATCCTTCAACTATCCAACAACCTATGGATGATACCATCCTTTTTGGGAAATCCTCGACGGTGTAAGCTAGGAAATTGAAGAGTTGTCTAGATAATTATGCTTTTAGCTCTAGCCAATGCATAAACTACAATAAAAGCATGATTTACTTCAAAATCTCCCAAACCATTCAAGATAAAATGACTGCTATCTAGGTTGCAAGAGTGCTTCCCTTCCTATTGTGTACCTTGGCATTCCAGGTACGATTAAGGAAGTCACCCATAACTTTTGAAACTCGGTCTTGTAAATAATGTAGAGGAAATTGGTTGGGTGGGAAAGCTCCATCCTTAGTCATGCTACTAAATTGTAACTACTGGTTGTTGCTCTTCAAGGGATACTTGTGTATTTTCTATCTATTTTAAAAATTCTTAGATATATTGCAAATAAATTTGAAAGAATTCAAAGGAATTTTCTTTGGTCTTGTACTAAGGAAAAGAATAAGTTGGCTTTATTGAATTGGGATACTATTTTCCTTCGTAAAACTAGTGGTGGTCTAGGTATAAGAAAAATCCAACCAACTAACAAGACTCTTCTTGTGAAGGTTGGATGGGATCTTTTGAGGAATAGGAAGGACTAGTGCATACTTCTGAAAGAAAAGTACCTCAATAACTCCCCCCTAATTAAATGTCTCCCTGATGACCATCCCCATGGTTCCTTAATTTGGAACAATATCTATAAGGTCAAATTACTGCTACACTCTGGTCTAAGGTGGAAACTTGGTAATGATAGTAAAATAAAGTTCTAGGAGGATCCTTGGCTGCTTGAAATACCTCTTAATCAATCTAACTTCAAGAATTTGATGGCCCCTGCTGTTGAATATTTTGGTAATTATGTGGTGGACTATTTTATTAGTCAGTAAGGTTCTATGAAGTGTAAGGTTTTAGAGATTTGTTTCCACCACTCTTTGGGGTTAAGGTCCACCATGCTAGGAATCTTCAGGATGTTCTCTCGCTAACCAAAATACACATTTCTACTCAGGAGGATGAATTCTACTAGACCAAGGAAAGCAAGGGTAATCTCTTTGTTAGATTGGCTTACAATCTGTTGTCTTTGCAAGGGACCCATAGTAGTTTTTGGAAACACATTTGGAATAGGAAATTTACACCAAAAATCAATTTCTTTTGGTGGAAAGCAGGTCATAATAGGATCCTCACCCAAGATAATTTAAGAAAATAGGGATTTAAAATCCCTAACAAATGTATGCTATGTAAGAGTGATGAGGAGACTACCCCTCACCTATTACTCCACTATCCCTTTACTACTAAAGTTTGGAAGTCTTCCCTTCAAAAATTGGGTATCTGTTGGACCATGAATGGAGATATTAAGAGCTTTTTGGATAACTAGATATGCCCCTATTATCAACCTCTACCCAAAGAAATATGGAAATAGGTCCCCCCCATTATCTATTGGTGTATATGGAAGGAAAGGATTAATAGGATATTTTTAAATGTGGAAAATTGCCCAAAATAGGTCTTTAATATTGGTTTCAGACTTATCACTAAGAATATCTCCCTTTGTGGTTAGATACCTTTGAGAAAACCCCCCCGTGCCTTGGAAATCACTATGGAAAATTCCTAGAACTTGTTTCTAAATTCCAATTCATTTGAAAACTCAAAATGTTTAGCTAGGATAAACACAAAGTGGAAACCCCCTTCTAATGGTTGGCACAAACTCAAATTTGATGGTGTTGTAAAAGGAAACCCTAGACTTGCTAGCATCAAGGAATTATCAGAGATTAGAATGTTATAATGGTTGCGAGGTTTGTTCATGGAATTGGGATTCAAACCTCTATGATAGAAGAGGAAAGAGCACTCTTGAGTGGGGTCAAGTTTTTTGTTTCTCTAGGGATAAATAATCTTCACATTGAAGGGTATTCTAAATTTGTGATTGACTCCATCACTAATAATGATTTTCAGGGTTGGAATGTTAGGGATATCTTTTTTGATATCCAATTCATTCTCAACAAATTTGAAAGGAAGAAACTAACTCACATTTTTAGAGAAGGAAATAAGGTTGTTGACTCTTTGCCCAATGTTGGATCTTCTTGGGAATGTTCAAAATGATGGAGGACTCTTGAAACCCTACCCTTGCATGTTCAAGGATTTATCCTTGAGGAGGAAAAAAAACTTAATTAATAATGATGAAGGATAACACCTCCCTTACTAGCTGGATGACATTTCCTTTTATGACATATATTAGTATGATGTGGAGAATCTATGATGAGATGGATGGGAACCTAAGGGTGAATGGGATGTGGGCTAGGTCGTGCTTTCTACCTAGCTAGATTAATTGCAGGATCAAGGAGTGTTCTTGTCATGCGTATGAGGCTTTTCCTAATATTAATGGCCTCTTTAATATTTGGAACATGTGGGTGGCTAATATATTTGTATACCATATCAAACTAATGTTTATGATAAGGAAAATAAAGTTTTAAGGGATCTCAAAACCCTTTGCAATGAGAGAAGGTTGCAAAAGATTAAGCAACAAGCACCAAACAGCCCCCAAAAATGATATAGTTGTTACAAGATAAACCTAGATATACCAATAGCTAAACCCACAATAAAATAGTTGTTATCAAACTAATGCTTTATCATGACTTGATAATAATTAAATTTGGTGTCATGATGACTATTTACTCTACCTCGAAGTACTATATCTCCTCTTTTTATTGCTTCACTATCTTAAGTCCTTTGGAAAATCCTTATCGTACATGGGAGGATCCCATCACCTTAGGAAGGATATGAAAATGTTTTATGACAATTTATCTTTCAATAAGCTTTCATTTTTCTTACCACATCCATAGTTTTTTTTTTTTTATCTTTTTCACCATTGTTATCGTTCACTCCTCTTTGTGTTTGAAAATGCATGGTGATCATGTGAGAACCGAACCGGGCTCATGCGATAAATTCCATAGTGATTCTCTATTATGGAGCATTTGTGTGGAAGGTGGTTTAGATCCCCTTATGGAAAATCTAAAAGGCCATGATGAGAAGCTCTTGGCTCAATTTTCTAGTAGTTAGTGTGATAGAAGGGTTGCAGTGGGAGGCATTTCATTTGAGGTGAGCGAAAATGTTATTGCCAAAGCCATAAGTCTTTCATGCACAGGGAAAAAAACTTAGAAAACACACTAAGGTGAAAGACATGGATAATATGCAGACCTTCTTCAAGGGGAATGAACATCCCATTAAACTCCCTGTGGGATACAATCAGAGCAAAATTTCTGCACCTTAGGACCATTTTTTCCTTGTCCTTATGAAATACATCACTTTAGAAGGTTGCTTTAAGTGTAATTATTTTTATCATTTGCTTCTTTTGAATCATTTCCAACATAAGCTCCTCATCAGCTTCCTATTTTTTCTGCTTTCATCTTTGGAAAGCTCTATCAAGGAAACCCTGAACCTTGCTACCAATAATCTTGAGAAACCTCCCTACCCCTTCATCAAGGTCTCATCCTTTTCCTTTTCCATTTTCACTTGGCTCTTTTCCATCAAAACCCATATCTACCACTAGGGTTGAGGAGCCTATGACCTCAAATACCCCTCATTCAAAACCCTCCCCTATTGTTTTAGTGGGCTCAAAGAGGAAACCCCCCATTTCCAACCAAACCCCTAAAGATCCTAAACCTAAACCTCTTGCTAAAATGAAAAAAAGGAGTTGTTGGGAAGTCTCAAATCATTTTCACCACTGGTCTGTGCAAACTAAAGAACACCCCTACCAAGAAAGGGGGAAAATTTCCTACCAAAACCAATGCCAAACAAACAAAAAATAAAAAGAAGGGCATAAATTTCTATGTTGAGGAACCACCCATAGTAAATGATGAGGATGATGTTGGGTCTAAATATTCAAAGGAAAAAACTATGGTGGCCCTGAGTTTGGACACTGGTGTTGAACCTACGAGCGTCAGGAGGTCTAATCACTAGGCTAAGCATAAGAAAGAGGTCTTGGTTGATGATATTTCTAGCAGCTTAGAACATGGAAAGGATCATGATGACATCAAGCATGATACAGTGGAGGAAACATAGGAGTACAAGGAGAGACCCAGTCACTTCCTAGAGCTTAATCAGATGATTCTAGAGGAGTCCATTCTAGACTCCTCCAATCATCAAGATCTAGATGAAGAGACTAAAAAGTTGGATGCTATGGAGGAGGAAGATGTCAATGGCCTACTAGCTCATGTTTGCAGCTTGGAAAGGAAGCTTGACAGACTGACTTGATTCACTATAAAGATCATTCATCACTCGACTGTCACTCTATTTGCAGTGTTGAAGGAGGAATTTAAAAATAATACTATGGAGTCTGATCCTAGTATGAGTCTAGCCACTAGGGATGTGTTTAAATTACTCATGGAGGAATGGGAGAATCTTGCTTAGTGATGGTCTAGGTTTTTTTTTTGGGGGGGGGATTCATTTATTGTGTTGTCTTTGTGTTGTTTTTTCAAACTATTTATTTGTTGTAACTAGATGCTTTGTTATTTTAAACTATTGAACTCTGGCCCATATGGATTTTTGGTGTTATGGGTATTGTGCCCTGTAAATGTAAAAAAATATTTTACAACTCTATATTTTCATTGGAAGTAAACATATTTCCACTAGCTTAGTCATAAATTTTCCTACATGTATAGTTATTCTTCAATTTAAAAAATGGAGATCATCCTCCTTCATTAGCTTATTTATTTCCTTCTCTTTATTTTTTGGTAATCTCACTTTAGTTATTCATACATATTTTATATTTTTTCTATTTTTCCTATGAATAATGTTTGACCCTAGTGATACTTTACCTTTAAGCAATTTTCCTTCACATTTTATAACTTGTGATGCATCTATTGTGATAGATACCTATAATATCAACTTCCCTTCTAGTGATGATACTTCCTTAGTTATACATGATGGTGTTATGCATATGATGTCACTCTTTCTACATTTTGTGACACTCTTATTCATATAGCTTAAGCATCTCAATATTTTACATATCATACTAATCCACCTTTTTCTAAGAACATACCTAATTTTAATTCCTTAATTTCCCCATGGATTTTTTCTATGATTGGATATAACTATAAAAAATAATCTAGGAATATAATTTACTTGTTCAATTTAAGTATACTATAGAAAAACTCTCTTAGATCTAATACATTTATTTGAGATATAAATATTTGAAGAAAGTATTTAGTTAAAGTTAATGTTTAATATGTTGTTATTCTTAAGAGGTAGTTATATTACAAAACCTATTATAAGGATAAATTTAAGATTTCATTTATAACTCGTGTGTTTCCTCTTCTACAAATCATTCAAGAGCACTAATTGTTCCACATTATAGTTAAATATGGAGATATATAAATTAAAAAACTCTAGTGGATAATGTATTTAGTTTAAACATTTATAGGAAATAATCATTAGATTTAATTCAAGTTGATTCTATTACTTTGTCAAAATTGAAAGCTACCATTATTGGATTTATAATGTGGGATGTGAATCTCTTGGTTTTGCTACTTTTCATATTATTCTAGGTCCTATTACATGATACTATGTTCCATTTCATGCCTAGATCTTTAGAGTACTACATTGTTTTGATTCTTCATTGGGTACACACCATATGTGTTGTACCTTATACACTTCATCAAAATTTAAATTTTATTCATAATATATATAGTCATAGTTAACAATAATCCCTTTAAACATTGCCAAATAATTAAAAATTAAATATGTTAGTTCCTCCTAACTAATTAATCACATCTATATGACCACCAAAAAACTTGTATCCTTCATCTACTCCCTATGTTGACCCAAGAATTATTGGGGTTACTTGGTTTAACACCCAATGAACATAAAAGTGAACAGTAAAGACTATACCATTTCTCCTTTATATCTAGATCCCATTATATATGTTCACTAAAAATTCTTTCATCATTAGGATACCACTCTAAATAAATCTCCATTTGTTTATGGATCCAAATCTAGTGTTATACCTTATAAAGGACTAATAAATATTATAACATATTTATCCATCACAAAAATATAACACTATTCATTTAGGTTTTTCTCCTACCACTGATAAAGATATGAAGGGTACATAGAAAATAATATTAGAGTCCACTGGGTGTATCATAGATGATTAAAGAAAACTTATAATAAAGGAATTATTCATAAATATTTTTAACTTTGTGACTTTTTTTTTCATGCTAATCCTAATAATATAAACAATAAACAATAATTATAGAATTTTTTTTTTTCCTAATGAAACATAAAAATGTGGTGACTCTAAGATTAGTGTCCATAACCTAGGGTCATTTCCACATTCTTATAAATTTTATTGAGATGTAGATCACAAGGTGAAATAATTGACTTTCAAACCTGAAGGTGAGCTAATCAGACTTGGATCTACATCTATTAGGGGATTGGAATTGATTAGAAATATTTTTTAATGATTAACTTAATGATCCTATATGCCCTAATATTAAAAATGCAAGATCCCAAAGAGTAACAGTTAGAAATAACAGTTTACCAGTAGATTTGGGAAGTTCAAAGAGTAGCAAATATGCTCAAAAAATTGGTTTTGAGGGGCCTACAAGAACTCATTCGCTCTTGGGTGAATAGGTCTTTGTACAAGTGTTCAGATAAACTTTTTGGGTCCTCTAGTGCAAGATTTAAGATTCTGTTTGCTATTGGTCTCACTCTCAGAAAGTCAAAAATATTTTTTGCAACCTAGTTTATGTGACTTGACAACAATGATGAAAATAAATGCAACAATGCAAAATGGATCATTTGAGATCTATTCAATCCTTCTTCAACCTAAGACCTACACATACACAAAGAGAAAAACATTGTTTTCTTTGTGTGAATGGGGGTTTGCCTTGGTCAAAACCTAGTTTGGTAATTAATCCTTAATAGAAATAAATAATGGAAAAGGAGAAGGAAATGATGAATCAAAAATTGATTGTTACAACTAACCAAACCTTCAATGGTTTCCCTTAGAGGACTGAAGACAAACACATCACTCTAAGGATTAGATCTTTCTTGATTTGATGCTTGAATGCTTGAAACCTACATCACAATGTTAGCTCCAAAACATGATATGAACACACATAACTTTGCCATGATGTTAGGATATTGATTCCTGCTTAGAATGACTAATAATGTTGCTCTTGAATGTTCTTGACAATAATATTTTCTCTTGTGAAGTTCACCTTGTTGGAACTATTAAAATCTAATGTTTTTACATGTTTTTCATCCCCCTGAGTTTCCAAAATAATTATCATCATGAGCACAGGGGCCTTTCATCTTGAAATTTTGCTTGCATTTTGGCCTATATTTATCCCATAAATCTTCCATGTCTGCATTTTCCAAATTTTGGTCCATATCGGCATGAGTCTGTTTGGGCCTCCCCGACCCATGTTGCTTGTGTGTTAACATTCATTTTGTTGCAGGTGTTTCAGCAAGACCTTTTATTTGTCTCAGCGACCGACATTTTCCTGTGGGTGGCTATCGACATGACATTCGTGCTGTTTCGGTGACCGAGGTGAGCATATTGGCACAAGTTTGGCCATCGGGCTGAGGTCTTAGCGATTTCTAATTGTCTTGGCAACCGACAACTAAAGGATTCATGTCGGGGGGAGTCATAGCTATCGTTGTAAGGTCTTCGCGAGTGACCTTCGGTCTCGCCGACCTTACACATGGAACTTCTTTAATTGATCTTTCGTGAGATTATGGTGACTTCGGTATATGTCTTAGCGAATACATATGGGTCTCACTGATGGAACGTAATGTAAGCCTTTGTCGGTATGAGTTTCAATTTCTCTTGGTGATCTATGGTGTTCAGGGTGCTTCGGTATAACATAATTCAATCTCTGAGAGGTCTCTCCGACATTGGTTTGTCTCAGAGATAATACACACGAGAACTCTTTCGGTGAGAAAATCTGGATGTCTTGGCGAGGATGAATATAACAAAAGATACTGCTCGGTGTGACTTTTTGCTTTCGGTGTGTGGTCATGGCGAGATGCCTGTGGTCTCGCCAAATGAAATGCAAAGGTTGCTTTGTCGGCATGAAAATGGGGGTGTCACAGCGACATATGAGTAAGTGGGTGCCTTTGGTGAAACATTGTATGATCTACATGAGGTCTCTCCGACATTATAAGGTCACAACGACTCGATATGGTGGGAGACTTTCGGTATAATGAAATACTATCTGTATGAGGTCTCCCTGATATCTAATGTTACGGCGACTGTGAATGAAATGAAATGTGCACATTGGTATGAGATTTTATTATGTCACGGCGACAGGTTTAACCATGGGGCTCTCGATGAAATAGAGTGTAATCTACGGGACATCTCCTCGACTTGGATAAGTCACGGTGAAAGTGAAATACAAGGTGATTAACATTGAATTGCTCCTTCTGGATAGCTCTGCATTGTCTCGCATTGTTTCACTAGTGAATAACAGAGATTTAAATACTATGGCATATGTATTTCAAGACCATCTGAGACATAATTTGAGCCCGAACATGGAGGGCGACATTTTTCAATATGATTTATTTTCTCATGCTGGTGTATAAATAGGCATTTTGTAATTGAAAATCATCATCAGTTATTTTTTGATATACAGTAAGTAGATACAGTAGAATAAAACTATCAGATCAGAGACTATTGTTGCATGATTTCAAATGGAGGCATTTATGAAAATCAGTTGATGTTGCTGCATTTTTCTGGTGTCAATTATCTATTGAATTTAATGAAAATATTGCTAAGTTGTCTCCAAGATTGATGCTTTCTGGTTGTTTAAATTGACATAATAAGTTTATGTTTAGTTTATCAATGCACATTTTCTGTATCTATGTGATTAATCAATTGGTTCTCTCAAGCAGAGATTAAATCCTTTTAATTGATCACAGTAATCAGAGAGATTCATCTGGATTATAAAAGTAGAGCTTAGTAGTTACAATTTTGCATGTTTATACAAGTTGTAAAAAATATATGCCAGATAATTTGAAACTTCTCCAGAAAAGTGTTGCTCATCTTGATCTCATTTGACTCCGCATACCCAACAAGGCACTGGTCTCTGCAATTTCATCATTTGATTTCATTCAATTTCTATATATCTATTAATTGAACATTTTAGGATTTAGATTAAGAAGATTGCTATCAAGTTTGAATTCATTTGTTCACCTCCATTTGCCATTGTAAACAAATTAAGAAGTATAATCATAAGTCTACTTAATTCAGAGAGGTACACCCGCCCAAGGTTTAGCAACACCTAAAGAGTAGAAGGTTGAGTTCTCTTGACCTTGTCTGTTACCCTAAAGCGTATCAAGAGATTGGTAGCCCCTCGAGGCAAGTATCTCAAACCACGCTTTGAGAGAGAGAGAGAGAGAGCTAACAAATTGGTGACTCACTGGGATACATCTGTAATCAAGGCCTTACCGGAGCAGAGTCGAACTTTTATACCCCACTCGGGAATAAAAGAAAAATCAAGTTTTTCTCATTTTTTGACAAAAGTGAGTGGCGACTTTGACAGAAATTTTGCAGCTATTCATCATGAATGGAAGAAGATCTCAGTACAAGGGAGGTCATACTAGAGCTCTTGCTGGCAATAGCAAATGGACACACAAAAATGATAAGGTCGATAAGGGAAAGGGGATAAATGAGGACATGTGCTTGATTGGCAAAGACAAAACATCAAGAGCACATTGTGAAACTTATGATACATGGAGAGATAATTCAAGTACAAAACTTTGTACTCTAGAAAACCAAAGAAACCCCTTCTTTTCTCTTGATCCTCAGAAACAGGCTAAGTTTGAAGCTGCATGTGAGGCTGAATGAATCAAAATTCAGTATGAATATGATCAGAAGATGGAAGGTAACCAAAATAACTCTATTAATCATGAGCTTCTTGAGGAAGTAAAAGCACAGTTTGAATCACAGAGGAAGGAGATAGAGGAGCTGAAGGCTGCATTGCAGAAAGTCCAAATTACTTCTCAGATAGCTAGCTCCCCCCCAAAGAATGTACCACCTCATAAGCAAGGTAATCATGGTGTAGGACCTTTTGATCCATTCCTTCATCATCCGATAGGGAAACACCATAAGCAGCCAAATCATCCACCTCACATTCCTACTCAGCAGCCAAATGTGCATTCACCTCCTGGTTAGCACCACATCCCTTAGCATAATGCACAATACAATAATCCTATGCATCAGTATCAATATCCACCTATCCCTCCCCCTCACCAGTACGCAACAATGATCAGGCAGTTTGATTTGGCAGGGTTCCATCTATGCCCTTACCCTATGGATAGCAGCTGGAGAGGTTTGGTCCCTAAATTTACAGGGAGCAATGCAATCATTGCTGAAGAACACTTAAGGAATTTCAATATGTTCATTCAAGACATAGGTATGCCACATGAAGATTTGCACATGAGGCTTTTTATGATGTCACTTATTGAGGATGCTAGGGATTGGTTCAACAGTTTTCCAGCATCTTGAATTGATTCTCTCTAAGTATTTCAGAACCAATTTCTTGAACAATATGGAAATCTAAATGCACCAGTGCTGCTCTTCATGAACTAATGCTAATCCATAAGAATCAGAATGACTCAATTTATGACTTCAATTGAAGATTCAACAAGCTGCAAACTAAGGTACCTCCTAGATCAAGGATGCCAGATTCTATAGCTTTGAGTGTCTATTTAAATGCATTTGATCCTAAAATAGGGTATGAACTGAGAAATAGATTCCCAAGAGATCTGGCTGAAGCTTAGAAGATAGCATTAACAATTGAAAACAACAGGAAAGTTGCTGGTATAATCAGTAAAAGAGACAACCTGAGGCCTCCTCAGCAAAGCAACAATTATCAGTACAGACAAGAGAATACATACAGAAATGAGAACAAAAATGAGAGGCCTAGGTTACATGACATGCCTTATAATACAGACTGGAAGGATGGAAAACCTATAACAGCTAGGCCAAGAAACAAAGAGACTCCTGATCCACTGAGCAAAAGGGGAACCTATATGGTAAGTGATAATTATTTATGTGAAGTTTGTGATCAACCACATTCCCCAGATTATTGTGTTGTAGCCCGAAGATTGCAAGAGGAGGGAATGCTAACAAAAAAAAATGGAGAAGATCACAAAGTGTATTTGACTTCAAACACTTTTCACCATGTGGAGGAGAGTTACTCAACTTTAGAGGATGAAGGTTATGAGTATGATGTTTCTAATCAGAAGTACAATGTCCATATGGCTAAACAACAGATCTTCTATGACTTTGAAGAAGATTATACTGAGCCACATTGTGTTGAGGCACCTATTTAGTGCAGTGTGAGGAGACTCACTGAAGATGAAAAAGAGAGAATAACTACTGCTACAATTGAAGGAGCAAGAAGTAAATACTGGTTGAGAAACAAAATAGTAAATGAGAAGGAAGGCGTTCCTAGGGGAATTTTTATGAAAGATCAGAAGGCAACTCAAGGAACTGTGAAGAAGTCAGAAAAGAGACTGCCTGATAAAGATGAACAGAAGCCTATCCAAAAATAGGAAGTTAAGGAAGAAGGGAAGGAATTACATAAAAAGATACAAACACCTAACCAGCCTGGTAAAAAAGAAAAAGAAGAAAGCAAAGGAGAAGTGCCAAAACAAAAGAAGAATGCTAAGGTAGAGTGCTCTCCTTTTGACTTCACTCAGGCATTGTCCCAGGTAAAAATGTTTGTCCCACTACTTGAAATGATGAAAATAAAAGAATATGGGGACACTGCTGTTCAATTGATAATAAGTGAAAATGAAAAACATGTGAATTCGTAGAATAGTGTAGCTATTAAAGCAGTCAATAGGCAGGAGAAAGTAATTATCCCAAAGGTTTGCTTGGGTGATGTATTAACTACTTTCCCTCAAGTGGATCCTTTTTTCACTACATTGCTTATAAATAACAAACTGCTGAGAAATTGCATGATAGACTCTAGTGCTGCTATAAATATCATGCTAGTAGGAGTTATGAAGCAGCTTGGCATGTGGGTTGATACATGTGAAGGGAAATGCTATGCAATGGATAACATACCTATTCCTGTGGTAGGCATTATGAGAGGAGTTGAAGTCAAACTGGCTACTTATCCACAGGTGGCTTATAATATAGATATCACAGTGATTGATACTCCTCCGCAGTTTGGTATGGTTCTGTCAAGAGAATGGACAACAACAGTTGGAGGAAATATCCAGTTTGATTTATCTTATGCTACTATTCCAGTGAGTGGTCAGGATGTCAAGTTGTATAGGGAGCCAAGAATGAACCAACTTGTTGATTGTGTATCACAAGATCAGATCAATTGTTTTTGTGATGTTGATCTTGGGAATTTTAAAATTGAACCAGCTCAGCCGGAATTAACAAATAGTGATCCAATTGAAAAACATGTTGCACAGAATTGCAATGGTGTCTGGAAGATGTATTTTGATGGAGCCTGCAGCCAGGAGGGTAATGGAGTTGGGATTGTATTTGTTTCACCTGAAGGTATTAATTTTAAATATTCATTTCTGTTAGCATTTGAATGTACAAACAATGTGGCAGAGTATGAAGCTTTATTGACAGGTTTGAACATAGTTGTGAAACACAAGATTAAGTTGCTGACTGTTTTGGTGATTCTGAGTTGGTTGTTTCACAAATTAAATCCAAGTATGCAGCAAAGCACAAAAGATTAAAGCAATATAGGAATGATGTATGGGATGCAATTGAATTGTTTGATGCATTTTCAATTGAGTGGATTGACAGATGAAGGAACATAATGGCTGATTTTTTAGCAAATGCGGCGCTGAAAAGAGATGATCACATTGGCTTGCATTTCACAGATTGAGTTCAAGACAAGGCCTGCTGTTCCTGATAACATCTATAATTGGCAAGTCTTCAATGATGATACTAGCCTTTTTAAATTCCTCAATTGTATAGATCAGTATGAAGCTCAGGAAATTGATTTCAATGCTTTTGTTGATGAAGTTGATGGGAAGAAAACAGTATTTGGAAAAGAAATATTGCAGCTCAAAACAAATAAGCTTCCTAAAGGCTTAGTGGCACTAGAAAGGGTGTATGATGGAAATGATCGGTCCCTTATGAAGCAAACACCAATCAGAAAGGAAGATGTTGAAGAGATTAACTTGGGGACTGAAATAGAACCAAGAAAGGTGTACATTGGGAAGAAAATAAGCCTAGCGATTAGAAGAATGCTGATAGAGTTGTTGTGAAAGTATAAACACATTTTTGCATGGTCTTATGAAGATCTGAAAGCATACAGGGAAGATTTATTTCAGCATGAAATACCATTGAAGCCAGATGCCAAGCCTTTTAGACAAAAGCAAAGGCCTATAAATCCAACATTGGAGCCTAAGATGCAAGAAGAATTGACAAAGCTCAGAGATGGAGGAATTATCAAACCAATCAAGCACTCAACGTGGGTTTCAAATTTGGTTCCTGTGAGAAAGAAGAATGGTGATATCAGATTATGTGTGGACTTCAGGAATCTGAACATGGCATCTCTTAAAGATAATTATTCTCTACCCAATATGGAGGCTATATTGCATAAGGTAACAGGATGTGAACTATTGTCCATGATGGATGGGTTTTCAGGATACAACCAGGTCAAAGTCAAAGAATATGAGCAATATAAGACAACATTCACAACTCCTTGGGGAACATATGTATTCATAAGAATTCCATTTGGTCTTACAAATGCTAAAGCGACTTTCCAAAGAGCTATGGACATGGTATTTGCTAATTTGATCAATGTTATCATGGTGGTGTACTAGGATGATCTGACTGCTTATTCAAAGAAGGTTGAAGATCATGTGCAACATCTGGAAAAGGTATTTATCAAAGCTCTTGAATATGGTATTAGTTTAAATCCAAAGAAGTGTCATTTTGTGGTCATAGAGGGTAAGCTCTTAGGCCATATTGTTTCAAAAGAGGGAATTAGAATAGATCCTGAGAGGGTTGAGGCCATTGATAAAATTCATGTCCCTAAAACTTTCAAGGCTATACAATCATTCTTTGGACAAATTAATTTTGTCAGGAGATTTGTTTCTAACTTTGCTGAGATCATTAAGCCCATATTGAAAATGCTGAAGAAAGGACAGAAAATGGATTGGACTGGTGAGGCCTTGGAAGCTTTTATATCTATCAAAAGGGATATCAAGGAAGCTCCTATCCTTAAATCTCTAGACTTTACAAAGCCTTTTCAGATATTCTCTTTTGCTTAAATGCATACTATTGCTATTGTTATGTTACAAAAGAATGAGGATGGTCACAAACAACCTATGTCTTTCTTTAGTAAATCATTACAAGGGTCTGAATTGAAGTATGACATAATGGAAAAGTAGGCATTTGTACTGGTAGCCACAAAGGCTTTTAGGCCATATCTTGCTGGAGCAAGCAGATTACTATGTCCTCTATGCCGCTATCACATACTTTGACACAATATGAAGCCGCGGAAAAAGATGTAGATGGATCAACAAGATTCAAGAGTTTGATATGGAGATACAGATTACTAAGCTAGTGAGAGGCCAAGGTTTGGCCAGGATGATGGCAGAATCAAATATTGAAGCAAGCCAAGTCTATAATGTAGATGAAGGGATTGCAGTTGCAAGCATTGAGCACACCCCTTGGTATACTGATATTATGCATTACCTTAAGTACATGAAGTGCCCAGAGGGATTGAGTGACAGCCAGAAGAGGACGTTGAAGTTGCAAGCATCGAAGTATGTTTTCATGGATGGAGATCTATTTTGGAAAAATAGGGATGGTATACTATTGTTATGTCTTGATGAGTCATAGGCCAAGCATGTTCTAAGTGAAATGCATGAAGGAGTTTGTGGAGGACACTACTCAAAGAAAACCGTGACATGGGTACCCTTCGCAGTAGGCCATATTGGCTTCTTCGGCCAGTTGGTTTTTGTGATTCTTTTACACATGCGAGAAAGTGTGAAGCTTGCCAGAGGTTCTCTGGAAAATTGAAGTATCAAGAAGCTTTGCCACTTCGACCCTTGCAGGCTGATGCCCCTTTTCATCAATGGGGAATTGATTTCATTGTAGAGAATCAAGTGGTGGACATAAGTGGATACTGGTTTCCATTGATTATTTTACTAAGTGGGTAGAAGCAATCCCAACTAAACAGGATACAAGTAAGGTTGCGAATAATTTCTTGATGGACAACATTATCACCAGGTTTGGTACACCAATGAGGTTGATCACTGAAAATGGGATGTGCTTCAGGTCAAATGAATTCAAAAGCTTTTGTGATAAGTATGGAATTACTATTTCTTATGCAGCTCCTTACCATCCACAAGGTAATGGTCAAGCTGAATCCAAAAATAAGAGTCTCTTGAAGATTATAAGGAGGATGTTAGGTCATAACAAGAAGGCTTGGGATTCAAAGTTAAAACTGGCTGTGTGGGCTGATAGAATTACTATTAAAAAAACAATTGGAAATTCCCCTTTTGAATTAGTGTATGGAGCACATGCCAGGATGCCTTTGCAGAATTTGTTACCATTTTACAGGTTTTTCCTTCAGGAAGATTTGGATGTTCCTGAACCTATGGAAGATAGAATGGAGCAACTAGCTGAACTTGATGAAATAAGGAGGGTTGCTCAAAGTCAAAACATGAAGTTACATACATAGATGAAGTATCTATTTGACAAGAAGGCAAATGATAGAAAGTTTGAAGAGAATGACTTGGTGTTGATGTGGAATGCAAGGTGTTAGGAGAAAGGCAAGCATGGTAAATTTGAAGCTTTGTGGCTGGGACCTTTTGCTGTTGTTGGAAAGAAGGGTGAAGACTCATACTATTTATAGAATATGGCTGGTGAAGATCAGGAATTGCATGTTCTTGGGCAATTCTTGAAGCAATTCTTCTCTTGAGCAACATAGAGGATTAAGGGTTGCCAGTGCATGGACAACTCTTGCTTATCCTCTTTAAAATTATTTTGCATGCACAATAGTTTAGGATTTCATCCATCTCCATTTCACTCCCATTTTCCATTCATCTCCATCTTGAATTCACTTTCCATTCATTTCCATTTCCTTTCACTTCATTTTTGCTCTCTGGCTCATCATTTTTTTGTCTGGTCTGCTCACCCAATGATGTGGATCCTTGCAATGATTTTACTATCATTCATCCCCAGACGGAGCCACTGTTGGAACTATTAAAATATGATGTTTTTACATGTTTTTCATCCCCCTGAGTTTCCAAAATAATTATCATCATGAGCACAGGGGCCTTCCATCTTGACATTTTGCTTGCATTTTGGCCTATATTTATCCCATAAATCTTCCATGTTTGCATTTTCCACATTTTGGTCCATATCGTCATGAGTCTGTTTGGGTCTCCCCGACCCATGTTGCTTGTGTGTTAACATTCATTTGTTGCATGTGTTTCAACAAGACCTTTTATTTGTCTCAACGACTAGCATTTTCCTATGGGTGGCTATCGGCATGACATTCATGTTGTTTCGGTGACCGAGGATGAGCATATCGGCACGAGTTTGGCCAAGTAGGGTCGGGCGTCCTTAGCGATCAACAACCTGGTTGATGCATGCTCTGTGGGGAGTCATAGCTATTGTTGTAGGGTCTTGGCGAGTGACCTTCGGTCTCGCCGACCTTACACATGTAAATTCTTTAATTGATCTTTCGATGAGACTATGGTGACTTCGGTATATGTCTTAGCGAATACATATGGGTCCTACCAATGGAACGGGAATGCATCTCTTTGTCGCGCGAGTTTCAATTTTCTGGCAATCTATGGCGTCAGCGCTCTCGTATAACATAATTCACAACTCGAGAGGCCTCCTAGAAAATGGTTTGTCTTGGCGATAATAATAATACCAGAACTCTCTCGTGAGAAAATCCGGATGTTTCATGAGGATGAATTTCATAACAAAAGATACCGCTGGTGACTTTTTCTTTCAGGGTAGGTTAGACGCGGTCCAGAAATGCGCAGTCACTTGTCGGGTATGAAAATGGGGGTGTCATAGTGACATATAAGTAAGTGGGTGCCTTCGGTGAAACATTGTATGATCTACAGGAGGTCTCTCCGACATTATAAGGTCACAACGACTCGATATGGTGGGAGACTTTCGGTATAACGAAATACTATCTGTATGAGGTCTCCCCCGACATTCCACGTTATGGCGAATCGTGGAATGAAAAACGTACATCAAGATGAGATTTTCCGGCGTCGTTTTACAAAGCCGTCCACGGGCTCTCGCTGGCGAAACAGAGTGTAATCTACGGGATGACCTCCCACTCGAGCAATAAGTCACGCTAGTACGGTAAATACAGCGGCGAGTCGGGCTTAACATTGAATTGCCTTCGAAGAAGCCAAGTATGCTTGTCTCGCCGGGTTTCACCCGCACAACAAGAGATTAAATTATGTCACGTATGCTTCAAGATCAAGCAGCAGCTCTACAGAATCCTCAAATTCTATGGAGGGGTCGGCTACATTGGTTTTCACATGATTTATTTTCTTCATGCTGAAGTGTAAGGGGTCAGGCATTTCTGCAATTTGTAAAACTACCATCGCTATTATTTTTGATATACGCAAGTAGATTACGCGAGAATAAAACTATCAAATCGTAGACTATTGTTGCATGATTCTCGTAATGGAGGCATTTGCCAAAACCCAATGATGCTGCTGCATTTTTTGGTGTCACTCATTCATTGAATTTAATGAAAATGTTAAGTTAAGTTGTCTCCAAGATTGATACTTTCTAGTTGTTTAAATCGACATAACAAGTTTATGTTTAGTTTATCAATGCACATTTGTTGTATCTGTGTGATTAATCAATTGGTTCTCTCAAGTAGAGATTAAATCCTTTTAATTAATCACAGTAATCAGAGAGATTCATCTGGATTGTTAAAGTAGAGCTTAGTAGTTATAGTTTTGCATGTTTATACAAGTTGTAAACAAAATATATGCCAGATAATTTGAAACTTCTCTAGACAAGTGTTGCTCATCTTGATCTCATTTGACTCTGCATACCCAACAAGGCACTGGTCTCTACAATTTCATCATTTGATTTCATTCAATTTCTATATATCTGTTAATTGAACATTTTAGGATTTAGATTAAGAAGATTGCTATCAAGTTTGAATTCATTTGTTCACCTCCATTTTCCTTTGTGAAAAAATTGCTGTGTAAGAAGTATAATCATAAGTCTACTTAATTCAGAGAGGTACACCCGCCCAAGGTTTAGCAGCACCTAAAGAGTAGAAGGTTGAGTTCTCTTGACCTTGTCTGTTACCCTAAAGCATATCAAGAGATTGGCAGCCTCTTGAGGCATTCAACCTGCGTTTTTGAGAGCTAACACACCTCTTGCTAGATGATTTCAAATCATTAAAAGAGTATGAATTTATAGGTGTTTATCTAATTTCCTATAAATTAGATCCCAATAGCTAACATTTGCAAGTGGAAATTCAAATCTTACAATGCCACCACCAAAATATCCAAATTTGGAGGGAAACATAGTAGTGGGACACTTCCCTCATTAGGTGAATGGGTCCCATTATGGCGAATGATTCCCAACCCTATTTTTTGAAATTTAAGGTATTGGGGGAAAAGTATTAGATGAATGCATTTGTTTAATGTTTTCATTTTATTAAAAGTTGTACAAATGGGCTATGGAATACATAATTTAGGACATTATGGGGTCAATTAGAGGCTTAATTTAGTCCAATAAATTAAGGGACCCAAACATAGTATGAAATTGTAAAGGTATATAATTTCCTACACTGCATTTAGCCCCCACTTTAGTGAGAGTATGAACTTATGCTCAGACTCACACTAAAGTAGAAAAATATATGTCAAGAGGGGTCCAAGTGTACAAATGTTGATGAGATAGGATGACAAAGATAAAGGAGGTTGCACAATCCCCCAGGATCTAAGATCCCATGGAAAACCAACATAAGGAAAAAGGGACAGACACATTCATGTATGAAATGAAGTAGCAAGAAAAGATGCACAAACATGCATGTTGGAAAATATGAAGCATACATGATGAAAACACATGAACATAATATAACATATATATGATTATGAAATGAAAAAAAAACATGATGTAAACATGGTGTAAGCATGGAAAAGGAACATGAAAAATACATAGCAAAACACAAGGTTAGTACTAAAAGTATTAGAGTTAGTATGGTAAAGAGACCTCAGTCTTAATTTTTCTCAAATACCAAATATCATCCATCAAATGTGTTGTCAAAATAAAATGATTCCATCACAAGGATATAAAATCACTTATGAAACACATGGATCCATTAGAAAGAAAGCTATATCATTCTAGATGGCCATGAAATACACTCACAAGGGCTAGTGCAATACGATATACACTAGGTGAGCCCTCAAGATAAAGAGGAAAAACACACACTAGGTCTATAAGGTGTGTACCCATAAAAGGGGTGGTCGATGGGAAAATCACACTAGGTCTACATGTCTCCCATACATCAACCATCCAATAGTTATACTCCCTGATAACTTTGATAAGGTGCCACAAAATGATCAAGATGCTATGCCAATACTACACTAATTCTAACCTTTGTGAACAAATGTGAAGCCAAAAAATGTCAAAATGTCAATGCTAAAATAAAATAATGCCAATATATGCCCCCCACTTAAAATAACAACATAATTTCTATGTTGGTATTTTAAGTAGAAAGAGGAGAAGAGGGGATCCTTGAAAAGAATGCACACCTCCAAAAGCTAGTTATCGTTGCCCCCCAAGCATACTAGAGACAAAGACAACCACCAAGGACTATCATGTTGCTGCCAAGATAAATATGGCTGCACTTAAGATTGTACCACCATGAATGAAAATGAGAAAGAAACATAAAGCTACAAATTCCACATAGTGATGAGAAACATGATAGGATGAAAATCATTATCAATTAGAGGAAGCAGATGCATCAACACAAGGAAGAGCACCCCAATCCTTACAATGTTGTATTTTAGTACCCAAGTCTTTGTACATCCATTCATAGAATGACCATGCACTTGATGATATGCACAAAATGAACTCTTGTTATAAAATTTCTTTCATGTTATTGGAGGAAGAGTAATCAAGGGGGGTTTGAGAAGCCTCAAAAAGATAGTCTCTTGATTTTTAATAGTAGAAGAATTCTTTTATTTTGTGAAAGAGATCTTTCTTGTTTATTAGGTGTCATGCATACACAAGAATCTCTAGATTTAAATTGTGAGATTTTTTACTCCCAAAAACGAGGGTGTAAAATATAATGAACCCTAATCATCACTAAAACATGTGTTTGAAGATGAAGCAATATCATGACCATGATGTATATTTCTCCTAGGGGTGTTTTGCATGATGATATTAATATCAAGTGAGGGTTTCTTTGATGCTTTCATTTATTTTGAAGGATAATAACCAAAACCTCTTGTTTGTTCTTGTGTGATAAGCTCTATAGGGACATAGATACCTTGTTCTTTAACACCACATCCTTTTCCATTATATCCAAGTTGTTTCAAAAGTTCATAACCCCTTCCATAAAGGTTTTTAATTTCTTTTGAAGAAGGTGGTTTCTCATTATCACACTCATCATATGTGAATGTATAGTTTATGTTTTTCTCTTCTTTGCTAAAAGTTGTAGACTCACATGCTTTAGATGACTTCAGATTGTGTTGATATTATGGCAACTTCTTTCTCTTTTTCTGATTTGTGTGTGATCTTGTATTATCCCATGAATGTAGGTGTAAAATCTAAGGAACACCAATCATCATTCAATAGTTTTGTGATTGATGAAAAATACCCCTTTCTCTTCTTATTGTACAGGTTCTAGTTTTGTAGTTGGTGTCAATGAACATGTAAGAGGATTTGTCATTCTAGGTTCAATTTGTAAACAACTCTCAGGTTCAAGATCATATTTTACTATGTAAACCTTGTTCTTGTAAGTTTATTTCTGTAAATGATGTAACATTGAAGGCACCACATTCATTACATGAATCCATGGTCTACCCAAGAGAAGATTTTATGAAATATCATTAGGCATGAAATGGATAGGAGTTTATAAAGTAACCCTACCAACTTTAATAAGCAATGTTATCACACCAAGTGATTGTTTTCCCACATTATCAAAAACATGAATAGACAATCCATCTAGTTGAAACTTTGTCTTGTCCACTCCTATTTTATCCAAAATATTTACACTACAAACATTGAGTGCTAATCCATTGTCAAAAAGGGTGCGTTTAATTCCAAACTTCTTAGTACCATTGTTGATACTAACTACTATCATCAAAGCATCATTGTGTTTTTTTTATTTCCAAAGGAGGTGATTCACTTTGATGAAAGACAATATCCAAATTAGGTGAATTCATATTCTGAATCAAAGCTTCCACATTATTGGGTTCACACTAGGAGGGATAAAAAAATATTGTAAAGCATTTTGAAGCATTCCATGGTAAATAGGTGATGCTTGAATCAAATCCCACAAGGATATCTTAGTAGGAGCATTACAAAGTTGTTCCACAAGATCATACTCCTTTCCACTATGTGAAGGTAAATGAGGGGCACTAGGGGAAATAAGTTGTGGAAGTGGTATCGATGTAGGAATGGTTTGTAGTTGTCTATTATTCCTTGTGTTATATGTATGAGCAATGGTATGCTAACTTAGTTGTTGCAAAATTCCATTACTAGTGAGTTTTTTTACAAAGTTTAAGATATACCCTAGAGGTTTTGGTTTGCTTTGAGGTGATCCTATGATAAGAAGCAGTTTAAGAGGTCCAATAACTAAAGGACTCTTAGGAGGTTCAAAAGGAATCTTAGGTGGTTCAATGATTAGGGGACTCTTGGGAGCTTCACAAGGAATCTTTGGAGGTCCAATAATCAAAGGAAATATAATGGAAACTTGTGTGTTCATAACCTCAATGGATGTGAATTCTTGTTGATGATTTTCTAATGAGGGGGGATCTAAGGTGACCTTAGCATCTTCATCTAAGAAAGCCATCTTAGTATCAATGATATCGTTTTCTTGCACCATAATATCTTCCCAAGTAGGAGAGGTTTTAGGAGAGAGGAAAACAAGATTTTCATGACATTCAATGGTTGGATCTTCTAACAACAAGACACCTTCATGAAAAGTAGGAGAGGTATTGGGAGAAGGACAATTATGATTGTCATGATCGTCAATGATTGCATCCCCTTGCACTAAAACATTCTCACAAGTGGGAGATGAATGGAGAATAGACAAATTGATGTTAAGGAATGTATCAATGATCTCATCCTCCCAAGTGGGAGAAGTAGGAGGAGAGGGACAAACAAGATTCTCATGACATGTGACAATTGGATCTTCTAACACCAAGATACCTTTGTCACAAGTAGGAGAGGTATCGGGAGAAGAAAAAATATGATTGTCATGATTGTATATTATTGCATCCTCTTTTATCAAATCATCCTTATAAATGGAAGAGATATTAGGGGTTGAGTGAAGGATAAGAAAGGTGATATTAAGAAATGTGTCAATGATTTTGTTCTCTTGCACTAAGGTATTCTCATAATTAGGGAAAACACTTGGAGGATGACTAACATGCTTGTGAATGACCTTATTTATTTTCCATAAATTGTACTCATAAATAGGTAGATTGCACTTATTCAAGCCATGCTTAACCATATCAAAACCACATCTTTGAAAAGGAAACACACTACTCTATTTGCAATAAATTGTAACAACCTAGAATTATGAATTTGTGAAAACTAATCTATTCCAATTATGCAATGCTTTAGAAATAATTTTACTATAGATATGATGATTTTAAATACTAAATGAATCAAATTTTCATGAATTTGCAATACATCACATAAAATGACAAGTTTTCTTGCACATGCAATAAAAAATTGTCATAATTTCAAAACAAAATTTTGCAAGTTGGAACAAACTGATAATACAAAGATAGAATAGTGTGAAAAATATATCTTGGATACCTATACAAGGAAATGCTCACCCTAGGGTGAATGGGTGCTTGTACAGGGTTTACAAAACTAAAAATTTGAAGTTTTATGTTGCTATTTGTTGTTTCTTTCTCTAATTGCAAATAGTTTTTGATTATATGGGAAAAAAGTTTTTTAAGGGACTCAAAACCATTTACAACAAAAGATAATAAGAGTTGATTTAAAAAACATCAAAATGACACCAACAACTTCCCAAAAGCCAAAAAACACTAGAAAAATGGGAGCTTGATGAGAGATAAGACAATAAGCTAACAACAACACCCAACAAAATCAAAACAACAAAACAACAGGAAAAAAATGACACCCAGTAGAAAATAGAAAGAAACAACACTAATTCAAACTGTTCAAGGTGTTTTCCACCTCGAGTTCCTGGCTTCTATGCTTTTCAATGATGTTTAGCAGCTCCTTCTCAACATCAAAGGACTTTTTCCAATCAACCGAACCTTTAACAAGAGGACCTTTATCATCATCTTTAGTACCTTTTTTCCTTTTCCTTTAATCAAGTGCTCTTTCTCTATAAGCTCAAAAAATAAACTTGATCCTCCCTCAGCTCACTTATCTTTCTGAAAAGGACTTCCAAGGAGTTCACACTATTCTTCACAAAGATATGGCACACACGTAGAAGCTTTTTTATGTTTGTGTTTGTACCCATAATTTTGGCTTCCAAAGTAGCCAATCTATCTTCACACAAAGATTTGAAATCATGGAAAGAACTCTCAAGGTCCACCATTTTGTCAATAAGAATGTTCGACACTGACTCCTTCAGAACAACCTTCAAATTCTCCTTCAAACCTCTAATTTTAATGTTAATCTTATTAAACTCTTTAAGAGTCAACTTAGCTAACTTAAAATTTCTAGTAGCCCTAGCCCTAGCCATTTCCAACAATTCAAAATAGAGGTAGAATCATCATCAAGGTAAGAAAAGTCCTCAGAAAGAGGATTTACCTTCAACAACTCTTATTTAGCTTTCTTCTTCTCAGAATCCTCCTCATCAAAACCCTTAATCTCCTCATCCTGCTCCACATTGGGTGAATCCTGCACTAGGGAGTCCTCAATAGCCATTGCCTTATCACCAAAACCCTTGCCTTCACAAGACACATTGGGGTCCTTAGCCGGAACATCAGAGGCCTTGTTCTTTAGGTTGGAAATATGCTTAGAAGATCATCATGGCTTGTCCTTGTCCTACAAAACTAGAACATTATCCTATGACCCCACCTCAAATCCACCACCAACAGTACCCTAACCAATAGCCATCTCCTTGGTCTTGGGAGGGGACCCATCTGAGCCCACTTATGTGTCCTCGCTGTCAGAGAGAACAAGGTGTTTGGCTGCCTTGTTACTCCTAGAACTACCCAATTTCCTCTTCTTCACAAGGGCTAGAGACACATTCTCCTCTTGCTTGTTCCATTCCTCATCCTCTGAAATGGAATCTAAGCTCGATGACCCAAAAACATCACTCAAATCCTTTTCCTTTCCCTTAATGGTAGGAATAGGGAGAAGATTCTTAACATGCTCCATTATTAACAAAACTAGATCTTCATGGAGGATGAGAGCCCTTGTATTCTTCAGGTGCGTGTAAACAGAAACCTCCATAGATGATAACAGAAAAAATGGGAAAGAAATGAACAAACCATGTCTAAAATGGTTGAGGAGAGTGAATTGGTGACCGAGAATAGTAGTAAACCTGCCCTCTAGAGTCACATAGTGTATAAGCACCTCAAAAACACTTGCCCAAATCTTCTTAAGGGATTTCCTCTCATCACCTTAACTTTCCATTTTGATTAATTTCTTCTACTCATCATCCTTGAAGAATTGGGCCATCACTGAACCTCATTACTTTTATTTTCCTTGAAAAACTTGCATCTAACCATTGACATCCCAATAATAGTAGCTACCAGCTACTCATTCACCTCCACTTCCAGGCCTTTTATCTTGAGTCTGTGATTATACCAGTAAGACACAAACTGCACCGAGGTGTTCGGGTCATGCCCTTGTAGCCTCTCTAAGAACAAAGTGAAGTTACCATGACGCAAAATATTCCAAAGCTACTTATTTTTCCTAATGTCTGTATAGGAATGCGGATCAATTTTGCTTCTATCACCACCCATTTCAAACAACACTAGAACAAGCAAGCCCTTGTGAAAAAAACTTAATTGAATGTCAGAGAGAGAAAGGAAGCCCACAAAGTGTGCAAGATAGAAGAAGGTACTAAAAATTAAATTCCGCATCATCTCAACCCACACCATCATTACTCAATAATCTCCTAACTTTCTTGGGAAGGATCGAGCCCTCCTCCCAAAAATGAAACTCATTTAAATTGACAGCCTCATTGGAATTTTTTTCCAATGAGTTTCCTTCTCGATAAATGTGAGAGACGTGGGTCTGTTCACAAGATCACAACATGATTATAGTATCTTTAATGAGCTGATCCACATTCCAACTTGGAGGATGGGTTCCACGTAGATAGTTAATAATGTTTAGAGAATCACCTTCAACCCATAATTTGGAGTAACCTTTATTGACATCATATTTGACACTAATAAATGTAGCCTCCACCTCTGTACAATGATTGGTATGAGTTTCCAATAGGAGTACTACCATGCCTAGGAGTCTACCATTATCATTTCTCAACACCCCCCCCATAACCTGTAGGCCCAAGATTTCCCTTCGTTGCCCCATCAAAGTTAACTTTAACCCATCTAGAGGGAGGTGGTTTCCACCTAGTGCACAATCTAGCATTTAAAGTTGATTTACTATTCAAAGAAGGAATTGAAGTAATCTCCCAGTTAGAAGTCACTAGGAGATCATAACCAGTTAGGCAGGTAGAAGAGGCACACTGAGAAGAATCAAAATTCATTAGAGCGAAGTTTTCCAAAATCGCTTGCTAGACCTTGATGAAAAGACTACCAAATTTAAGCTTAGAATCATGAAAAATTCTATTATTTCTCTCTTTCCATAACCCCCAAGCAATATGTGAAGCCATAAGATCCCAGAGCCAAAGAAGAATAGGAGAGGAGGTAGGGAAATTCCACTGATCAATGAGCTTATTAAGAGAATCCAGAAAGACCTAACCAATATTCCAGATATCAAGAAGTTTGCTCCAAAGAGAAAAAGAAAAATCACACCCAAGAAAAATATGCAAAAGTGCTCTCGTCATCACCTTCACACAGAGCACATCTATTAGGGATCACAAACCCCCTCTTACAAAGGTTATCTTGTGTTAGAACTTTACCTTGCATAAGCAGCCAGAAGAAAATATCCACTTTAGGAATCAACTTCTTATTCCATAACATCCCCTAAAAGGGAAGATAATCGGGCTTCTCCAGAAATCTCACAAGGGACGAAGCCACTAAAAAATTACCACTAGAATAGGAGGCCCAAATGACCCTATCCAGCCTCAAAAAAGTGGGAATACGAACATTGTTCAAGAAGTCCTTCAGAACCTTCAAAGACGAATCCTAGTCCTGATGAAATTTTTCCACTCCCCATCTTGAAAATAATTAGCCACCCTAGTCCCAGAAAGGCATTTACATAAGGGGACAATAAGGGGAGCCCAAGATAGTATGATTAAAGGCAAGGTATCACACCAAACATCTTCCCAAAAAATAATACTAGTACCATCACTCAACAACCATTTAACACCCTTGTTTTTCAAGTCCTTACATAGAACTATGTTCCTCCAAAAACAAGAACTAGAGGGAACATCATTAGATGTCAACAGATTCTAGGATCTCCCCATACCATAAAGATACTTGTTACAAGCCAAAGAGGCCCACCTTGCATCCCCATTCAGGAGCCTCCAAACATTTTTTGATAGGAGAGCCTTATTGAAAGCCTTTAAATTTCTAATACTAAGCCCCCCCAATTTCTTTGGTCTACTCACCAGATCCCATGCCACAAGAGGAATTTTGGCTTTTGTCTCAACACCTAGCCATAAGAACCTTCTCATTATCTATTCCATTTTCTCTTCAAACTTGACAGGAATTGTAAAGAGACTCATAGCATACAACAAAAGATTTTGGAGAGTGGAAGAAATAAGTTGAATCTTGCCTGCTTGGTTGAGGAGCACACCTTTCCAACCCGCTAGCTTTCTACTAAATTTATTCAACAAGCCCAACCAGAAGGAATCTAGGATCTTAGCGACACACAAGGGGAGCCCTAGATAAGTAGCTAAGAGATCACCTCTATTGCACGAAAGGTTTCTAGCAAGTTTAATATGCAAAGCTTCAGGATTGTTAAAGAAAAAAATTTAACTCTTAGGAAGATTAATCCTTTGACTAGAAGCCTTCTCGTAATCTTCAATCAGCTTTATAACAACTTTAACTTCCTGAATAGATGATTCACCCATCATAATAGTGTCATCAAAAAATTGTTGATGGGTAACTGGATCACATCTAGAAGAAGGAGAGGGACCCTTTAGAGCACCAGAACATAGCACCTTCTGGATATTTCTGCCAAGAGCCTTCGCCATTAGAATGAAGAGAAGCAACGAGATAGGATATCCCTGCCTTATCTCACACAAGTTCCAAAAGAAGGGGGATGGAGAACCATTCACTAGGACAACAAAAGATGAAGTATAGATAAGTTGTTCAACAAGCTGAAGAAGCTTCTTATAGAAACCAAAATGATCCAAAACTCTCAAAAGAAATCTCTAGTTCACCCTATCATAAGCTTTTAAAAGTAGGTCTAGCTTCACAAAGAATCTCAATTTCTTAGACATTAATAGAATGAGAAAGCTCATGAACAATAATAATAGAATCAAGGATCTAACAACCCTTAACAAATCCACTTTAATGCTTGGAGATCAAGCTCAACAAACATTTTTGCAGTCTAGTAGGAAGCACTTTTGAAAAGATTTTATAGATAGAATTATAGAGACTATTAGGGTGATACTCACCAAAGCTCTTAGCATCAACAGATTTTGGAATCAAAATATTGAGGGTCACATTCAGCTCTTTGAGAATACTTCTAGAGCCAAGGAACTCCTTGGTAGCATTGATTACATCCTCTAAAACAATCTCCCAACACGACTGGAAGAACGGAAAAGGAAAACCATTGGGCCCAGAGGCCTTGTTTCCTTCAAAAGAGAAGACCGCTTCCTTGAATTTCAAGGTTGAAGGAATAGCAGTAAGCTCCTTGTTTAGAACCTCTGAGAAAACCTTAGGAATAACCTCCAGAGAACCTTCCACATAATTTTGGTCCTAGACCAGATCATCCTTTAGGAGCTCCTCAAAGAAACTAGCATCCGCTCTCCTAATAGCCTCCTCATCCTCCAACAACATACCATTAGCCATAATCAAGGAGATTCTATTAGACAATTTATGCCTAAGGGTAGTGCGATGAAAGAACTTAGATTTTTGGTCACCAGATTTCAACCAAATAGCATGATATCTTTGCCTATAGTAATCTTCCTCCTTAGCAACAATATCATGTAATTGCACAAGAAGGCCATCCTTTAGTAGCTGTAAATCCTCTGATAAGCCCTTAGACTGAATGTCACTTTGAATACCATCCAAATTTTGAAGAATGGAACTTCTGGAATAAGAAATATGACCAAATGACTCTTTGTTCCATTTCTTGAGATTCCTTTTGACAAAAGTCAATTTCTTGGCAACTCAAAACATCGCACACCCATCTATGTTGACTTGCCACCATTTTTTAATACAATACATAAATCTTGGATCCCTTAATCACATGGCTTTAAACTGGAAAGGAAAATGTTTCCTACCCCCAAGCCTATCAACACCAAATGAGATAGGGAAGTGGTCAGAACCACATATCATAATAGAAGATAGGGAACAAGCAAAGTCCACAAACTAGGAAGCAGAAGTTAAAGCTCTATCTAGTCTAACTTGAATATTATCCACACCAACACACTTGTTAGACCAGGTAAAATTTTCTCTAGTCAACTTAACATCTATAAGAGCATTATCTTTGGAAAGGAAAATGTTTCCTACCCCCAAGCCTATCAACAACAAATGAGATAGGGAAGTGGTCAGAACCACATCTCGTAATAGAAGATAGGGAACAAGCAAAGTCCACAAACCAGGAAGCAGAAGTTAAAGTTGTATCTAGTCTAACTTGAATATTATCCACACCAACACACTTGTTAGACCAAATAAAATTTTCTCTAGTCAACTTAACATCTATAAGAGCATTATCATCAATAAACATTCTTAATTCAAGCCAACTCTCTGGATTAGAATTGCAAATAGGTTAACCAGTAATTGTTTTTCCAAATTTTTATCAACTTAAGACAATGTAATGCAAGATGCAAGTGTGGAAAAAAGGTGAAAATGTGTTGACAAGTTTTTGAATGCAAATTTTAGATGTAAAATTCAATATTTGACTAATTGTAAGATGCAAGATTCTAAAAATAATGATTTGATGTAAATTTAAAATAAAACTATCTAATTTTTAACTTGATTTTAGCTTAAAATGAAAGATTCAATGAACAATTTCAGATTTTAACCACTTAATGAATGCAAATTAAATGTAAATTTGATTTAAATATTATTGAAACATAAACTAATGCAAACTATGATGCAAAGTGTATGCAATGGTTTTTGGATTTTTATGAGTTTTAATGATGCAAACATGCAAGATCCAACCCTAAATGAAGAATGAAAAAAAATGATGCAAAACCTAGATCAAGGGTTTGAAAGACTTCCAAATAAGAAAGCAATGATATAAGAACGCCGAGTTCACCAAAATGAAACACAAAAGTGTGGCGACTCTAATATTAGTGTCCATAACCTAGAGCCATTTCCACATTTTTATAAATTTCATTGAGATGTAGATCACAAGGTGAAATAATTGACTTTCAGATCTAAAGGTGAGCCAATTAGACCCATGTATACATCTATTGGGGGATTGGAATTAATTACAAATATTTTTGAATGATTAATTTAATGATCATATATTCCCTAATATTAAAAATGCAAGATCTTGAAGACTAATAGTCAGAAATAACAATTTACCATGAGATCTGGGAAGTGTAGAGAGTAGAAAATATGCTCAAAAAAATTGGTTTTGAGGGGCCTAAAAGGACTCATTCACCCTTGGGAAAATGGTTATTTGTACAACTATCCAGATCAACTTTCTAGGTCCTCTGGTGCAAGATCTGAACTTTCTGCAACCTAGTTTTTGTGACTTGAAAATAATGATAACAAATGCAACAATGCAAAATGTCTCCTTTGAGATCTCTTCAATCCTTCTTCAACCTAAGACCTACATATACACAAAGAGAAGAAAAAATGTTTATTTTGTGTGAATGGGAGTTTTCCTTGGTCAAAGCTTGGTTTGATAATTAAACCTTGATAAAAAGAAATAATGACAAAGGAGAAGGAAATGATGAATGAAAACTTGCTTGTTACAACTCACCAAGCATTCAATGGTTTCCCTTAGAGGACTGAAGACAAATAAATCACTCTAAAGATTGGATCTTGCTTAATTGACTTGATCGATTGATTGATTTGATTCTTGAATGCTTGAAACCTATATCACAATATTAGCTCCAAAACATGATATGAACACACATAACTTTGACATGATTAGTTCTTGGTTGTTGCTAAAAATGACTGATAATGTTGCTCTTGAATGCTCTTGACAGTGATATTTTCTCTTGTAAAGTTCACCTCTTGCTAGATTATTTTAAATGATAAAAGGACTATGTATTTATAGGTGTTTAGCTAATTTCCCAAAAATGAGATCCCATAGCCAACCTTTGCAAGTGGAAATTCAAATGTTACAATGCCACCACTGACATATCCAAATTTAGAGGGAAACAGAGTAGCGGGATACTTCCCCTATTGGGTGAATGGGTCCCATTATCACATGAGTTCCATTATGGAAAATGAGTCCCAACCCTATTTTCCAAAATTTAAGGTGTCGGGGGAAAAGTATTAGATGAATGCATTTGTTTAATGTTTGAAATTTATTAAAATTGGTGTAAATGGGCTATGGAATACATAATTTTAGGACATTATGGGGTCAATTAGAGGCTTAATTAAGTCCAATTAAGGTACCCTAACATAGTGTGAAATTATAAAGGTATAAAATTTCCTACACTATACCTAATTATGTCCATTCATTATCACTTCTAATTTTAGAACTAGTACTTTTGTTTTATATAATCCCAAATGAAAATATGTGAAAGATCTAGTTAACATCATGCATTTACATCATTATTATTGTTGATTACTAAATTTAATAATATTTCTAACCCTTTATCTTTTACTTATTCCTTCTATTCATTATATTTTTCATGATAGGGGATCCTATCACTTCACTATCTCATATTGCTTCATGTTCACATCTTTAGATGATTATCTTACATATTGATATTGATAATATTTACATCTTCATGAAACATTGTTACTTTTCTTATATATGGCTCATCAAGTTATAGGTTATGAACTGTTTTATTATTGGAAGCAACCATGAGGTAAAATAATTCCCTTGATCTTATGTCCTTACATGATTACCTTTCTATTTTGAATGCTTATTGTGCATTACATGATTCTATCTTTGTTGTTATTATATATGCTTGTTCTTTACATAATATCCTTTATGTAGTATTATATGATTGATGTTCTTTATATGATGTTATTATTTCCCCCTTACCTCCAATTCCTTTCACATGCTTTGTATGAAAAAAATTAAGGGGGTGTATAAATTACCACTAATATTTCTTCATGATTATGGCTATAGTGATACACTTATTAATTTTTGTTACCAAATAGAACTTTATATGCTACCTAAATGTAGTATATTTCTCTAATATCAAATTCCTCATCATCACATTTTCAAATTCATTTCATATACCATATCTACCATTATCATTTACATTTATTTGTGTGATTAGATTCATTTTCACACAGTTGAAAATTTTATCACTTTTAATAATAGGTGGAGTTTCTCATCCCAATCATTTTAATTTTACCATTTTTAATATAGTTCCTTATAGAAATTTGTGATTATAATCATTTAAAAATTCTTAATATATGACACTCATTGCATGGTTTCTTATTTTGAAATTTTCAATAGATTTATCATTACAAGGAAAAAAAAACAAAAAACAATATGTATATTTAAGTAGATTTATAGCCATTGAGTATTTGAAAAATATTTTATTTTTTATGTTGAGTACCTACTTTATTTTACATGCATCCAACTATTAGTAGTTCATATACACATAAAAGAGGGGGGTGAATTTAAATATAAAAATTACATGCACATTCTCTTTTCCCTTATATTTTGGACCCTCTTTGATTAGAGTGTCACAAATGCAATATAAGTGTACAAGTAGCATATTCTTGTGTGAGTTCAACTCATGAAATCACCATATCTTGATCCCTTTGTAACTCATCCATATGACTTAATAATGATTGATATATCACCCTCATTTATCACCTTAGATAAAATATATAGGTGGGGACTTGACCTAGGTCACTTTCAAAGTCATAGATCCAAGTTGCCCTAATTTTTTAAAATTTGAATTTGAATTCAATCTTGTTGATTCCATGCAACTAGATATTTTTAGTCAATCTAGTGCATGTTTGTATTTATATGTTCTTGGTTGTTGTAACACCCTGCCAAAGAACCCCAGAGGACAACCCATCTCACTACAATATCGAAACAATTTTTTTTAAAGAGAAATAACATGAAATGTAAATCTTATCTACCATAGCATATAAGCTAAGCTATGTCCTCTAAGGTTATATGACTGCATTACGAACATACCTACTGAACAAGATCTAAAACACATCATAGATTAACTAAAAACAAGAGAGTTCATTTCAAATCCATTGCATCAAATGAGTAAGCACATCCATTTCCATACATGACATCAGATACATAATCATTCAAGATCGTATAATAAGAACCAATGAGTACATATACAATTTCAATTACATGGAATTACATCACTACATTGTTACAAGTTTACATCAATGCTTCCCTAAATAGATTGAGAAGAATACAACAAGCTTACATTACATGATATAAATGAGATACATATATAATGCACAACATGTGCAACTATCTCACGAACTAGAACAAGATCCAAAACCTGCTACATAAGGTACATCCTCCACACTCACGAATAACAGCTGGCAAACCCAATGGAGGAAAAGGCACAATCCACCTAACCATGTGGAACCCTAAGGCCCACCCCCTATGCTAGGAGATAAATGTAAGGTCCCACTACACAAAACAGTCAAGAAGATAGTAACACAACACCAAAGGGCTAACAAGACTCCAACATACTATGTACAACATAACATCACATAACAAAGACACAACTTCCAAAGACATGCAAACAATAAAGGGGAACACAAGACAAGGGAATGCTAGGTTGCAACAGGGAAGAGTGTCATTGCATGGTCCTGGCATGGGTTATCTTGACAGTCTCTCACTAGATGTCGGCCACCATCTATGGTTATCTTGATAGTCTCACACTAGATGTTGGCGCCATAGGGTGACACATGTAGAACCAACTTTCCTTTCGTGAGGACAAAGAAGTTGATCTTTCCAACCAAGCCTTCTCAACCCATCCTTAGCCTAAACGAGCACTATAGGCATGGGTGAGGCATCCAATTATCTTAATTAGAGTGAAATTCTACCCAAACCCCTAGTTTATTAATTATGTTATCACTGAGTTAAGAAACTCCTACATGGGTTATCCTAGATGCCACTTTGTGCACTGACCCCCATAGAGAGCCACTCCCCCTACTAGCATCTAGAGACCCAACACATCAAATAGGGTAAAGCCATATTTCACACAAAACATAATCATAGAACACATATCCAGAGCAAGGCATGAACCATCTTGCTCACCAATCACAACCACATCAATATGAAGTATTGCAAAGCTAAAACCCTCATGTACCCATCTCAAGTATAAAATCAACCAACTCAAAAGAACATGCATGTAGTTCAATCAATTAAATACTCTCCTAAGCCTCTGGAAGCAACCTAGACAACTTTACACAAAGATTCCCAATTAAATCAATAATCTAACTCACATAAATTTCACTTGCATAATACAAATCAATTTCACAATAAAACAATAACCACATTATCAACATATAATAGCCATCGTTGATTACATAAATGTAAAATAGACATCATTTTAAAAGAGCATCACATTTATCTATTCTAATAATTTCCCCATGTAATTAAATCACCTTCTTTTCCTTATGTTTAATTTCCAATTCAACTATCATATGTAATTAAACATATACATAGATAATTATATATATAACGCCATAATTGGTGAATATATTTATATGTATACATATTTAAATGTATGTATATAAATATACATTTAGAAGATAGCTTATATTTATAACAAAATTAATTAAACAAACAACAATTTTGCATAGTAAACATTCACATTCAATGTACATCATATATATATAAGTATATATGCATATATATATATATATATA
>VDFB02281492.1:476782070-476815945 GCA_007258455.2 Sequoia sempervirens
GAAAATGTTGGAATTGAAGATATTGAACATGATATTGAAATTGGGAATGAAATTATTCAAATTGATATTGAAAATGTTCAAGGTGAAAATGTTGGAAATGAATATTTTGAACATAATATGGAAGCACGTGTAAATTATGTTTCGCCAAATTACATAAGAAATGAAGAACCTTGTGTGGAAGAAAGCCATATTCCAAACTCAAGACCTTCAAAAACCCCTAAATGGTTAATTGAAATTGATGAGAACATTATAAACAATTTGAAGGCAAGAGGTCCGGCGAACCATTTGGTTGTGGGCTACAAGACTTTTCAACCAATATTTTAGTGTTAATACATTGACCAAGCAATTCCAACTTTTTGTACAATTGCTAAAGATACAAAAGATGAGACCTTTGCTAGCCAAATTGAAGATTTGTGTGAAAAAAAAGACAAAAAATTCTATTATTGTCAAAAATCTTTTTAATGCTCTCAAGTATATTGGAAAAAATAACAAGGAAAAAGATAAGAGAGCTGCTTGGAGAGTCATTACAACCACCCTAGTAAGCCATCAATTGAAAAAGGATCACTTTATGAGACAAACTTGTATTGATTTTGACATAAATCGTAAAACTTTGGATAGAGCATTTGCAAGAAGAGAAAGAATAGATGATCCTCTTCAAAATGATACATGGGCTTTTGTTGGGAGGCTTCCACATGTTGATAAGAAAACAATTAATGTAAAGTAGGTAATTCAGCAATTTTGGCATGATAACTCTAGAGTATCACCCAATTCAATGGATGTTTTAAAGTTAAGAATTGGCAATCAAGACTGTACACCACATCCTAAACATTTCTTGGAATCAAGCCAAACAATGTTGTTCAAAAATTTCATTGAAACACATCCAAATATGGAAATCTCACAAAGGACTTTTGAAGGTTTGAAGCCATTTTATTGTGTGCCTCTTAAGATTTGTAATACTTGTTGTTGCAAATATCATGTGGAGTTTTCAATGTACCATGAACTATTATGCTATATCCATTCTACTTTGCATACTAATGAAATGTTGCAGGAGTGTGGTGCAATGCATCTTCCGAAATCATCAAGGGACTTTTGAATCTATTTTTATGTTCTAGAATTGGTTTTTTCTATAGAAATGATTGTTTAAATGTGGGGTGCTCACAATGTAATTCAGCTTGTCAAAGTTTGTTCAATGTTTTTCATGAGTTAAACATGAATTTGGAAGGAAAGAAGCTTGTTGAGAAAAAGAGATATGAGATAGTCAAATATACTTTTTAGAGTGGAGAATGCTCGTATGTTTTATTGGTTAAGTAGAATGCATGAAGAGAGGGGTGTACCTCATATTTGGAGTTTTTTTGAAGTTGGGCATGGAAAAGGGGAGCATGATGGAGCAGATGCATGTGTAAAGAGAGCTCTAGTTAAGGAGAAATTGAAGATTTCAGGAGCAAAATTCAATGATGCACATTCTATTACATTTGTTGAAGATTGTAGTTCAACATTGAAATACTCAAAGAGGACCGCGGTTCAGCGGTCGCCTTGAATTCTTTTGGTTGGTTGAGGAGGGTATAGTGGGAGGCAGATTGGATTGTCATACAATCAAAGATTCTACAAAGATGCATTCATTTTGAAGCTCAGATGCAAGCACATGGACCATTTGGACACGAGAGTTGGCTTATTTTTGTCAGAGTTGTATTTAGTGCGAGTGGGATCAATGCGAGTCAAGAAAGTGGGTGGATACATGGGCTCCATAGTATCTAAATCCTTTATCTCAAACAATATCCATGACAAATGACACAACGGAAACTTCAGTTGATTAAGAATGCTTTCAAATCTACTACAACCAGGACATATTTTTGCAGTTGTTGCACCGTAGGGGAATGAAGAGAGATCAAACTATTAGTTGGATCAATGTGTGCAGGTAAAGCGTAAGCTAACACAACTAATGGAAGATGATGATGGGTTCATGCATCCTACAGGTTTAGTTGTGGTTGCAGGAACTTGGTTGCAAACATACATGATTAGAAAGAATGGAATACCTGCATTTGAAGACTACGAGAAACATAAAACTATTCTAATGTATTCGCACCTTGTTATAGCAATAAATGTTAAGTTGTTGAAGCATCATGCCAAACCAAAGACAAAACAACTATGGACACTTAGTAATGTTGATCATGAAGCAATATTGGATACTCTTAAGCAAAGAGATGACCCTTCAGGCACACTTGAATAGCATATTCAAGAATGGAAGGTACAATGCTTAGGTTCATTATGCTTAAGTTCATTAGTGTTCTTTATTTAATACTGATATTTTGTATACTATTTCAATGCAGGTGTGTTTAATAGTGATATTTTGTATGTACTTTTGCAATATTTTTGGCACGATTGATCATGGACCTGCTACAACAATAGCTAGCTTTGATCCTTTCAGAGAGGTATGTGACATATTACAATAATATAGATTGGTTATTCAAAGCATCTTTTATATTTTGCATTACCATCTCATCATCAATTAGGTCATTTAGAATAATATAGATTGGTTATTATAAGCATCTTTTATAGTTTTCATTACCAATTCATCATCATTCAGGTTGTTTAGATTAATATAGATTTGTTACTCTAAGCATCTTTTCTATTCTGACAATATAGATTTATTATTTGACAACTTTTGCGATATTTTTGGCATGATTGATCATGGACCTGTTGCAACAATAGCCAACTCTGATCCTTTCGGAGAGGTATGTGACATATTACAATAATATAGATTGGTTATTCTAAGCATCTTTTCTATTGTATGTAGTTTAACTGCTACCTTGATGGTTTGTACAGGTGCTTGTCACTCCAAAATGTCAACATACTACTCTTGTGGAAGACTGTGCCCTGAATGCCTCCAATAGGAAAAATTTGTAAAATTTGAATTTTCAAATGTGAAACAATGTAAAAAGGTCATAACTTTGTATGGGCATAATCTATATCCAGTGATGTTTTTTGAAATATGGTTCAAATATCTGGAATTGTATAAAGGGTATGTTTAAAATGTAAAGGGGTTTGTATTTTGGAAACTCATAGGTTGAAATAGTCATACAAGTGTATGCTTTGTTACTGTTATTGGGACAATTCTATAAGAGCTTTTTGTACTTAATCAAGCTACAACTGGAGCTTTTCTTCCTGGTTCTTCCCTGTCGGTATGCTCGTTTGAACCAGGTTTTGTAACAGCTCCTATTTATATATAATAAATTATAATGGCTTGCCACTTTTGCCAAAAAAAAATGTAAAAAGGTCATGTGAAGGTCATTTCCAATGTAATTGAGTCTTTGATCTAGCAAAGTGGAAACAAGGTATTTGGGTGTGGATGATGTTCAAGTTGATTCAGTAATAGTTTTTTGATGCAAGAGCTAGGTGGCTTTAAACAACACAATTAAAATTAAAGATGATTCAAACTCCAATTTGATCCTCAAACCCAAACTTGGGTGCAACTTCACTAAAATAGGCCCATTTTACAAAGAGACTCATATTTAAACACTTCCCAAACCTCAAATTTTGATGGGGCAGCATTAAACATCCTACCAAACTACCAAAACCATGCTTTTTTTTGGTGAGATAGGCTTTCTAAAGCTCTATTTCAACACACCCTCATTTTTAGCAACTTTCATGAGGTTTATAAGGAAGTCAATTTTTCCAACCTTGCCACACCCTATAAACTCATCAAACATGTCTATTAGGACCTGCACAAGCTTGATCCAACCTTAAATATTAATACCCCCACGTTTCATTGACATTAGCATGTTGTAACCACCATTTTTCACCTAATTTCACTCATTTTTGCCATGCATGGCAACTCACCAACTCAACTACAGACCTTTCCAACTCTTTAAACCCACATAGTCACCTTATACAGTCCTAATAACATCTACCATGGCCATACCATCGAGCTTCAAACCATACAATAGATGGTATGGCATTTTAGCACTTTGGACTCTTAAGGGAAATCGTTGGTCCAATGTAGCTCGAAGTGATTCAACATATTTAGGTGCAAAAGAGAACCATCACTAGCGTAAATGTACCCATCCAGACATGCTGGAATAGTCCATTTGGTCGTACGAGTTATAGAATGAAAGTTGCACCACTTTACAACTTTGCTTGCTTGCATCACGACAACTTTCTCTCGAAGCGCTACATCACCACGAAAAATTCCTCGAGAGATAGAAAAGGGTAGAGAGGGGTTGGCACAGAATGGTCCCCAACATGATCTGTAGTAGCCTTAGATATAGAGGAATCTATAAACATCTGGTTTGAGAAATAGCCCTTCAAAGATTGTTGCCTTTGCTTTGGACTCTTAAGGAATCGTCAATCAATGTAGCTCATAGTGATTGGTGTATTTGGGTGCAAAATAAATCCATCCCTAGCATAAGTACCCATCCCGGGATGTGTGTGTTAAGATACGATGTTTAGTCATATATGAGTTCGCAGAATGAAGTTACACCACTTTGCAACTTTACCTTGCTTGCATTTAGCAACTTTTCCTCAATTGAAAACTCATCACCGAGAGGTTATTGTATATGGTCCCAACATGATTCCATAGACTCAAAAAGAGAGTTTGTAAGCATCACAGTTTATGAGAAATAGCCCTTCAAAGATTGCTTCCTTTTAGCAGTTTAGACTCTTAAGGGAAATCGTCCATCCAATGTAGCTCAAAGTGATTCGGCATATTTGGGTGCAAAGAGGAACATCCTAGTGTAGCGTACCCATCGGGGCGTGTTGGAGCGATGCGTTTTGGTCGTCTGAGGATTCGCAGAATAAAGTTGCACCACTTTGCAACTTTACAACTTTGCTGCATTTGACAACTTTTCCCCTCAATGAAAACTCATCACCACGCGAGAGAATTGCTCCAAAATAGAAAAAGCCAAGAGATTTTATTGTAGATGGTCCCAACGCAATCCATAGCCTCGGTCTCGTCACGTAAACATCATGGTTTCTAGAAACGCCCTTCAAAGATTGTTGTCTTTTTTTAACACTTTGGATATCTTAAAGGAAATCGGTCAATGTGGCTCCGGTGATTCGACATATTGCGGAACAAGGATGCATCCCTAGCATAAGCGTACCCATACGGATTGTGTTGGAACGATCTTTTTTTTGGTTGTATCCAGATTGTAGATGAAAGTTGCACCACTTTATAACTTTACATTGCTTGCATTTGGCAGCACCTGGCTATGAAGCTCATCACCAAAGCAGCCAAGATGAAAAAACCAAAAGTTATTGTAGATGGTCCCAACAGTCCGCTGGCCTCAAATGGAGACTGGCAAAGCATCTGGAGTTCGAGAAATAACCCTTCAAAGATTGTTTCCTTTTAGCACTTTGGATTCTTAAGGGAAATCGCTGGTCCAATGTAGCTCATAGTGATTCGGCATATTTGGGTGCAAAAGATGACTATCCCTAGTGTAAATATATCCATTCGGACATGTTGGAATGATTTTTTTGGTTGTACGAGTTGCAAAATGAAAGTTGCACCACTTTGCAACTTTACATTGCTTGCATTTGACAACTTTTCCCTCAACTGAAAAACTCATCACCACAAGAAAAAACCTTTGAGATAGAAAAAACTAATAGAGATTATTGTAGATGGTCCCAACACGATCCCATAGCCTCAGACAAAGAGTTTGTAAGCATCACGTTTTCCAAGAAATGGCCCTTCAAAGATTATTTCCTTTTAGAACTTTGGAATCTTAAGGGAAATAGCCGATCCAATGTAGCTTGGAGTGATTCGGCGTATTTGGGTGCAAAATAGGACCATCCCTAGCGTAAACATACCCATCTGGACATGTTAGAATAGTCTATTTAGTTGTACAAGTTGCATAATGAAAGTTGCACCACTTTGCAACTTTATACTACTTGCACCTGACAACTTTTCCCTCAACTGAAAACTCATCACCATAGGAAAACGCCTCTGAGATAGCAAAAACCGAGAGAGGTTATTGTCTATGGTCGCAACACGATCTCGTAGCCTCATACAGAGAGTCTATAAGCATCACATTTTCTAAGAAATGGCCCTTCAAAGATTGTTTCCTTTTAGCACTTTGGACTCTTAAGGGAAATCGCCAGTCTAATGTAGCTTGGAGTGATTTTGGCATATTTGGGTGAGGACCATCCCTAAGCGTAAAGCGTGCCCATCCGGGATGATGTTGGGTTGTTTTGGTGGAGTAGCGAGTTCTGGAATGAAAGTTGCACCACTTTGCAACTTTACAACACTTACATCGACAACTTTTCCTCTGGCGAAGAGCGCTTTCGTCTGCAGGCTACCTCGAGATAACCAAAAATAAAGAAGTTATTATTAAATAATAAGTGCAATTGAGGAAATTATCATATTATTGATTAATTAATTAAGTCCATATCACTTTAGTTGCTTAAAATAAACTTAGGCACATTAATAATTATTTAATGGACTATTGGTACTGGGTTGCGTTTGCTGAACGAATGTCTAATGCATGAAGCGTTGCCGGGCATGTTGTTTGCATCGCTGAAATCTTGTTTTCTTCTTGCTGGGTTCATGTTTGGGCTGGTTTTCTGGCACGCTTGTGTGAGCCTTGATTTGTAGCCCACTGGGATTTTTGGAGAAATCATTGTAGAGTTCATTGAGTTCCTTGAGGGGTATCATTCAGCAGGTTTATTTACATACGATGTTTTGTCGGATCAAATCGGCGGGCTTCACCATTAGTTCAAATTGCTAGAAAAAGTCGGGGATTAGCTTTATTTTGATTTTAGTCGCTCGTTTGCCGGAATCCATGAGGGTTTCCGCGGCTCGATGATTTTTACACCAAGCTCTAAGGTAGCCCAGCTAAATTTTTAAGGCATTTTTAAGGAACAATATGAGGTCACCATTGCATTAGTAGCAACCAAAAACTAAAGTCGCTCTTCGTTTCATTTGATTTTGGAGAAAGTTGATTACGAGGCAAAAAAAATTGCCAAGGAGGCCATATGGCCTCCCTAACATGCTCCTGAGGCACGAAAAATGAAAAAAATAAAAAAATGTGCCTTTGCCTGCAGTTCAAAACCTTTCTGCCACCTAGTGGCCACCGATCTTCCGCCACCACCAATCTCCACCGCCCAAACGTCGTCGGTCCCTTTCAGCCCCCAAGGGCCCCATTTGCAGTCAGCTCTAGTCACAGGGGGACTGGGCGCTATGCACCCAACCCCTCGCCAGGCTCCAAACACCTACCCTGGTCATATGGATGACCAAGGGCTCCACCATAGCCCCTAGCCCACTAGCCCCTAGTTGCGCACAGGACCAGGACCTTATTTTTTTTAGCCCCCCAGGGTAGCATGTAGGCCAAATTGGCCTTTCTAGAGCACTTTTAAAAAATCAGGCGTAACTTTTGCGTACGATGTCCTTTTTTCACAAACGAGATACTGTTGGAAAGCTAATTCTGACACCAATCTAGTGGTGAAGGTAGATTTTTCTGATTTTTCTCCAATTTTATTTTGAAGGTCCTTGAACTCAGATGTTGTTGTTTTCACTCCAGAGGGCATATCTTTTGATTCGCTTATCCTTTTTTCGCCATTATTGCGGTGTTGGAAAGATGGTCCAGTCCTCTACATAGATCTAAGGTTCATTTTTATCAGGGAGGAATATGTGAAAATTGGTTTGTGCATACACTCTTTTTTGTTTTCATGCACTAGGTTTGCATTTTCTCTTTCTTTTATGCATGTTTTGCATTCTCTCCTTTTACAATAATGGGTTATTGTAATAAATGAACTTATATAAAGTTCCATTAGGGGGGATTATTGCATAATAATTTGATTAAAGTGTAGTTTCACTTTGATCTCCATCTTGATTTTGATGACAACTTGCATGGGTTGTATCCGGTTTCTGTAGTTTCTTTTGGCCACTTCTTACTTCTAGTTTGACACATATCAGATTCACAATGGTTCACACTTCAGATTGAGAGCCTATGGTTAATGATCCACATTGGGTCACATCTCAGTTTGATGGCCACTAAATTTTTGGTTAATGTTCCAGAATCTTCATGGTACTTGCTCCTATGGATCAGTTTTAGTCACAGTTTGGCATCGGCATTGAGATACTCGGCTTCCAGATTCTTTCATCATATCATTCCCTCTTATGGGGGGAATCATTTCTATCTACTGTTGCTTTATGGATTCCAAGGTTGTTCCATTTTGTGAGTTTTCTAGTGTTCCATGGCATCGGGTCTGTTGTTGCATTATTATGATTCTGTCTGATTCCTTCAGTGACTCTCATATGGTTTCTTGTAGACAGAAGTATCTTTCCTTGCTTTCCAGATTGCGGTTCCAGTGTTACTCCATAGTGTTCTTCCAATGCTTCTTGCAGTAGGTCATCTCATTGTAGGGGGGTTTTGTCCCACTAGGTTTTCCTTCTCTGCCTCATTATTCATTTGTACATGGGTACCTGATTAGGCCTTGTTGTCAGGACCCATTCATGCTTTCATGCATCTTTTACTTAGTGTTTTAGCTACTTCTTAAGTTCATCTTAAGGGGGGGTGTTAGAGTAATAAGTTATTCCACTTAATTAATTACATCATATTGATTAATTAATTAAGTCACTTATCACTTTAGTTGCTTAAGCTAAACTTAGGCACATTAATAATTATTTATTAATTATTAAGTGTGCACACTAGGGATTTTCCTTTTAGGGTTTCCTTTAGGGTTATGCATACATTACTTTTATAAAGAAAATCATCTCATGTAATTATGAATTCCTGAATAATATTATTTGCACATCTTTATGCAAAGCTCTGCTTTTATTTTCTTTTATGTGGAAGCTTTTTTGGTTTACATGTCTGATCTTGGTTTCTAACAGTTATTGTAGAGGGGCCCAACATGATCTCTTAGCCTTAGACAAAAAAAGATTAGGCATCGTTGTTTCTGAGTAACAGTCCATCAAAGATTGTTGCCCTTCTGCACTTTGGACTCTTAAGGGATTTCACTGATTGAACGTAGCTCAAACTGCTTCGATCTATTTGGGTGTGAAAGGGGACCATACCTAACCTAAACATACCCATCCAGACGTGATGTAATAGTCGGTTTGGTCATACGAGTTGTAGAACAAGATTCATTTATGCCCTTACACGTAGTTTTCAGCTTCTAACCGAACTCCAACGTTGATTTTTGTGCAAAAAAAAAGCCATGAGACCATAGCTTGCTTATTTATTTTTAATGGAAACTAGTGGGAAATAGAGTTAAATTCTTCACAAACCTGGTTTGAAGTAATTTCATTCATTTTTGTGCATTTAAGAGGCATTTTACTGGAGGTCAGTCTGTGAGTCCTATTCCAAGGGTTTGAGTGCATTTAAAATGGATTTTTAAGCCTTCCACCCACTGTATCAAGCTATAAATCAATGGATAGGCTTAGTTAGGATAGATAAACATGTTTTCAGTTTTTCTTGTGCAGGGGAGGTCAGCATTATGATTTTTGGTGATGCCCTAGATGGCATTTGGGGTGTTTTTGTATGAAAAAGTGAGGTTAGAGAGGGTAAAAGTTGGAATTGTTTGAGAGCAGTCACTTTTATTGTTATTTTAAGCTTGTGTAGGGTTATTCAAAGGTGTTGGAGTTTGTGGTAAAGTTTGGGGAAGTCTGGAAGTAGGTTTTTCAATAAACCCTTGCCAAATTTGAGCAATTTGAGGGTTTTGTGGAATAGGGTCTTAGAGGGCGAGTTCCAGAGGATAAATGGGAAGATTTGAGGCTTTGTCATATTTTGAGTGCTGCCCCCAGCAATTTTTAGGGTCTGTGAAGTGTTCCAAGGGTGGTTGCTTTGGAAATTTGGCCTATTTGGCTAGGTTGAGCAGTGTAGTTTGCATGATTTGTGAAAGTTGTTCCAAAGGAGTCCTATGTGAGTTGAAAGTATGTTGAAGGGGACTAAAATGGGTGTCTATAATGATGATTAGTTGCAAGATTTGTCAAAGAGATCTGAGAGTTAAGTTGAGAAAGGTGTTTAGGAATCCCTTGTATTGTGAAAGTGAGTGGTTTTTCATCCTTGGTTGCATCAACTAACCATCAACTAGTCCTCTATTTCCAAGGTGCTCTTGCACCATTTTCCAAGCATCCATATAGCCTGTTTGAAAGCACCTATTTTAGGCTTTTAGCCATATCAGCAAGGCAGTGAACTGTTTGATAAAATGCTTTGGTAGACGTACGAAAAAATGTGGTAGCATATACAAGGCAGTGAACTGTTTGAAAAAATGCCTCAAAAAAATGTGGTCTCATGGTGATGGAATGCCATGACAATCTATAGCATTTTTCTTGTCATGGCATTCCATTAGCATGAGACCACATTTCTTTGAGACATTTTCTTTAAACAATTTATTGCCTTATTTATATTATTGCTTACTATTATGGCTTGTTAGATTCTTTCCAAGCATCCATAGCTTGTTTGAAAGCACTTGTTTTAGGATTTTAGCCATAGCAGCAAGGAAATTAAATGTTTGATAGAATGCTTTGATAGACATGTATGAAAAATGTGGTAGAATAGACAAGGCAGTGAAATTGAAGTAATTGCATAACTTCTTAGGTTGACTTTGTAAAAACTATATTGTAATTGAATTTTTTTCATCTATCAGCATCTAGTTGTTAGTTATGCAATGCGAAATAATGCTTTGAGTTTGAAATATGTGCAATGCAATGTAATCAGCGATATGAATATAAAATACATAATATAACCATTCTTTTTTATGCTATTGTAGATTCATATTTAACCATTGCTCAAGATTAAATTTTCAAAGAGTTTAATCATGCACATGAGGAACAAATTAAATTTCGATTGTCAACTTCTATATATCAAACTATCCAATAATAAAGTGTATGTCCATATACAAAAATGGCATCGACGCCAACTCAAATAAAGTTTTACAAAATGTGGCATATGCCATCTCAATATCTATTCAAAATTTACATGCCAAAATGTCTATCTCATCCTAAACTACTGGTGGATCATCAAAATGGAGCCTCTTTGAAGCACTCTTTGGCTCTAAAGGTAGTTGCACAAGAAAAATTCAAACCACAATTGAGATTAGTTATACTATATAATTTAAAATTGAATAATTAACATCAAAATCAATATACATTGAATTTTAATTGAACTCTAAAATTGAAATCTTGATTACCTGAAATATACGTCTCTTCAAAGGGTCAGGAGTCCTAGAATATGCTTCTCTCAAAGAACCAATGAAACCAACTTTTGAAATTTCAATCTATATATGTGAAAAAAAACATAAAATTGATCCAAGTTAGCATACAATTGTCAGTAATAGGAACATATTTACCAAACACAAAATAAAATAAACACATACCTCGTTAGGATGATCTTTTTCTTTATCTCCTTCAGGTGTTTTGACACCTCCTCCTTGAGGTGTTTCCACACCTACTCCTTGAGGTGTTTCAATACCTACTCCTTCAAGCATTGTGACACTTGTCAACAATGATGTATAGCTCATAACCGCCTATACATAAAAATGACAAGTACATATGAAACTACCAATCTATTTCAATGTATATATAATCAATATAAGATCTTAAAAATCTTAATTCAATCAAATTTGAGTTCAATTACCTTCCCCTTATCTAACATTGTGCCTCCATAGTCTAGACAGGGTTGCACCTTGCTCGCAACTAGGTATTTCCTACAAGAGGAAAATAAGATAAACATATAAGTTATTATATAATTTTAGTAATGACAATTCAAATGACAAGCAAGTATATAATAAAAAAATGTAAACAAGTGAGTGCGAAAATATATATTGTGTGCATGTCGAGGCCAAATAAAATGGCCCTAAGGGTTCTATCAATCACCTATGTGAGCTCCTCCTCAGACATCAAATGTTAAATAGACCATGTAAATAAATATTAGTACTTGATACTATCTCTTATTAATATTCATTTAAAAAAAATGCAAGTTATGAATTTACAACTTAAATCTCACCTGTGTAACTATTCCAACGTCCCCCTCTCTAGCAGGAGATGAGTCTATGGGGTGAACTCCACTCCCCTACGTCTGATCTCCTATAATGTCCACATCATGGAGGTCATAATCAGAAGTGATTAAGGGATGCTCAACGGGTTGTACAAGAGGACCCAAGCATATCTGGTGGCACATAGTGCAAGTATGTGGCACACAAATATGTGGACCTAAGGAGGATGATGCAACAACATTAGATCCATCGCCAACATCACCAGAATGTGGATGAGCTATTGTAGAAGTATGGGAAACCAAAAGACCACTCAAAGAGTGAATAGCCTAAATAGTCTGTGTGGTTGCATCCTTGATAATATCTAGATGATGTACTAGAGGTGGCAAAGGAAGGGGAGGAGGGGGAACATATGGGCGCTGGACTACTCTAAGTGCCCCTAGTCTATCCTGGGGCATACCTCCACCGATGCCCTGGAAGGGTTTAATGTCAAAGTAATTGACATGATGCCCTAACACAAAATCAACATATAATTTTTTAATAAATTAAAATGGTATATCACTATTTTTGTTGTGTGGTTTATCAAAAAACCATACACCAACGATCCCAAAAGTTATCTACAATGTCCTTATTCGTGCACCATTTTATATAAAGTTTTGGTTTATTAATATTAACTAGCAAACCGGTGCGGGGGTTAATGAATAAAGAGGCTATTTGGGCTTTTTTTATTTGGAGATCTTTCACATCATCGTAAGACAATCCACAGGAGTAATATTCCCTCATGGTTTCTTGCCACGAAAGAAAGGCATTATGTTGGGTGGAGAGGGTTTCTATATTTTTAATTATTTCCTACAATGTGTTTGTCATCTAGGATAATCAAGGGATTCTCTTATAAACATCACAAATTCCCCTCAATTGCTCCAATTTTTCACCAATTAAGTCTTCAATTGATGGGCGCGGAGGTGGTGGAGCGTTTGGCATTTGTGCATTTTCATTCTCAGCTATAATACCTGATTAAAGTTCAAAACTAATTAATCTAATTGAAATTACACAATATAAATGAAATTATTGTAAAAAAAACCTAGTTTTTAATAAAAATTAAAAAAAAACCCTACTTTTTAACAAAAATCCATAACAAACTCTAGTTTTTAATAAAAATATATAAACAACGCTAGTTTTTAATAAAAATCCATAAAAAATATTAGTTTTTAATAAAAATCCATTGTAAACTCTGGTTTTTAATAAAAATAAAAAAAACCCCTACTTTTTAATAAAAATCCATAAAAAAACTACTTAAAATTATACAAAACTAATAGAAAAATTGATTAAAACAAAAATAAAACCAAAAACTTACCCTAGAAATCAGATATCTGCTTGAAATCAGACATTTGATCTGCAAACGCCACTCTCACTGCCTGCACTCAACTTTAAAATGCTTCAAATGATTTTAAAAGCCCGTTGATATCTATTTATACCCGATCCAAATCGGATATCCGATATGTGATTTTTGCCTTGGGCATTGCTTTGGAGCAATGTATTGACACCCAAGCTAGAAAAAAGTCAACTCAAGATTTTTGTATTTTTTGGTCAATGCAAAACACAACTTTTTTCACATCACCACTTTTTGGCCCATCATGATCCTGCACATACCCAGATATACGTAGAAACCCAAGATGGAAAAACTACAATGAGAATAGTTGCTTGGATATACTATCCAAATCCAGCCTCACAATGCAGGAATATAATAAGGGAATTTAAAACATGAAGTAGGCACCAACCTACTGGAGACACAAATCCTCAATTGTTTTTGTAGGCACCAACCTATTGGAGACACCAATACCCAATACAAAGATTTGAGCACCAACTCAATAAGTAAAACACAAGTCCTGCCGGATTACAAAGATAAATCTTGTGGAACTTCAATGTTGATTACATATATTACACAAGATTTGAACTTGCTTCAGACACTCTCTTACACTCATTATGATCTTCTAATGATGGCACATAATGATTGAGATGCAACTCACATTGAATAATATTCGCTCACACAACTTCTCTCACACTCACTCACAATCTCTTACATTCTCGCATACACATAATGTGAAGTGAGATCTAAATTATATAAAAGACATTACATTAACATCAACTTAAGTCATCTAGGGATCTATAATTAACAAGGATGGCATAAGGTGGACCTAAATTCAAATTACATGAAACGTGTAATAGGTTGGTCCTAAATTAAATGTGTTTCCACCAAAAGAATACAATGTGCACTTTCATAGGAATCTTAATATGGACCAATATTATCATCCCATGCTATCTCTAATTGATGCACACTACTAGCCATTGCCACACAGTTCTAGAACCATCACTGGTTAAATAACTAGCATAGTGACCCTTTTGTCACTCCAAACTTTTTGCATGCTAAAGATAACTTCTAAGAACTCTGGAATATGATAGAACATGTGTAGACATTCTCCACCTTACACATCACTCCCTTGCCATCAATGAACTCCTTTGACATCAATGACAACCTGTGTTCAACAATCTCCCCCTCTGTCATTGATGACAAATAGAAAAAATTTGGCCAAAAACGAAGATAAATCTAATGTTGTCAAGATCAAGAAACCACCTCACATTGATTCCCACTTTCTCCCCTTCAAAGGATTTTGCATTTTGAGTCCTATTTCCCTTTGGCATCAATGGAAAATGTCAAATGCTTTTTTGAAACTCTACACAATTTGAAATCTTATTTCCCAAATAGACTCCCCCTGATTCCATACCATACTAATTCTGAAAACACTCTAAAAGACCACCAAGTCTTCTTGTGGTAGGGAGACAATACTCCCCATAAACATGTGCTTCCTCTTGATTCAAGAGGGAGCCACAACTCCTAGCTTCTTCTAGAGAAACTCAAAAGTCTCCTTAGGAAGTGGTTTTGTGAAAATGCCTGCTACTTGTTCCTTGGTTTCAACATACTCCAACTTAACTTCTTTTTCTACAACCTTCTCCCTCAAAAAATGATACTTGATTGCAATATGATTTTTCCTTTAGTGAATTACTAGATTCTTTGAAATGTTTATAACACTAGTATATCACAAAGAATGGAAATGGGTTCATCAAACTCAATCTTCATCTCCTTTAAATTCTACTTCATTCATAATTTTTGAGTGCAACATGAAGCTAATGCAATGTATTCTATTTTTTTGTGGATAATGACATTGAATCCTTCTTCTTTATTTACAAAGACAAAATACTGTCACCAAGGAAGAAAGCTCTCCCACTTGTACTCTTTTGATCATCTATGCTTCTTGCCCAATCTGCATTAGTGAATGTAGTCAGAGTGAAATTTTCACTCTTGGGATCCCACAAACCAAAATCCATTGTAGCCTTCAGATACCTGAATATCATCTTTACTACTTTGACATGGGTTTTCTTAGGTGTTGCCTGAAATCTAGCCACCATAGAAACTACTTGAATTATATCTTGTCTAGATGCAATCACATACAATAAACTACCAATCATGGATCTATACAAGGTTTGGTCTGTTGGAGTAGATTCATTATATTTACTCATCTTTACATCTACTAACTATAGGTGTACTCATCAGTTTGCATTTCTCCATCTTGAACTTACTTAGCATTTCATTTATATACCTTTTTTTAGAAATTAATATGCTGATTAAGAAATATGTAAACCAAGAAAGAAATTTGATTCACCAAGCATTGACATTTCAAACTCACTATGCATTGCATTCTAGAACTCCTTACACATATCATCACTAATTCCTCCAAAAATAATGTCATCAACATAGACAACAACAATCAACAATTGATCACCTTCTATTTTCATGTAGAAATTTCTATTTGTGCTACCTCTTTGGAACCCTTGTTGTTGTAGATACCTATCCAACTTGGAATACCATGCTCTAGGAACCTATTTAAGTCTATAAAGTGCCTTCTTTAGTCTGCACACAAAATCTAGATTAACTAAACATTGGAACCTTTATGGTTTCTCAATGTAAACTTCTTCTTCTAATTGTCCATTCAAAATGTTGACTTCACATCCATCCAATACACCTTGAAGTTCTTAAATGTTGATAAGGCTAAAAACATTTTGATTCCCTCCAATCTTGCTACCAAAGAAAATTTATCCTCAAATTCAATTCCTTCAACCTAAGAATATCCTTTACACACAAATTTGCCATTATTTTGGATCTCTTCTCCATCTTCATTAAACTTGTTTCTAAAGACCCACTTGGTACCAATAACATTCTTGTCTTTAGGTCTTGGAACCAGTTCCCAAGTTTCATTTTTCTTTATCTGAGTCAGCTCTTCCTCCATATAATTTATCCATCCTTTCTCTTTACTTACTTTTGTATAGGACCTTGGTTCAATTTTTGATAGTAATGCAAAGTGTACTTGCTCATTTTATTTCTCAATCCTTCTCTGGGTTTGAACTCTACTATTTTTATCTCCAATAATCTAATCTTCAAAATGATTTTTCTGGACATACCTTACCAAATTCTTTGTAATAGTATTCTCATAATCAACTTTTGAGCCTTCATCACTACTATAGATTGGTTCTTCATCATCTTCTACTTCTAGAAAATTAGTAGAATATATTGTCTCATCAATACTTACATTTATACTTTAAACAATCCTTTTCAATCTTTTATTATAACATCTATATGTAAGGAATCTAAGGTAGCAAAACAACTTCCTACACTAACCTTAAGAGGAGAATAGTGCAAAACTTTTACAAATCTTTAACAATTACAAAAACTTAAACATAAATAAACAAAAATATCATGCATACCAAAACACAATGATTTACGTGGGGAAAACCCTTTTGGGAGAAAAATCCCACATTCCTAAAGCCACCCAATATATTATTCAGAATCAAAATATTACAATATACTTGCAGAGCAAGCTTCTCACAGGAGTATCACCACCAGAGATCAAGAGACAACATGTTCACTATCAAAATCTCAAAATACACCCCTATCTACATACATCCCATCTGCTTATAACAATCTTTTTGGAACCTTCTAGAATTAGGGTTTTACAAGGTCATTTTTCATTTGACATGTTAACTAAAAATCCTTGACGTGTCAATGGGAAAGAACCTTGACATGCTAGTGGGAAAACCTTGACATTTCAGTGGGGAAAAAAAAACCTTGACATGTTAGTGAAAAAAAAAATTGGGGCATTGACCCGAACCCCACATCTTGTTATGAGTGTATAGTATTTACATGATTAGTCACCACATACCAACATACATCCTATCAATAAATCGTATGTAATTGCAAGGTTGAGACATATTTTCCCAACACTATATCCCTTACTTGGCATAGAATAATCAATAAAGATACCTTCATTAGATCTAGAATCAAACTTACCCAAGTGTTCTTCATCCCTCTTGATATAGCACTTGCTTCCAAATGTCTTGAGATGTCTAATTGAAGTCGATCTTTCTCTCCATAATTCATATGGTGTTTTGTCAGTCCTTGGTCTAATTTAAACCTTGTTTAAAATATACATATGGTCTAAACTACTTCTCTCCAATATGTATCTGGTAAACTTTCTTGGCTTAACATTGCTCTAACCATCTCTTGTATAGTCTGGTTCTTTCTCTCATCAACTCCATTTAGCTGTAGAGTCCTAGGAGAAAAAAATTATCTTTGAATACCATGTAGCTCACAAAATTCACCATACCAATCAGAAGTGAACTCTCCACATCTACCAAATCTCAAAACCTTGATAGTTCTTTTGGTTTCATTTTCAACCATAACCTTAAATGCTTTAAATTTCTCAAAAGATTTTGATTTATCTTTTAGAAAAGACCCATATGAATCAAAAAGTAATCCAAGTCATTTTAGAGTAATCATCAATAAGCATCATGAAATACTTATCATCTTCTAAAATATTTGTCCTCATTGGCCCACAAAGACCCATATGAATCAAATGCAATGGCCTTGCAGAACATTCCTTAGTAGGAAATCTAGTCTTTGTTTCTTTTCTTGCATGACATGGTTTGTAGCTGGTAGACAGAGGCTTCTTGATATTTGGCATGTATGTGATCATTCCCTTTGAGCTAATCTTCACAATGTCATCAAAATTAATTTCTTCCAACCTTCCATGCCAAAGCCAACTTTCTTCTTTCTATATAGCAAAGCAATTTTTTCCATTCAACTCATTGAGATGGTATGCATCATTGTTGTTCCCGCTTCCTTCTACAATAAACTCTCTAGTGCCATCCTTTCTTATTTCTCACCCTTTAACACTAAATGAAATCTTGCAACCTTTTTCACACATTTGACTCACACTTAAAAGATTTTGTTTCAATCCTTCAACATACAGAACATCATGAGGTTTTTTCTTACCACCATCAAGACTCAAATTACCCTTACCGATAATCTTCGCAATATAATTATTTCCAAGAGTTACATATCCTCCATCAAACTTCTTGAAATGCATAAGCTTACTTTTGTCTCCAGTCATGTGACTTGAGCATTCACTGTCAATAATCCATAGATCCCTTTCCTTTTGAGCATGTAAGGCAATTTGAGCCACCAAATATTTATCTGATATTTTCTATTCTAGTTTCTTCTTCAAAACTTTATCCAGTTCATTATTTTGACATTTTGCATGTTCTTTCTTTTTTATTTCTGCTAGAGGACTCACAAAATTGCTTCTACAGTTCTTGGCAATATACCCAAAAAATTTGCATTTGTGGCAAATAATATTGAAATTTGTTGGTGGTGTTTTCTGCACAGCAACAACTTAGACAAGATACAAGTATCCTATCTCTCTTGAAAGGTAAATCTCTATCAGCAAGCCTCAAGAGATAACCCCAAGGTCTCTAATGTTAGGTCTTGACAATGCATAAACAACTCAGATAATATGTGAAAATGTTGGTAATCACAAGGGGCCTTACAAATGAACAATGTTGGAAGCGTACTTTGATCAAATGCAACAATATGGTGATAATTTTAATCCTAAAACTAACCCGGATTCAAAATAAATAGAAAAAGAGATAAGGGTTTCAGAGAGAGATTCTAAACTAACTCCTAAGATCAATCACAACAATGATGAATGTTGCAAATGGGAAGATCCCCAATGAAACCAATCTTTGTTTGATCAAGGACAAGCCTACAACTCCATAGAAACGGTGCAATCTTCTGAGGAAACTAAATATTTTCAAACTTTGAATATTCATTCACATACCCAATAACTGGCGCAATGTAAACAAGCATCCACAATTGAACTTATCACAAAATAAGGCCCCGACTAACTTTACACAACTTACAATCAACAAATCGCTAAAAGTATGGACTGGAGATTGATCAACATCATTAACATTTTACCATTATTGCAAAAGAACTAAAATCTAACATCTAACATTGAGAATTGAGAACAAGAAACCATAAACTGTCAAAGATAAATACATTTTTTTCCAAATCAACAACTCGGTTGCATTACTTCTCTAGTATTACATAACAATTTCAAGTCTCTCCTCTCCTACTACTACTGACTTCTCTAACTTAGCCAATTTTGACTTTTATAGCCTCAAACCAACTATTCTAACCTAATCTTAACCCCTTTTACAATTGAGAAGGCACTGGCCTTTTATAGAAAATTACATTTTGAATCAAATGCCAGGATTAAATCAATCCAATGGCTGCAATTACACTTCTAGAAGCATCAAGTTGTTACATTTAATTTGGGAGCTCATGGTACATCATCATCCAATTGCATAAAAGCAATTACATCATGGAACAATGAGAAAACAATATTATGCCAGCTTGTGATTAATGAAAATTTTGATTGGAGGATGAAATCAGCTTCACATGTCTTCCAGAAACTCCTTCCAGTAGTAGATAGTTTGGACACAGATTCTTATGTAGGCTCCACTTTTAATATTTGAATTAAACTCTTCCAGATTTCCCTTTTGGTATGAATCCATATGCAAGTCCCCCTTTTGATTTATTTAATCCTAAAAAATAGATATCATCATTAGTAGCTCGCATGTTGGAAATCCAATCCAAATTAAACTTGAATAAAATCTTGGCCTTTTAAAAAAAAAGCTTACATTTTTTATGGGAACTTTCCATTTTCAAAAAATTTCTATTTTTCAAAAATTTTATTTTCGAAATTTTTCTCCATCTCAAGAATTTCATTTTCGCAAACATTTTAAATTTCCTTTTGGAAAAATTGCATTTGAAAAAATCATTTTGAAAAATTTCGGGATTTTGAGGGGGTCTTGGAAATTTTCAAAAATGGAAATTTTGGGATTTTGAAGGGGTCTTGGAAATTTCGGGGATTTCCATCAAGGACAGAAATACTTGAATTCCCTGCAAGGTCAAAATCCCCTAAACCTCATAACTTTTTTTCTATAAGGAATTTTCAAAAAATTCAAAAAGCAACCCAGCCTAATTTTGCCTCGCTGCTAGTCAGGTGTCCATAGCCCCAACGAGGTTATCATTGTGATTCTCCCAAACATGGCTCTACTACCAGCCAGACGTTCATAGCCCCGATAGAGATATTCAGATACTCTTGATAAGTTGAATTCATTCTTTTGATTTTCAACATTTACTCTTTTTCTTCTTTTTGATATTTCTTTTCTTTTCACTTTTTTCATTTCAACCTGTGAACAATGAAGTTCACACTCAAGGTTGAGAATCACAGTGGCGCTAAAGCAGAAATAGGATTTTTCACCTAACATGACCTCACAAAGATCCCACAACAACCTTAGAATTCTTAAGATGTATGAAAGATATAAGATTTCAGAATACTTCAGGTTCAAATCAAACCAATGACCCATCCTCTTTAAATCAAACATTCTAACTGCTTGACGATAACAAAAGACCTCGACCATCCATTCAAGACACATGATTAAAGTCCATCAATGAAATACTCAGAACAGTCCCAGATAATGAATAATTATTGTGCAGGAAAAACACTTCCCCAACCAAAAAATAGAAAAACCCAAGCCGGAGAAGCAAAGCAACAACCAAACCGAAACCCAAAGTAGACCTAAACTAACCAAAATAGAAGCAAACCAAAAACCATCTAAACTAAGCAACACAAACTAATCCTAAAGCAACCTATCCTAAAGAAAACAAAAAGTAGAAAAAAGAAAAAGAAAAGCAAAGCAAGTTGCATTTATTCAAATCTGAATTATGTACAAAGAGACTCAAAGTGGCTCATGATCAGACGAGGCAGACTGAGACTCATCCCCATATGGTTAATCAATCCATGGACAAGCAACAAGGTGATGGTAATAGTCCTCAAGAATGCAAATTCATCTTTATATTCAGAGAAATAAATCTCCATGTTGCAACATTCAAACTCAACCTCATAATCAGGAATAATCAATAGTTGTGGTAACTCATTAGGACCATGATTAACCCATATGCAAGTTGTCTTTCCTAAACCTCCATAATCAAATTGATAAGATTCAGAATTTTCAGCAAGGAAAGAAACAACCTGATGTTGTATTGTTGTAGACTGAATGTGGTATTCATCATTCTTCAATTGTGAAGAGTTGATATCTATGTCATCAGGAGGTCTCCACTGATGGTACAACAATCCCCTCGTGTTGGAAACATGCAAAATAAAATTGGAGGAATCACTATTTAGTGCAAAGTGAAATTTAGATTGAACAAGTCCAGAATTATCAACATGAAACTTTTCACCTGTTGGAGTATTTCCATGAGGAATTAGTGAGGAAATTGTACAAGTCTTGTCATACACAACAAATTTCTTAGTAGGATGCTCATGAAGAAGCATCACAGGTAGGCCTCTAAGGACATTTTCACTTGCAGTTGTGTGATCATGCCCATCAATTATGACTGTAATATTACTATTTTCAGCATCATTCAAATTTTCTTGCATATCAATATGAGCCACATTAGCTATCTCATCATTGATGCATAAAGTTTGTAAACTTTCAATGCTTAATTCAACAACAAATAGAGAAAAAATAGAATTTGATAAATGAGAGAACTCGTTGAATTCTTCTTCTATTGGCATTGGTTCAAACTCTTTATCACAGTCATCAGGAATGTTGACCACTCCATTAAGCGCTTCCTCATGTTCTTCAAGACATCCATCAGCGACCCATTGAAATTCTTCCATTGGAGACTTGTTTGATGTATCTTTCTGTGTATCCCTTGTATGTTGTAGCAGCTGCACTTGTTCTTCCACCTCTTTTATGGTTGTCTGGCACTGGAAGCATGTGAATTTTGAATGCTCTTCCTCATGCATCCTGCACCAAGCTGGTAGCAACAAGTCATCTAGGCAGACTCTATAACTCGGGCTTGACCAATCTTTCTTAATTTTGGCAACAAACTCTTTATATCTTGTCTGTATTAGATCTTCATCCTAGAAAGGAGGAGCTTGTATGGTAACTCCTTCCTCTTGTAGCTCATCCTCCACTGAATTTTTAGAAATCTGACTAACCTCTATAAGAAAATCCTCTGTTAACTCTAATGCCTTAGATTTGTCTTCCTTATAATCAATCCCTTTCAAAGCCACCTCCACATCAGTTGCAACATCCTCGCTTGATTCAAAAAAAATTGGCTCCTCTGTAATGCATCCTTTGTCTAACTTTTCTTTCCACTCCAGGTATCTCCCAACTTTAATGATAATGTCCACACATGAACGACAAGTGAACTCCGAATGGGCTGCATTATGAACTCTGCACCATTTAGATGACATGAAATCTCGTAAACACTTACCACCAAAAAGTTGATCTTCAACTGTTTGTGTAAATGCCTCAACTGTAGCATCGATAAACTCTAAATCTATAGAGGCTAGTGGTTTAGGTAGGTTTTTCATGAAAACACCTCTTTGCAAAATCCTTTCGATTTTATCTAAAAGGTCCAAGCACTCTCATTCACTATGCCTACAGGTATTATAAATTTTGCACTTCTTTGACAATGCATAGTAATGCAAACCCTTACTATTCTAGAGATCCAATCTCTTATTCAAAGACTCACAAAGTTGAGGAAAATCAATCTGAAGACCATTTTCATCATGAAAAACATAAGACTGCTTTTCCATCTTGACTCATAATTTGTACTTTTAAGATTTAGAGATCTATCATATCTTAGATTTTCAATATGAAGGCTCATTCAACTTCCAGCAATGTCACCTTCATTCTACCCTCCTAGCGCCAATATGTTGATGGTGTTTTCTGCACAGCAACAAATTAGACAAGATACAAGTATCTTATCTCTCTTGAAAGGTAAATCTCTATGAGCAAGCCTCAAGAGATAACCCCAAGGTCTCTAATGTCAGGTCTTGACAATGCATAAACAACTCATATAATATGTGAAAATGTTGGTAATCACAAGGGGCCTTACAAATGAACAATGTTGGAAGTGTACTTTCATCAAATGCAACAATATGGTGATGCTTTTAATCCTAAAACTAACCTAGATTCAAAATAAACAACAAAAGTGATAAGGGTTTCAGAGAGAGATTCTAAACTAACTCCTAAGATCAATCACAACAATGATGAATGTTGCAAATGGATAGATCCCCAATGAAACCAATCTCTATTTGATCAAGGACAAGCCTACAACTCCATAGAAACAGTGCAATCTTCTGAGGAAACTAAAGATTTTCAGACTTTGAATATTCATTCACATACCTAATAACTGGCGCAATGTAAACAAGCATCCACAATTGAACTTATCACAAAATAAGGCCCAGACTAACTTTACACAACTTACAGTCAACAAATCACTAAAAGTATGGACCGGAGATCGATCAACATCATTAACATTTTACCATTATTGCAAAAGAACTGAAATCTAACATCTAACATTGAGAATTGAGAACAAGAAACCATAAACTGTCAAAGATAAATACAAAGTTTGCCAAATCAACAACTCAGTTGCATTACTTCTCCAGTATTACATAACAATTTCAAGTCTCTCCTCTCCTACTGCTACTGACTTCTCTAACTTAGCCAATTCTGACTTTTATAGCCTCAAACCAACTATTATAACCTAATCTAACCCCTTTTACAATTGAGAAGGAACTGTCCTTTTATAGAAAATTACATTTTGAATCAAATACTAGGATTAAATCAATCCAATGGCTGCAATTGCACTTCTAGAAGCATCAAGTTGTTACATTTAATTTGGGAGCTCATGGTACATCATCATCCAATTGCATAAAAATAGTTACATCATGGAACAATGAGAAAACAATATTATGCTAGCTTGTGATTAATGAAAATTCTGATTGGAGTATGAAATCAGCTTAACATGTCTTCCAAAAACTCCTTGCAGCTGTAGACAGTTTGGGCACAGATTCTTATGCAGACCCCATTTTTAATATTTGAATTGAACTCTTCCAAATTTCCCTTTTGGCACAAATCCATATGCAAGTCCCTCTTTTGATTTATTTAATTCTGGAAAACAAATATCATAATTAGTAGCTCGCATGTTGGAAATCCAATCCAAATTAAACTTGAATAAAATCTTGGCCTTTAAAAAAAAAAGCTTACATGTTTTTATGGGAACTTTCCATTTTCAAAAAATTTCTATTTTTCGAAATTTTTATTTTCGAATTTTTCTCCATCTCAAGAATTTCATTTTTTAACATTTTAAATTTCCATTTTGGAAAAAAAATTGCATTTCGTGAAAAAAAATTTCATATTTGGAAAATTTCAGGATTTTGAGGGGTCTTGGAAATTTCCAAAAATGGAAATTTTGGGGATTTCCATCAGGGATGGAAATACCCAAATTCCCTGCAAGGTCAAAATCCGCTAAACCTCATAACTTTTTTTCTATAAGGAATTTTCAAAAAATTCAAAAAACAACCCTACCTAATTTTTCGTCCTCTATCCATAGGTGCAAAAAAAAATCCATTTTTTGAAAATTTTAGGATTTTGAGGGGTCTTGGAAATTTCCAAAAATAGAAATTTCGGGATTTTCCATTAGGGGAGGAAATACCCGAATTCCCTACATGGTCAAAACCCCTAAACTACATAACTTTTTTTCTAGAAGGAATTTTCAAAAAGTTCAAAAAGTAACCCGGCCTAATTTTTCATCCTTTATCCACGAGTACAAAAAATATTTATATATAATATTGAAAATTCACTTCAAAATCCCCATTTTCAAATTCCAAGATAGGTGAATTTCCCCTAGAGTCTCAAAATATTGTCCTCATCAAACCCAGTCTAGAATTAATCCCAAAATAACCTCCCAAGAAGAGCAAAACCAAAATTTGACCAAGCCAAGAGGCAGAGATGCAAAAGAAAAAAGAGGGTCCTCGCCTCCAACGGGACATGTGTGCAAAAATTGCACAACAAAATTGTACAAAGCTATAAATGAAATTACTACTAATAAAGTTATTTCTTCTTACTAGAGCCCTTCCACAATTCACACCCTTATGACAAAAATGATTGCAATTAAAACAATAACTAGAAAAGGAATGATTAAACCTGGTATTGTATCCCTATCCTCTTGCATCTTATCTTTTGAATCTTCTATTCTTTCTTTACACTTGGATGAAACCATCATTCTACACTTTTCTATCATTGATTGTTGCACTTTGTTTAGAATTTGAACTTCTTGAACCAGTCTCTTCTAGATTCTCCTTAGCAAGCTTCATAGGTTGTTCTATCACAGTGTTCTTTAGTTCATCAACAAAACCAATACCAGTTTTAATATGCAGAGATCTTTGTCCTTCTATTATGTATTCCAAGATTTTAGTACTCTTTCCAAACTTCATCTTTAGTTGATGATTTACTTTATCAAGATCTTTCTTGAGTGACACAATTTATGCTTCAATATTTTCAAGGTCCTTGTCTCTTGACAACTATCTTTCAGTTAAGACTTCTTCAATCCTCTTTGCTTCTTTTTCTTGAATCTTCAAGTCATTGATAATCTTCTCTGCCTTTTCAAGATTCTGGGATAAATTATCTTTAGCCTTCACTTCCTTAGCATTTCTCTTCTCCAATCTCTTGATTTCTTTATCAACACAAAGAAACTCTTCCACAAGGTATACCTCATCATCATTGTTCCTAGAATTCATCTTTGCATCATCTTCAATAGTTTCCATAGCCATGAATACAATATTCTCTCTTTCATCTCTAGAGATGTCTTGATCCTCATCATTAGTTGAAAAACCTTCCTCATTGATTAAGAAACTCTTATGTTTCCTCTGAACTTTATTCCCTTTTGAGAATGACTTCTTTCCATTCTTTTGCTCAACATTGTTAGAATCCTTGTATGGGAACTTATCCTTAAAATTCCCTATATCACCATAATTGAAACCCTTGAAAGATAACTTACCTTTATACTTTCTAGAAACTCTCTATAGCTTCCTAACAAAATTTGTTTCCTTTGGATTTGATTCATCATCTAAACTTGGATACGCTTGCTTCTTAGATGCTTTGATGCAACCTCTTTCTTTATATAATTGTCAATCTCCATTCTCATCTCATAAGCAGTCAAAAGTACATGCAATTCATCCATAGTTAGAGAATTTAGATCATTAGCTTCTTCAACAACAAATTTTTTTACATCAAACTTTCTAGGAGGAGATCGGAGTACCTTTTTCATAATCACATCTTCTTTTAATTCTTCACCAAGATCTCTGATAGATTTTACAACCTCATCAACCCGAAGCAAAAATATGGAAATCTTCTCTTCTTCCCTCATTTTTTAGACTTTCAAACTATCCTTTATGAGTTTGAAGCTTTTCTTGCTTGACCTTGTCATCACCTTCATAGATATTGTGTAACTTATTCCACACTTCCTTTGTTGTCCTGCAATGCATGATCTTCACAAACTTAGAGTTAGATAAACCACATAAAATAGCATTCCTTGCTTTAGAATTGTTCTCACATGCCTTCTTTCCAACCTGATCTCTTGGAGGACTTTTAAGGATCTCATATCCTTCCACAACTAATTTACAAACTTCAAACCCTAATGCCATCAAATATGCTTCCATCCTTACTTTCCAAAAAACATAATTGGATTAATCAAAGAGTGGTGCCTTATTCATAGACAATCCTTCTTGAGCCACTAAGTGTGCCATCCCAAAGCTACCTCAAGTTGTTAAGCTTCTTCAATGAACTTAGTTGTTATGCTAATTGAAGGGAACACAATCTACTGAGAGGGGGGTGAATCAATAGATCAAATCAATTTAAAACTCTTCACTTCAACATATATCCAAACATGAAACTTGAATGAAAACAAATACTAATAATCAAGCAACCACATAAGAACACATTCACACATGAGAACACTAGATATATGTGGAAACCCAAGATGGGAAAACCATAGTGAGAATAGCTTCTTGGATCTATTATCCAAATCTGGACTCACAAAGCAAGAATATAATAAGGAAATTTATAACATGAAGTAGGCACCAACCTACCAAAGGCACCAATCTCTAATTTTTTTTGTAGGAACCAACCTACTAGAAACACCAATCCCCAATACAAAGATCTGAGCACCAACTCAATAAGTAGAACACCAATCCTACCGGATTACAAAGATAAAGCTTTCAAAACTTCAATGTTGATTACATAGCTTACATAAGATCTAAACTTTCTTCAGGAACTCTCTTGTACTCCTTATGATCTTTTGATGATGGTACACAATGATTGAGATGCAACTTACATTGAATAACACTCACTCACACAATTTCTCTCACATTCTCGCATACACATCATGTGAAGTGAGATCTAAATTATATACAAGACATTACATTAACATAAACTCAAGTTGGCGAGGGATCCACAATTAACCAGAATGACATAAGGTGGACCTAAATTCAAATTACATGAAACTATGTAACAGGTCAGTCCTAAATCAATTTTTTTGCTTCCAAAATAATATGATGTCATGCGCTTTCACATGAACCTTAACCTTGACTAATATTATCATCTCACACTATTTTTGGATGATGCACGCTACTAGCCATTGCCACACAGTTATGGAACCATCACTAGTTAAATAACTAACACAATGACCCTTTTGTCACTCCAAACTTTTTGCATGCTAAACATAACTTATGAAAACTCTGGAATATGATAGAACATGTGTAGACACATGCTCCATTCAAATCGCAAGGAAAACTCACCTTTAGGAAGAAATACTGAGCATGAATATATTGCTAGAGAAATCTCCCTATCATGAGTGACTGGCCTCAAACATTCTGGATCAAACTTTCAAATCACCTCTGTCAACATGAATAGATACAGGCATGAAATTGCAAGCATATTGTAAGTAGTCAAATTTGTTGTCCTAAAAAATGGACTAATAATGATAATTCAAGTACTATTTCATTCATTGTTCAACTAGCATTACTCCACCTTAAACATCACTCCCTTGAAATCAATGAACTCCTTTGACATCAATGACAACCTATGTTCAACAAAAAATATTTAATTCAAAAACCTAAACTTTAAATCCTAGATTTAAATAAAAAGAAAGAAAAATAAATAAAATAATTAGTAAATGAACATACTTGGGGCTAGAGAGAGAATGTTGGTCATGGATGGGATTCAAGGTTCATATATATCTTCTCTACTTAGATATTCAGTCCTACTTGTATATTGACTCTAACAAGGTGAAAATGACATTGATAGTTGAACAATGGATTTTTTATGTTTTTAGCAACCAAATATCTACTTAAGCTTGGATATCCTTTAAATCATATGTTTGTTCACAAATATCCTTTTCAAATCAAATCTTTGTCCTAAACCAATATCCAAATCTATTCAATTGGATATATGGTTCCAACAAAACAATTGGGACCTCAACTCTATCCTCTATTTCCACCCATGAACAAATAACCTTATAGATCCCAAAATTTGAAAGGTCTTTATGGTCTTTGGAGAATTTGACTAATCTTCCAATTTTGTTATGAGGCTTGAAATATATGATGATACCTTTTCTTCTTAATATTTTAAAAATTGTATCAAATAAACCTTCAATGTAAAGGAGGAATACAATAGTTTTGCTTAGAGGATCATCATTATTGTGAGGGCTAAAATGATGAAATTTGACTAGTTTAATAGCTTTCTAAATGTGTTTATAATTGTAACCATTCTTAAAGATCAACTTGGATGGGTATACAATATCTTTAACAATATTATGTTCATCACCTATTTTCAAATATAAAATACCTCAACTTGGTCAATAAGCAATTTCTATTTACTTTTTTAGAATAATTTATAAGTTGTATATAAACCTTGTGTAAATATAAAATAAGGATATTCAAACATTTAATGGGCATGAAAGGTCCATTTACTTTAGAACATGTGTTTTTAGTTTCACAAGTTAAGTCATTTGAAACTCTTTTCATGTGGTACATGCATACATCACTTATTTTCTTAATATAAATTTCACATAAATTAACTAGATAATAAAATCTCTGACCATCTAACTAATGGATAGATCTTCAAAGTGATAGCTTTATGAGTATTATTATCAAGCCTCACATTCTTACATCTCCCATCATTGTAGTAGAATATGCCTCTACATCAAGTCAATTACATAAGCGTTAAACATAACTCCATTTCATTTTACCATCCAAAGATTAAAACTATAAAGTATGCCTTTTTATTTCTATTCTTATATTGGACATAAGTCAAGTTTATATAATGGGGTTATATAGATTGTCATTTTTACTTTTATGTTGATTATAACATGTTGAATAAGTGGCCATCTAACATACGCTCATGTACACACGGGTGCACATAGATATAATAAGATGACATAATCATTTTTCACTTTTTAAGTTGATTATAACATGTTGAATAAATAGATACCTAACGTACACTTATATAAAAAATATTGTCATAATAAGATCTCGCCAAAAAACTAAACCTAAATTATCATTGACACCATAAATTTTAATCTTAATAAATGATGTGACACACCATCCTCCTCACTAATTAAAAGAGCCATTATTAAATTTTAAAAAATCACTCATTGAAATGTTTACCCCTTAACTTGTGGTATATGGGAATATCTGAACAGTGGCAAGCTAATTGACCGGCCAAATGTCCTCTCTATCGACGGCTACTGCATCCCAGTATGACCTGGCAACAAATCCAACCGTTAAATTAATTTTAGTTATTTATGTACTAAAAGATAAACATCAGATCCGAGATCTATTATTGCTTTTCCAACTGACATTCTTTTCCACGATATAATGCTATCATGTTTTGTGGCATAAAACACATACCTAACACTCAAACCTCAGCTACCATTCTATTTTGACTCCAAACAAATTCTTTGATATTCAATTACTTGTAGTCATTTGTCCCACTTTCCACAGCTTCTAATCCAATCACTGCATTTCACCTTCTCTTATTTATTCTAATCTTTCTCCTGCCATGTCTGCTCTGCATCTCTGAACTCAGAGAATTCAGAAGTTTTTTTTTTCTAATGGGTAGCAAAACTTGTTCCTCTAAGGATGCTTCACTCAATTCTCAAGGTACTCTGCTCTCCTCTACACTCCTGACAAAACTTGCAATAGAGCTTAACTATCTTAGATATGTATTTAAATTGATATAAATCAGCTGCAAGTTTTTTTTTTTTTCATTGTTGTGTTGTTGGAAACTGGAATGGCAGGTATTCAAATCTTTTTGGAGTTGGGTGGTTGTGTTTAGTATCCATGGCCCATCTCTTATAAGTAGTGGTTCAGAAGAATCCATCCCTTATGAGCTTGAATGGTTTACAGACACTTACTGTGTTGGATCATGACCACAGGGATTGAGTCTTTGGATTGGAATTTGCCCAAATGAAGTGTCATTGTATTCATTAGTAAAAGATATGAACTAATTTATGAAACCCATCTTCACGAGTAGTGATTTTCAATAAGCCATCTGTAGGATTCATGAAATTCTTGTATTCTATGATGATCAAAGGGGGGAGTTGTAGGATTGAAATTACCAAAATGAAATATCTTTGAATAGCTCCATCTGTCACCACCTGAACTTGCATCAGGAGAACCAAATTTCTCTGAAGATCACCTCTTCCAGTACTATCCTGACTCAAGTGCCCTTAATCATGGATTTTCAGCTCTAATCAAGGTCACTTAGCTGGTCACTCAGCTCAGAGAATTTTCCACAAAGTCCACTTAGCTTACTGTGTTTGCCCATGGTCAAGCCCACTTAGCTCACTGTGGCCTATGACAAGCCCACTTCGCTCACTGTGGCCCATGGCAAGCCCACTTAGCTTACTATCAGATTCACTTATAAATAGAAACATTAATGTAGGTGGTGCTTGTAGTTATGCTGAAAAATTTCTCAGAAACTCAATCAGGAGGACTGATTATGTGATGAATAGTGCAGGAGATGTCAAGAATGGTGAATCTGAGGACCATTTCTCAGGAGATGAAAAAGACCTGATAAAAAGGCTATATAATCTGCTTGGTGACAGGTATTGCATTTCCCCTGTTCTGCTAAAATTTTGACATGGGTTTACAAACTTGGTTAGTTTTGGATTAGGACATGCTAATACTAACTAATTGCCTTGCTTTAATGATCATTTAAAATGTTCTGCAGATGGGCTCTGATTGCTGGGAGGCTTCCTGGTCGAACCGCTGAAGAGATTGAGAAATATTGGAAGAGACGAGGCTCTGATGAATAAAAAGTTGAACTTTGTTTTCCTCTGTAATAGGTATGTATTCATATTGAGTTTCACCCAGATGAAGCAACTGACCTGGAATCTGTACAAAACGATTCTGAGAATGAGATTGTTCAGTGTGTGTATATGTGGATTAAGTACAATTTTGAGATTGGTCATAGAGTTCCATGGGCATTCTGTACCATTGATGTCACTCTATGAAACAGAGATCTGATTATTGTCTCCCAAATTAGAGTATTTTTATCATATTGGGAAGTGCACAGACCTATTAGGCCAGGGTTATGAAATTATTGTTTTGTACCCCCTCCCCTGTTTCTTCTTTCTTATAAGACATCTACTGCCCTATGCAGAAAATTTGTTGTACCCAGTTGTATATGTCATTCCATTTATGCTATGAAATGAAAATTCTCTGTATTAATGACCTTCTGTGCACTGTTGGAGGAGGAATAAGGTTGATGTGGGCTAATGGACTCTTTGAAAGCTTATTTTGCTTCCTGGATTTTCATTTCTGAAAGTTCACAAGTCACCTGACACACTGACCCACAAAGAAAGCACCGGTCAACATGATTTTTCTTTTTGTCTCGCATAGATTCATCTGAAAAAAGAATTTTAAAAAATCTTGAAGAAACCTTTAAAAAAAATAAAAAATTATTAGCATTAACTTCAATATGATCATAAATCTAAATTTTGTGATCTTTAAAATTAGTATTTAAATAAATAAATTATAGTAAGTGGCAGTTGGTTTATAGTGAGAGGAAATCAATTCCCATTGACTACAATGAAAGATATCACAAAAAGAATGATATAAATATATACAATTTGTAGGTATATTGAAAAAGATATCATTTAATTTTTGAGTTGTGGATAAGAATATATATGTAGATATATTGAAAATATATGATTTAATAATATATTTATAGGTATATTGAAAAAGATATCATTTAATTTTTGAGTTATGGATAAGAATATATATGTAGATATATTGAAAATATATGATTTAATATTTAAGTTATAGATTTTTTTAATTTATATTTAAAATTGATTGTAAGCACATACATAGTATTTTTTAGTCATTTTATTTAATAAATATTATAATGTTTTTTATGATCAGTTGATATGTAAATTGTCTTTCACTTTATAGGAGACTTATATTTAATTAATTAGATTGAAACACTATTAGAGTTTATCATTCAATTGCCTTGGACATCACTACATCCACAATTTTGTTAAATTGACAAGATAGCACATATTGATGTTCCTAATGTTCAAAAGTTGATTTTTATAGTTTTTAAGGTTACTTTTTCCACTCTAATTCATGTCCTTATCATTTTTTGAGCCTTAACAATTATGAATGGCCATATAAACTAGTTATTAAAAGATGATTATTGCATAAACATGGGATACACAAGAAAATGCAAGTAGAAGATAATAAAAGAACATATAGTAAGCAACACAAGGCACACCACAACATAATAGAAGTCAATATTGTGTAAGGCCCAACCTTTCTATGATCATTGGAGTACTTCTCATTTCTTCTTAACTATTATTTTGTTAGATACTCACACATTTTAATGAATCTTGTCACACTTATACTAGTGTATTGTTGATGATATTTACCTAGATAGTTGGTCTAGTTAATTTCATGTTGAATATATGGATGGTAACCCTAAATCATGCAATGATCCTTACCATCTGGATTTATTCTAATGCCATCAATAGCTAGTGATATAGTGATAAATGATTGTGATAATATTATAAGATTACACCAAATACAACAACTAGTCTTAGTCTAATGTGATCAAGACCCCTCATTGTTACCTTGTGTTGTTTTCTAATAATGTACCCTTTTTAATTTATATGTTTAATTAAGTATATGTAGTTTGTGATGAGTGTGTGATTTCAATCATTTCAGATTATTGATAACTTATAAATTTTGGATGGATGCTTGGCTAAAAATTTAAAATACTATAAAATGAATATTTTGAGTGTTTTAGTGTGAAAATAACCCTCTTTGGTGGGTACCTTGGGATGTGGTACCTTTTTAGGTGAAGTTAAGTATGCATCAAGGGTCCATGTATCTATTTATGACCTTAGAAACATCATGAATTTATGAGGCATTGTGAGTTAGTGTGCAAAAGATTTATTTGAGCATCTTATTCTCTTACTTTTACTACTTTGTGGAGTACATTTGAATCTTTCATCTTGACACATGTGATTGTAAGTACATTTATGTGGTGCAAGAGGTGGTTGTGTGAGGATTTGGGAAAACCATTTATCCTCATGTATTGGATAAGAATAGATGACATGGCACCCT
>VDFB02281492.1:476816045-476913295 GCA_007258455.2 Sequoia sempervirens
ACTTTATTTTTACCAAATGAACTAAATGTAAAATGCTTCAGAATATGGAATTTTTGAAATAGAAATAGAGATTTTCAAGTACATGGAATCTGAGCAAACAAAAATAGAAATGTGTGCAAAAATTTACAGAAGCACTTGTACAAGGATAGGGTTTCCCAAGGGAGAATGTCTTTGTACGGGGGCCTAGAAAATTAAAATTTGAGTGTCTAATTTGATGTTTATGATTACTATTTCTAGTTGTAAAGTGGTTTTACAATGACTTTTTTCTAGAATTTTCTAATGAAATGCAAGTGCAAATCTATGGCAATGTGTAAACAAAAGTGACAATTTTGAGTACAATTTTAAATAAAATTTGGATCTAAATGACTAAAACATAAACTAATGTAAACTATAATGCAATTTTTTTTGCAATATTTTTGGATTTTTATGAGTTTTAATGATTCAAATATGCAAGATGTAACCCTAAATGAAGAATGAAAAACATAATGATGCAAAACATAGATCTTGGGTTTGAAAGACTTCCAAATTAGAAATCTATGATGTCAAATTTTAGGTTCACCAAAATGAAATGGAGGGGAAAGGGGGAAAACCCTAGTTCCATTAATATGGAGAAACTATGATTTAAGGGCCCTCCTCCCAATATTTCATTAGAATGAAAACCAACAAGGTTAAGAAATTGACTTTCAACCTCAAAGGTGAGTGAATCAGACCTAGGTTGGTGGATTCTTTAAGGATAGAGAATGATTATGAATGATTTGAAATGATGAAATTAAATGAACTATATGACATAATATGTGAATTGTATATTCTCAAAGATATATAGATTGTAATCACACTTTGTAGGAAAATTTTGGAGATACTTGAGGGTATGTACTTCTCACTAAAAGTTGATTTTGATGTGTGGAGAGGGACGAATTTTCCCCTACGCAAATGGGTCCTTGATAGAGCTTCTAAAAATACCTTTTTATAGTTTTGTGGTGCCATATATGAGATGTTGATTTCCACCTGCAAACTTGTCAAAAGGACGAAAATAAATTCTATAACTTAGTTTCTATGTCTTGGCAAAATGATGACAACAAATGCAAAAATGTAAAATTTCTCTTCAAGATCTCTTTAGCAACTAGGAAACTAAGAATGGAAGGCCACCTAAACTCTCTAGGGTTTGGTGTGTGGAAATCAGTCAAGGATGGTTATGTTTCTCCTGCTACTCCTCTAACAAATCTAGCTAAAATTAGGTTATATGAGTGCAATGCCAAGGCTAAAAATGCTCTCTGGTGTGGATTGGATGATTCATAACTTTTGAAGGTGATGAATTGTAGCTCTACTAACGATTTCTGGGGAAAGATTAGTACTATCTATGAAGGTGATACAAGAGTGAAGCAAGCCAAGATGTAAATATTTAAAAGCATATTTGAGACTCTGAGGATGACAGAGGATGAAGATATTGCAAGTTATATGCTTTGGGTACATGATGTTTTTTGAATCATTGGTCTTGGTGGAGAAGTAAAAGAGAATTAAATTGTAAAGAAGGATTTGAGATCTCTCGTAAAATCTTATAGTCATAAATTATCTGCAATAGAAGAGTCCATGGACTTGGATCAATACAATAAAAGCAAGAAGTTGGGTACACAAAGACGGGAAGTTTCGGTTAAAACAAAAAAAAAATGCATGAAACGCGTACACATTTTCAAAAAATGCATACATGTTATGGATTGGGTACCTGAGCCTAAATTTGAATGTGTATGCATTCTGCTTCGAGTACGCAAGCCGCAAACGTGTGCACGTTTCTTAGATGTATTTTTTTTTTTAAATTAGTGATTGTGTATTCATTTTAACTGCAAGTTTTATTTGCGCTAGAGAAGAGGAGACTAGATCACATACGCATTTCAAAGGCCCTGATCGAAGAAAATTTTCACGGACACCTCCTCTCGTTGACACAACTGACCTCGACAACCTCCAGGTTGGTTGAATTATGTCTTTTTTTTCTTTATATCTTGCATTTTTGTTTTGTAATTGGTATTTAGTTTTTGTTTGTTTAGTTTTTTTTTGTTCAATATTTTATAGTTTTTAAATTGCATTTAAAAAACCAAAAACATCAATGAAACAAAGAACATTAAATTATAAATCGAAAACCATAAAAACTAAACCTAAATTGGACACATTTTTAAAACTTAGAAATCAAAACCCTAGAAACCCTAGGTTCCAAAAAACATAGGTCCCTAAAAACTAATTTACCCAAGTTAATCCTTGGGCCTAAACCCTTAAACGTAAACCTAAAACCCTATTTACCCTAAACGTAAACCTAAAACCCTAATAGTTCACATAATTTTAGAAGTATCCAAGGAATTTTACCTAGATTCGGGGCAGTTTTCATTGAGATTGAGATTGAGGCTACGAATAATTCACATTAGGATTTCTTAGTTATTGCTAAACTTCAATGACCAATTTATAAAACATCCTTATCACATTGTGTAGTGTCATAAATTAGGGCTCCTTGGAGGTTTCTTACATTTTTTATTTGACATATAGATATGTTGAAATCATGTCATCAAATCTCTAAATCTAAACCCTAAACCCCAAAGCATTCATTTTGTCGTAGGACCTTAAAATGAAATTTGGTTGCCTTAGGCAACTCCACCAAATTTTATTCCCTCAAGCCATGGACCATTTTGTCCTAGGACCTTACTAGACATAGATCCCCTTAAGCCATCCTATCACCCTAAATCATAAATTTATTTCTTAAGGGGTCCTAATATGTCATTTCTTAAGGGGATCAAACAAGTTCTCAAAATTTGGTGAATAGAGCTCAAGCTCATCTTTGTTTATTTTGTACATTGCAATTAGGTCACTAGCACATATCTATGTGTCCCTTTGAACATGTACATTCTATTAATTTTTCATTCTTATCTTTAGTATTCTTTGAAAATAATGAATGGGATTATGAATTAATGTTAACTTGTTAAAATTATAATTTCTTCTTAACTACTATGCCCCACTATAGAGAACTTGTGTCTCTTATCATGCAATTTGAAAATTTAGATATATCAATTTATTTTCTCATATTTAATTAAATTCTCTGTCATACATGATTAATACATGTATTCACAATTGATATACCTTAGCTCTATAGATATACTCTTGTTGGGAAACAAGAGCTATCTCAATCAACTGCTCCACAAGAGAATTTTGCTCACTAACTTGCAAGTCCATTATTCCAAGGGCTACCCAAACTTCACCCTAAGTTCCCCAAACCCTAAACCCTGAACTCTAAAATCTAAACCCTAAACCCTAAAGCTTTCATTTTTTCATAGGACCTTAAAATGAAATTTGGTTTCCTTAGGCAACTCCACCAAATTTTATTCCTTTAAGCCATGGACCATTTTGTCCTAGGACCTTACTAGAATATATAGATCCCCTTAAGCCATCCTATCACCCTAAATTGTAAATCAATGTCTTAAGGGGTCCTAATATGACATTTCTTAAGGGGATCAAACAAGTTCTCAAAATTTGGTGAATAGAGCTCAAGCTCATCTTTGTTTATTTTGTACATTGCAATTAGGTCACTAGCATATATCTATGTGTCCCTTTGAACATGTATTCTATTAATTTTTCATTCTTATCTTTAGTATTCTTTGAAAACAATGAATGGGATTATGAATTAATGTTAACTTGTTAAACTTATAATTTCTTCTTAACTACTTTGTCCCACTATAGAGAACTTGTGTCTCTTATCATGAAATTTGAAAATTTAGATAAATCAATTTGTGTCATCAGATTTTTAAATTAAATTCTATGTCATACTTGATTAATTTACATGTATTCTTGTTTGATATACCTTAGCTCTATAGATATACTCTTGTTGGGAAACAACCACACCTATGAGTAAACTTCCCCTCACCCCAAAAGATAAAGCTCTAGACCCATAAAAACTTAGAAGAATAAATTGCTTATTGATGAATTAGTTAATTAATGATAGGCTTGATATTTATGAGCTCCATTGAGCATCCTTGTCTAACAATAATCGTAATATATAAATAGAATCTAGTATAATTTTTACTTGAATTAAACTACATGGTTTTCATCATTTACCCATTTTGACACTCATTCTTGAGTTGTTCATAACCTAAATTAGCTTGGGGACCTTTCCTTCTCTTTTTCCACCTTTATATATGTAATAGAAGGCACTCTAAACAACCCCTAACCTCATTGTTTAACACCCAATTTGACAAATCAAAGTTATATATCTACACGTGTCTTATTTTTCATTCTTTAGTCCTTTACCTTAATCTTAAGTCTTTACCTTGATGGTGATTTATTTAAAGAAATCTTAATTCCTTACCTTAATCCATGTGGTTTTATTTATTTTTAAATAAATCAATTAATGTATAGATCATCAAATTTGGCTATAGTTTAATTATCAAGTGATATCTAGCCAAAAATAAGTTTATGGGGCCTTCTTTTAGGGGATTCACTTAATAAACCAATGACATAGTGCATGCATTTGAATAGGATTCTAATAAAACCCCCTAATTTCATTTCTACCTTTCATATTAACAACCACACACTAGACTCAATTTAATGTGTGTACATGTTATGGATTTTTAATGTTATGGATTTTTTAATGTTATAAATTGAATGGTCTTTAAATGAAATGTATTTTGAATTTGTGCACATTCAATGTGATTTTTAAATAACTTTCAAATTGTGTGCATTATTTAATTAGTTTGTTGATATATATTTTTTTATTGTTTAACATGCAGTTACCATTTAATTGCTCTCATGGATCCAAAATTTAATTTAGAGGATTTTATGCCTGATCCACAAATTCATCTAGATCCACCACCAAAACAAAACCCCGTGGCTCCAAACTCTCCACCGCGTAACCCCCCACCCCCTGTAGTAGATGAGGATCAATTAAGAGAGAGAATTCGAGCAAACCTTATTGTGATTCAAGCAAATATAGATCTGATAAAAAATGAGCCTAGAATCCCTCCCCATCTTGCATGGTTTGCATCTACAATGCAAACTATTGTCAATTTTGTTCGATCCATTGATGCAGACCTAGATAGGTTCCATCAATGGAGAGAAGAGAGGAGAAAATTCTATGCAAATGGATTGTCCTACAAAGAAATCAATGACCTTAAAATTACCAAACAAGCCATGTGCCAATATTTTATTAACCCCCAAACAAACCAACCAATTCCTCCAACCAAAAAATGAATTTTAATTTAATGGTGTCGACACCCGCAGATAGTTGCACATTTTTGGGATGGATGGTGGATGGTGTTTGATAATCCACCACATGGCAACTGTGAGGTGCCCCTATACTTTTTGAGAAAGTTATGGGCTAAGTTTGAGTTGGGTAGAAAACCCAACTATTTTGATATGAGTTCATTTTAGGGAGTTGGGTGTGGCATGCCCCAACATAGACTAGGAGCATGTGTCGATCCTCAGCGACATGCTCTAATTGCTCCTAATGTTCCTCGTCCTTCTTTTGGTGTTAATGTTGCATTTCAGTAGCAGACCATGTTATCGACATTAGGAGCATTGAGTTCACTTTTAGGACATCTCACTCATCAGACTGCACACGCGGTGACTGAAGTGGCCAATAGAGAACATGGAGGCTCGGGCTATAGGGATACTCAGGCATCCACTTCAGGTAACCCACATGCATCTGGGACGGAGTCATACATGAATTTACTATATGAGGATCATCCTACATAGGCATGTTCATCTTTTGAACTTAAATTCATATAAATAATAACATCAAATTATATATAATATAATATTAATTCAATAAGTTTTTGGTGTAGACACGTGATCACATGATGTCTAAAACTCAATATGATCATTGTGTCTATATGTCAAGTGTTGTAGATATGGGCTCACCTTTTGGACAGTTACTTGAATCAATATATATTAAGTAATTTGTGTGGATATTTCTAATTTTTAATTTGAATTTGTACACATGTGTGAATTGATATAATATAATATTCTATCTAGATACAGGGAGGTCATACAATACCTAGTACTAACCAACCACAAGTTATGGTGAGCGCTCTTGAGACATCATCAGCTCAAGTGTGTTCTTTCAAAATTTTGTTAAGTTTAAATTAAATACACATCATAGATCAAATTTAATTTGTTCATTTACATACACATGTGTGAATGATCTATACAAACTGTTGTACATCTATACATGCAGGGATTTCATTAGATACCCATGGCGGGCACACCTGAGACATCATCAACATTTATGCATGGGAAATCTCAGGTGCGTGATCATGAGGTCATATCATTTGAGGTTGTAAACTTTACTAAATCTCCTATACAATTTTTACTAACCTTATATATATATATATATGAGGTTTTAACATATTGTTTGCTTTATATGAATATGAATATATAGTAGATCAAGCATTTGGATCTTCTCAATTGATAGTTATGCTACCCGTTGAACAAAATGTGCCAGTAGATTCACATGATCATATGGTAATTTATGCATACTAAAAATCATTTTTATTGTATTTACTAGATATATTTAATTAAATTTATTTTTATCATATATTTTCAAGTTTAAATATGTTTAATTATATCAAAATTTCTAAATAACTTTAAATCTAATTTCAAGTTTCTTGTACTCTTTTCTAGCATGATGTGGGTACATCTAGTCGACATGGAACAAAGAGGAGACTTGATATGACTGATTAGCCTAATAGCTAGATGGTTTTAAATTTTATGGACTATCTATCTCTAGTTTTATTTTGAATATGTTATTATCATATTTGTGTTTATTTATATCAGTTGACTTTAATACATGATGATTATATATGTAGTCAATTATGATCGCGTTATGTTTATTTTGATGATTATATGCACTCATGTATGTATAGATATAAATTATCTAATTTTCAAGTAATACATGCACTATATAAATTCTTATCTAGAATCAAATTTCATATATATAATTTAACACATGGTTAGGTGACAAATTGAAACATTCCTTAAATAGTTTAGATAATATGTACATAATAAATTAAGTACAGGTAATTTTAACTATTTTCCAATTCTAGCAAATATTTTTATCAATAAACAAAAATCTATCTCCTTGTATGTATAAAATGTATAATATATACTAGTGAACAATTATATACAATGTGGTAAATACAAGACATGAAATGTATAATCTATAAAATTGAAACAAGATATTTAAATAGTGACTAATAAGCTCATTGAAGTTCATACATCAAACAAACATATATAATGTATATTGATGTTTAATACAACTATATAACATGAAGAAACATATATGTGCATGTAAATACAATTAAAGCTTATCAACTTTTACGTGAAGACCAAAAATTGATATTTACATAGTCTCTTGATAAAATATTTTTTTCAGTGACAATCACATGGTAGACCGACTTGATGAGAACCTACAAAAATAATTAATGTAAGTAAACTAACTATAATTTTTATGAGTCATTTAAGTAAAAAATTCATGCAAGAAAAGAATAATATATAGTAAATTCCATTAAAATTCAAATGATGTTTTTCCATAGGATGGATTAAGGGGACCTAAGAGGATATATAGCTTAAGGAGGGTCTTAAGAGAATAACTTAAGTGGAGTTAAGAGGATGGCAAGTTAAGAGGATGCATGTCATGAACCCTAGGGGCTTAACGGGTCCTAAGAGGATGGCTTAAGGGGAATTATGAGAGTGACTTAAGGGATGCAAGATTGTGGATTAAGGGTATGTAAGAGGATATGACTTAAGGGTCCTTTAAGAGGATGGCTTAAGGGGATGCAAGAGGGTGGATTAAGGGGAGTTGATAAAATGAAGGGATGTAAGAGGGTGGATTAAGGGGAGTTGATAAAATGGCTTAAAGGGATGTAAGAGAGTGGATTAAGGGGATGCAAGAGGGTGGATTAAGGGGAGTTGATAGAATGACTTGAAGGGATGTAAGAGGGTGGATTAAGGGGAGTTGATAGAATGACTTGAAGGGATGTAAGAGGGTGGATTAAGGGGATGCAGAGGGTGGATTAGGGAGTTGATAGAATGACTTAAAGGGATGTAAGAGAAGTGGATTAAAGGGGATGCAAGAGAGGTGGATTAAGGGAGTTGATAGAATGACTTAAAAAGGGATGTAAGAGAGTGGATTAAGAAGGGATGCAAGAGGGTGGATTAAGGGGAGTTGATAGAATGACTTGAAGGGATGTAAGAGGGTGGATTAAGGGGAGTTGATAGAATGACTTAAAGGGATGTAAGATAGTGGATTAATGGGATGCATGTCATTAACCTTATGATATGGCTTAACAAGCCCTAAGAGGATGGCTTAAGGGGAATTATGAGAGTGAATTAAGGGATGAAATATTGTGGATTAAGGAGAGTTGAGAGAATGAATTTAAACCCTGAACCCTAAACGATATGACCTAAATCCTATGAGATGAACCCTAAACCCTTAAAACCCATATAGATTTGTTATTCTAAGCATCTCGTGAACCCTACAAACTGTAAACCCTAAACCATATGACCTAGAGATTGGGAGATGAACTCTAAACCATTAACCCATATAGATTTGTTATTCTAAGCATCTCATGAACCCTAAGCCCTTAAAACCTATATAGATTTGTTATTATAAGCATCTCATGAACCCTACAAACCCTAAACCCTAAACCATATGACCTAGAGACTAGGAGATGAACCCTAAACCATTAACCCATATAGATTTGTTATTCTAAGCATCTCATGAACCCTAAACCCTTAAAGCCATATAGATTTATTCTAATCTCATGAACCCTACAAGCCCAGTAAATAATAAAACCATATGACCCGGCCTAGGGGGACTAGGGATAAACCTAAATAGATTTAGCCCATATAGATTTGTTATTATAAGCATCTCATGAACCCTAAACCCTTAAAACCCATATAGATTTGTTATTCTAAGCATCTCATGAACCCTACAAACCCTAGACCCTAAACCATATGACCTAGATACTGGGAGATGAACCCTAAACCATTAACCCATATAGATTTGTTATTCTAAGCATCTCATGAACCCTAGAGAGACTTAAGGGGATGCAAGTGGATGGATTAAGGGTAGATATACGAGGATATGGATCAAGGGTAGATATACGAGGATATGGATTAAGGGGTCCTAAGAGGATAGCTTAAGGGGTGTTGAGAGAGTGACTATAGGGGATGCAAGTGGATGGATTAAGGGTAGACATATGAGGATATGGATTAAGAGGTCCTAAGAGGATAGCTTAAGGGGTGTTGAGAGAGTGACTTAAGGGGATGCAGATGGATGGATTAAGGGTAGATATATGAGGATATGGATTAAGAGGTCCTAAGAGGATCGCTTAAGGGGTGTTGAGAGAGTGACTTAAGGGGATGCAGGTGGATGGATTAAGGGTAGATATACGAGGATATGGATTAAGGGGTCCTAAGAGGATAGCTTAAGGGGTGTTGAGAGAGTGACTTAATGGGATGCAAGTGGATGGATTAAGGGTAGATATACGAGGATATGGATTAAGGGGTCCTAAGAGGATAGCTTAAGGGGTGTTGAGAGAGTGACTTAAGGGGATACAAGTGGATGGATTAAGGGTAGATATACGAGGATATGGATTAAGGGTTCCTAATAGAATGGATTAAGGGGAATTAATAGAGAGACTTAAGGGGATGCAAGAGGATGGATTAATGGTACATAAGAGAGGGATGGATGGGGTTTTAAAGAGAATGGCTTAAGGGATATGAAATCAATTATAAACTTTTTATAAAATGATAATGTGAATTAAATTTAGTTTTATATTTATACTATCAATTAAATGTATCTAGAACTATATATATAGTTACTGTCTCTAGATTTGAATTCCATTGTAATATAATATGTATCTCCTTTCTTTTTTGTAAAGCATCTAGTTTTGGGAGACCTAAAACAAAAAATGATATAAAACTTTAATTAGGAAATGACTATTAAAGACAAATATATATATCAATTAAATATATATACAACTACATACTTACCAATATTTATTTACTTTGTTGTACCATCTGCATCCTCTCTTTTTTGTAATGCATCTATGATTGTCTCATGATCATCCATTGAAAGTGTCCATAAAACTTTATTAGCAGGCCTCCCTTGATATCTAACTAGTTTTATATCGGTTGCCAAAATCAAATGTGAATAATGTATAATCTTCTTGTCTTTCATAATCTTCAAATGTAGGCAAGCCATTCTTTCTCATCAAATATTTTTGAAGCTAGGTGCCAACAACAACCACTGAACCAATTAGATACTCAAAGTTTTCATCATCCACTCTAGGATGTACCAACTTATGTTTTCTCTGAACACATCTAGCCAACCAGTACTCGGTCTCCTCTTCATTCCCCTTAGGTGCAACAACAACATACACATGTCCTACAAAAATAAATAAAAAATTCAATAAAGAGTGACTTATATTTAATTCGCATATATTAGACATATACATATAAAATTCAACTCAATAAATAGTGTACCTCCTTGTACAAGATCCGAAACACGATCATAATCATCTGAGGCGAACACTTGACTATCTTCAATTTTCGTATGTGTTGAACATGTGTCGATGTAGGTGTTAAGGCTCTTTTTTTCCATTATTCGACCCATTCTGTATTTCCACATGCCTCCCAATCACCTGCAATACAAAATTGAAAAAATCATGCCAACTCCCTTGTCCATATTGTCCATGTGTTTGCATTTGAACTCTTAAATGAATGTCATTTTGCAGATCCATTAATTGTTTCACAATCTTGAAGAGAAAAAATATAATTTTCTTCAACTAACCAAAAGAAGCGTCAAATTATTGAGCTCTCACTTGTTCTTGTAGATAATTTGGTATTGCACCAATCTACAATTGCATGTGCATCTCTAAATTTCGTAGCATCCTAAAATTTTAGTTGCTTTCTAGCAAGAGCTCTTTTCACACATGCACCTGCTCCATTGTGTTCTCCCTTACCATGACCAGCTTCAAAAATAATCCATGTGTTGGATATTATTTTCTTTATGAATTCTACATAACCAATAAAACATTCTAGCATTTTTAAATTGACCTGTGCAATTATCCAACCATATGAGATGTTCTAGCATTTGAATTCCTCTCTCTTTTAAATTTTTATAAAATATATCAAAACAATATTGAACAAACTCATATGAATGTAATCGATTATCACTTACATAAAAATGGTACTCTCTTACAAAAATTCTATTATATTTTGTACTATCATCTGCATGTCTATAAACAATGTGAACAAATACAACTACTTGCCTTTAGTTATAATCTGTGATTAGTTTCTTCTTGTGGAGCAAGAGTATAATTTTTCAGCAAAATCAACAAGCTGACAATATGGTTCAGGGTAAGGATGTGTTTTTACATAAAAATTGATTATCAAGCCAATGAGCATCTTGAGGTGTTGAACATATTTAGGCACAATATTATCTTTAAATTCATTAATAAATGCATGCACACTAAATTTTTCCACAATTAGCTCACAATGTTTTCCAAATTTTCCATCTTTTAAAGAATATTCAACATTTTTAAATTTGTTTACATCCACTAATTGTTGTCCAAATTCATCTAAACTAATTTCATGCATACATTCTCCTAATAATGAAAAGTTACCACATCTATCGCATTCTCCAGAAATACATGCTTTTAAATAAAATAAGTTTCCATTAGAGGGTTCACAAAACAAACCTGCAATCAAATCTTTGAGTCTTTCAGGTGGCATATGAATACCACAAATGTCCTGCATAATTTGGTTAGCATGCAAAGTGCATCGTATATATTGAAAACTATCATAATAATAACAAAATTGTGCATGGGTCTTACAACAACAAGAGATTCATTGCTTATTAATTCTAACATACCAAGGTTTACACTTTTTGAATGATCTTTGACTTATATTAATATTCAATGGTAAGATTGAAGCATCTAAATTTTTTTTATATAATTCAGTTTGAGTCATATCTAAGAGATGTTTTGGATGAGGTTCATGAATTTTGGAACCCACCCTTAATTTTAAGACATCTTTAATGTCAGGTGATACTCTTGTATTATCATGCCAAAAAAAATTGATTAAAGATTTAATTTCATTAGTTAATTTCATGTTTGATCTTGGGAGTCTTTTGATCGACTTTTCTTACCTATAAAATAAATAGCATTAGCAAAACTAGATATGACTTGTTCTACTGAATCATCTTTCTTTTTTTATTTTACAAAAACACCTAATTTTTTCATCATTATTCTCATTTTCGACATTATCAGCAATTGCACCATGAGTTGACATTGGAATCCTAATTTCTTTCTATAAAAAACATTTTATATATTCTATTTCCATAAGTTCTAATTTTCCTCCAAGAAACTTTACCACGAAGTTTATCTAGCACATCTCTTTCAATTGTAAAAAAAACATTTTCAAGTTCATCCATACAAGGGGTTTCATTTTCATTCACACAACCTGGGGTTTCATTTTCATTTTCAAATATAAAAGGTATTTCATTCGCATTTTCATCAGTATGAGGGATTTCATTCTCATTTGCATTCTCATAAGATATAATTTCATCATTTTTTTGTTTTTGCATTGTTTCAACCCTAGAATTATTGATATCATTAATGGTGTATCCAGCTTCATCTAAACAAGCAATACCAATATTATCAAAACTTGGGTTTGAACACATACCTGGATGGATTGTATGAATAGGTGCATTTTCCATATCATTGGGAGGTGGATTTGAAGACATACCCAAAGTTGTTTGCATAGGTACTATTTCCACATCATTCAAAGTTGAAGTTGAAGGCATAGTTGGGTTTGTCTCCATAATTGCATTTTCTTCCATATTCACCATCTCCACATTTGCATCATCTACATCCATTTCATCATTCATGGCTTCCTCTTCAAAATTCTTGGAACTAGATGCTTGCAAATTTTTTATTTGACAAATCCTTTCTCTTCTATCGCTTTGTTTTTTTTCCTCCATATCTCTATTTGCTTAAATTTCTTCGGGTGTCATTAACTTTCTACATCTTTTTATTTGTCTTTGCTTATCACCCATGGTTACCAAACCCTTTTTGATGACAAAAAAAATGATTCAAATACAACCTATTTTCAAATCGCTATCTCCTTCAAATATTCAAATAAAACTATGTAGTATGAAGATCCTTTTTCTTTAAACTCTGAAGTACAAAAACATCATGAATGCATCCAAAAATTCTCTTTTTCCAAATCTTCTCGTAAAAAGTTCTTTTACTTGATTCCACTTCAAAAAATTCAACTTGCACTTTGTCTCTTCCAACAATTTGAATAGAATATGCCCTGCACAAGACAAATTTGAAATTAAAAACGCAAAAAATGGCGCTTTCAGTCCATATTGCAGAAAAGGAATGTTGCAGAAAAAACGTGTTTTATCAGTATTTACCAAATTAGGAAAAAATGGCTATATAAGAAATGCGTACGCATTACCTTTACCCAACGGGTAATTAGATAACGCATATGCGTTATGAAACATGTATGTGTTTCATTTAAATAACGAGTACGCATTTTAGTAACGCGTACACGTTTTTTAAAAATTGAATTCCCAACCCACATGCAACCTTGGTTTTAGGCTTGGGAAAGGCTTGGAAATCCGAGCCTTAGCCTTTGACCTGCAACTAAAAAACTAAGGCAGATTGAAGAAGAATGTCCAACTTTGGCAATATGGTTGATGGACTTTTTTCTAAATCAATCTATAAAATTAAAACCCATTAGAGAACATGATTTATACTTTCCAAATATATAATTTTTATTAAGATTGGATTATGTTTGCTATTTTTAATTAATTTCTAAGAAAACTAGTCCTTAAACTTGAAATATCAAGCTTTTTTTGTTTTTTAATAACTTTTTTTTGGTTAAGTTTCTTGTAAAAAAAATTATATGGAATCAATCTTCAGACAATTCTCTACACAATGAAAAAAAAAGATTCAAAAAATGTTTAGTTTAGGTCCAATTATGTTGTTTGTACACGTTGATTTTTAAAAACAACAATTAAGGCCAATAAAAATTCAATAAAACAAATATGTTCAACAAAAAATTTAAAAAAAAATCCACATAAATCTTCATGTTGTTAGCTCTTTTTTCCCAAAAGTAATTAGCAAAATACTTTTATTTGGGTCAAAAAGTGGTGTCAGTACACGTGCTTAGTATGGTAAAAAAAATGGACTTTTAAAAAGTGGTTTTTATAGATCCCTATCAAAATTTAATTTCTATAATCTGGGTATTTGAATAATTTACATATTTGGAAACTAGATTCAAAATGATAAATTTCATATTACTAACTTTTTTTAAGATTCATTGTGTAAGTGCCTCAAATTTTCAGTCCAAGCATGACAATTTCTAAAAAACAGCAAAAACATTTCCACTTTTTGAGCTTTTTGTGTACCCAACTTCTTGCATTAGCCCAATACTCAGTCGATGAAATGTTTGGTTCTCTTATTGCCTTTGAAATGAGATATTTTTATCAAGATGTTCCAAATAAGGAAGATGCATTCAAAGCTAACAAAAATATTGAAGATGAATTTGTTCATCAAAATGATGACTTTTATGAGGTTGAAGAAAACTTTGTAAGAAGATTGAAGAAAGGAAATGTCAAGTACAAAGGTCAATTACCTTTCAAATGTTTTAATTGTGGAAGGATTGGTCACTTTGCATCTAAACTCCCCTATAAATAATCTGGCAAGGGTAACAAAAGAGATAAGGTTAAAAATGGTCTTTATTCGAAAGAGAGCAGTGGCTCTTCTGAAGATGAGGAGAATGATCCAAATGATGAAACCCTCTTTATGGCATTCAATCCTGATAACAAAAAATGCAATGTTTAAAAATGTAAGGAGTCCAGCTCCTTGAGTGATGAAGACATGTTTTTTTTTAATCCGGATCTAGAATCAATGGAACCTGAAGCTTAAGAATTCAATTTAGATGATTGGGTAATACATTTTGAAGGAAAAATTTGGTCTTCTTTGGAAGACCTAAATGAAGCAAGGACACTAAATCAGAAATATGAGAGATTTCTTGAAAAATAAAAGGAAGAAACTGACAAGCTGAAAGTTGAAGTAGAACGTGGTAAAGAATGTGAAATCAAACTAAAAAAGGAAGAAGGTATGCTCAATTATTAAAAGGAAAAGGTTGAAGAAGACAAGAAAATTGAAGATTGCTTGAATGTCAATATCAATAACAAAATAGTTGAATGCTTAAAACTTGATCAAGAAATTTTCACTCTGAGGAATACCCTAAAAAGAGAAAAGGAACAGATTGACAAAGGGGAAAAGTCTAGTCCATATAGCTCCAAATCAGATGGAAGGTATAATACAAAGGAACATAAAGTTTGCACTGAAGATTCCAAGAAGAATACCTACAGAGATGCAAAGAATGATCAAGATGGAAAGAAAGAAGATGGATTTATCCCTATCTGGAAACAAAAAGGTTTCAAAAGTCCACCTACAAGGCAGCATGCTCCTACTAGGTTCAATCAAAATTTTCAGGGTTACTATTTTTCTTGTGATAAATTTGGACATGTCTATTGATTGTAGAGCTAGATAAGGAAGGAATGATAGCATGAGTAGAAGACCCTTTGTGCCTCAAAGAAACAGTGCTATTTCATTTCATGGATATTTCTATGCTTCCAACAATTTTGGTCATAAAGCTATGGAGTGTAGATCTAAGACGAAGAGGAAAAAGTTTGTTTCAAAGCACAATATTGTGTGCTACAAATGCAATAGGATGGGACACAAGGAAAACCATTGTAGTAGTGGTTTTGCGAAGCCACCTATTCATAATAAAAAAGGGATGAAACACTCAATTAAAAAAAGAAGGGAAATGAAAATGTTTGGAAGGAAGACCATAAGAGGAAGGATGATTCTAAGATAAATTGAGATAGAGCATTATCTAAGGGGGATATTTCACTTGCAGAACCTTTTAGCCCCCTTGAAAAGGACAAAGTGTTGAAGAATTCAACATGAAAGAAGAATTGAATTAAATCAGTTGATGTGCAGATTTGTTGTGTATAAATGGAACTTTATTAAATATTTTGGTGGAGGTAGAAGGTGTGTGGAGGTTGGCACACTTGTTTTGATTAATTTCATTCCAATTTGGTGTATTGCATATAAAGATAAGCTTCAGAAGTTTTTGAATGTAGTATACTCTTTGGCAGAGTCATGGTATTTTGGTTTGCACCTCTCCACAGAAAAAGGTGTTGTCTTATGGTCTAGAAGATAATTTGGCAAAGATGTGAAGGTGTTGTATCCATTTTATCAAGTCTTTACACCTTCTAATGTAACAATGGTAAGTAATAGTGTGTCTGTGCCCTAGAAAATTAAAATGATGATGAAGGCTTGTTGGAATGTTTTGCATTCCTCAAGAAATAATGTCTTGTCCATACACTCTTGTGGACATATTTTATTGCATTAAATACATGCTAATTTGTTGCATTATATTTTTTGGGGGTCCATAAGTATGTTGAGAAAATGTGTCTCAATCTTGCAATTACATAAGGTATTGTTCAATCGATGATGACAAGGGGGTGTGGGGTGAATCCCCCCCCCCCCACGAGGGGTCTGGGGGGATCATCCCCTTGAATGGGGTCCAAGGGAAACACACCCTGGCGGTGGCTCGGGGACAACACCCCCAAAAGGAAAATTTTATTTATATTTTATTATTGTAAATCTAGACCGTTCATCATTATGTCTTATATCCGATGGATGATATTTAATTAGCTTGATTTTCCCCATAATTCAACCCTATCCTATGAGGGAATTGTATTATAGTTGTGTATTGTGATGTATTCTAAGATTCTGATAGTGGTTGTGTTGCCTTTGGATCTCTGAGTGGTGATACTCCTATTAGAAGCTTGCTTTGCAAGTACATTGTAATATTTTTGATTGCTGAATAATATATTGGGCGGCTTTTGGAGTGTGGGGTTTTTCTCTCAAAAGGTTTTTCCCCACGTAAATCATTGTGTTGTGTTATGCATGATATTTTTGTTTATTTCTATTTAAGTTTTTGTAACAGTTAAATATCTGTAAAAATTTTGCATTATTCTGCTCTCAAGATTAGTTTAGGAAGTTGTTCTGCTACCTTAGCGTCCTTACAAAGTACAATTTCAAATGGTAGTGTGCTATAGATAGTTTTAGATGCCTATCTAATCTTCAAAACATATCTTTGGGTGCTTTTGTGAGGGAATAACACATCACACCTTAACTCGAACCTAAATCCTCATATACATGCCACACCATGCTTCCACAAACATAGAAGCATATCCACAATTAGTGTAAACACCCAAGGTTAGTCAAACCTATGTTAACACCATTGAACAATTAAGTACATGCTTCCTCAAATCCACATACGACTCATGGACCACATACAACACTTAACCACAACTTGGAATATTCCATCAATGCCCTAAAATCCAAAAAATCCTTTGCAACATCGTACACTTGAAGAACATAATGATTATGTACAACTAGTTAACCTTCCACATACTACAACTAATAAATCCAACCTTTTGGAGCACCAAAACTCAAAAAAATCAAACTGGAGATAGATATGAGCAATGTAAGCACACCCTCAAATATGCAAGACTAGATACCACACTGTAGAGAAATGCAAAGCAAAACAATTTCTCCCAGACAACATTGCTTTCACAGTTCACACACTGGTGAACTCAAATTTCTCTGTACAATCATCTAGGATAAAAAAAACTCTAGATATAACACCTTTGAACACCTTTGATCAACATATCACAACCACATAAGCATATCTTCAATACAGAAGAAATGTAGAGTAAAAACTAGAACACTACTCTGCTACATTAAACACTCTTTACCACACTGTCTCCCTTTTATTCAAATTTTCTCAAAAGCACTTAGAAACCAAGCACCACAAACATCATCTCATCATATGCAATAATTTATCATCACCACCAAACCAATTGAACTATTTAAATTAACCCACACACATGCTTATCAAGGCAACACTACATGTTGACACCAGTGAGACTAATAATGACAACATAATGCAACAAATCAAAGCATCTCTAAGATTGACATCAATGCAACAACATATATTTTTTGACATCAATGAAAAAAAAAAATACATAGACTTCCAACAATCTCCCACTTTGTCATTGATGGAAACACTTGATATGAAAAACCACCAACGAAAAAAGTAACAACTTTGACTACCAACACATGTTGCACAACAGTGCACACTACTCCCCCTTACATAAGAAACTATCATTTCCAGCACTTTCTCTTTCTCACTCTTACTTCATAAGGTTTTTTAGTTAAATCTCCCCCCTTTGACATCAATGGAAAATGGAAACATCTCCTTTGAGATCAATCACACATGTATCTATTCTAAAACTTCCTTTTCTTCTATTGCACTCTTTTTTCTTCACAACTCTGCACACCTATACATTCCACTTCTCTGCACACTCCCCCTTAGGATTGCACAACATACTATTGTTACAAGTATGAGCAGATTGGTGTTGTCATTGATGTCAACAAGCTTGTGTTTCTATCATTAATGAGTAGAATATTGTTGCAAGAGTATGTTGGTGTTATCCATGCTTTGATTAGTTGCATTATATTGTCATTAGTAAGCTACTAATTTCAACCTATAGTGTTGCTTTGATAAACTTTTGTCTATGGATATATGGTTGAGTTTATATGTTGTAGTTGGCTTGGTGGTGATGAGGAAGTAATGAAGGTGATGAGGATGTGCTTTTGATGCTTGGTTTCCAAGTTATTTTGAGAAAAAATGATAAAAAGAGGAAATAGTGTGTTGCAATGTTGTTTTGGGTTACAAAGTAGTGTTTAAGTGTTTCTCTCCATTTTTTCTAGGTTAAAGATATGCCTATGTGTTTCAGATATGTTGGTCAAATATGTTCATAGATGTAGTATTCAGAATTTTGTTTGTTGAATCGTTGTGTAGAAGAAGTTGTATTCACCAGTGTGTGAACGGTGTATTGCAAAGGTGTCTAGGAGAAATGTTTTTCCTCCACATTTCTCCACAATTTGGTTTTAGGTCTTGTAGATTTGAAGGTGTGTTGATCATTTTAGTATCTTTCTTCATTCAAATTTGTTTGAGGTTTGGTGCTTTGGAAGTCAGTTTCTTAAGTTATAGAGTATGGCATAATTGTCTAAGTGTACTAAGTGTGTGCATTCTTCAAGTGAAAAGTGTTGTGAAGGAGTTTGTTGGATTTCAATGTGTTTATAGAATATTCCAGATTGTGTTCAGGTGACCTTTTTTGTTCACAAGTTGTTGAATCAAAGGAAGTTTGTGCTTAAAATTTTAACGGTGTTTACATAGGTAATGATTGACATTGATGTTTACACTAATTCAGATGGATATTTATTGTTTGTAGAAGCATGTTATAGTCATTGTTATAGTTTTGGGTCCCAGATAAGGAGATGTGTGGTCTTCCTTCACTTCTATCTACCACAAAATTTCTTTGGTTCTGACCTAATTTGAATTTGCACAATTGAGGTGCATAGCCAACCTTGGAGAATGTTTTCAAGGTTGAGGATGATATAAATATAAGTTGAGTTTTTGAGGGATGTGAAGATAGATAAGTATGATGTGAATGATGTGAATTGTAGAGTGTTAGAGTGTGAATTTCAGAAGTGAAGTGCAAGCTTTCATGTGTTAGATTATTGGATGTAGTGAGAAAAAGGTGTCTACAATTCCTCAGTTAAGTTGCAAAGGTGTTGGTGATATTGTGGTGGATTTCTTTGTGTAACATTCTTCTTTATCTTCTTTTCTATTCTAGTAGTGAGCCTCTAGCAGTGAGCCTTTCTTTCTTTGGGTAGCAATCCCTTCAACAACGAGCCCTTTGTATTTGGTGTTGATATTAATTTATATTGTGAGCTAATCCTCACCATGGTTTTTCCCATCTTGGGTTTTCCACATAAATATGGTGTTCTCTTGTCAATGGTGTTGATTTGATTCAAATTTTTTTATTTACTTTTCAAGCTAAATCATTATAAAATATTAAGGGTTAATTGTATTAATGTGGATCTGAATATGTATGAGGGTTTTGAAGTTTTAAGGTACAACTGATTCACCCCCCTCTTAGTTGTCTTATGCATTCAACAATTGGTATCAAAGCAAGGTTTCTTGGAAGAAATCTTAACCGCTTGAGGTAGATCTGAGATGGCGCAAAAGAAAGAGATCCATGTGTTTGATGGAACAAATTATGCGTTTTGAAAGACAAGGATGGAAGTTTATCTGGTTTATCTTGAAGTTGATGTCTAGAAGTCTGGTAAGAATGGATACATTGAACCTACAAATGGTCGAAGTATTGTTGATGAGATCAAATCTTATGAAAGTAATGGTAAAGAAAGGTATGCTCTCTTAAATAGTCTTACTAATTCTAAATTAGTGAAATTGTTGATTCTGAAAACTACTAAAGCAATTTAGGAAAAGTTAGAAAGAATTTATGAAGGAGATGATAAGGTCAAAGAAGCAAAGATGCAGAATCTGAAGATCATTTTTGATAACCTATGAATGTCTGAAGATGAAAATGTTACAAGCTATATGAAAAGGGTAGATGAAGTTGTCAACTCCATCAAAGGTCTTGGTGGTGAACTCAAAGAACCAAAAGTGGTAAAGAAAATTCTTAGAACTCTTCCTAAATCTTAAAGTCATAAAGTGTCTACTATTGAAGAATTTGTAAATTTGAATAAATATACCAGAGATCAGTTGTATGGTTCCTTAACTACTTTTGAGATGAGATAATTTGGTAAAAATATGGTCCAAAAAATGAGACTACTTTTAAGGTTGGAAAATAAGAGGAGATCAAGGAATCAGATCAGGAGGATCTTGATGATATAGAAGCTAACTTTATAAGGAGAATGAAGAAGGGTATTGGTAAGTACAATGGTAAGTTGCCTTTTAAATGTTTCAATTGTGGAAAGATATGTCACTATGCTTCAAGATGTCCAAACATAGCCTTGAATAACAAAAAAAAAGAAAAAAAAGAAAAGATGATTAAGAAAATTTATTATGTTAGAGAAGATGCAAGTATTTCTAATGATGAATCTGATTATGGAGATGAAGATGATGAATGCTTGTTCATGGATTTAAAATATGAATCTGTTTCTACTTGCTTTGAGAGATGTGTGAAGCAAAGAACTCTAGAGACAAAGGATAAGACTGAAGGTACTTTGGTATCTACTTTTCATGCTAGATAGGAGAAGACCTACTGGATCATTAACAGTGGATGCTCTAATCATATGATCGATGACAAGATTAAGTTTGGTAAACTTGAAAAATATGGAGGATGTGTTAGATTTGGTGATGATGCATCTGCTAAGATATGTGGAAAAGGTTCTCTCAATTTTGATGACAAGCATAATACTAATGATGTTTACTATGTTAAGGTTTTAAGGAATAACCTCTCGAGTGTTGGATAAATGTGCTACAAAGGATACACTCTTATGTTTCAGGATGATGGATGTGAGATAAAAAAAGGATTTGGAATTGTGGTTGTTGTTGGAAGAAGGACATATGGAAATATTTATCATCTTAAGGGTGCTAATGGTCATTGATTTATGACTCAGATTAATGAAAGCTAGTTATGGAACAAGAGGATGTGTCACATCAATTTTGATAACTTAGTGATAATTAGTTCAATTCAATTTGTAAGAGATCTTCCAAAGATTACAAATCCTATCAATGTTGTCTATAAAGAATGTCAAATTGGAAAGAAATCAAGAAGAAGCTTCAAATTCAAAGAAAAATCTACTACCAAACTATTAGAATTAGTGCATACAGATCTTTATGGCCCTACAAGAGTAAGAAGTCTTCAAGGTGACATGTATTTCATGCTATTAATTGATTATTATTATAGAATTACATGGGTTACTTTTCTCAAAGAAAAATCAGAAGATCTAGACAAGTTTAAAGCATTCAAAGTTATGGTTGAGAATGAAATGGATATTAAAAATAAAATGCTTGAGGTCTGACAAAGGTGGAGAGTTCACCTCTAGTGAGTTTCACATCTTTTGTGAAGATCATTGCATAAAGAGGAACTTGTCTACCCCTAGGACTCCTCAACAACATGGAGTAGTTGAAAGAAAGAATAGGACTATTCAAGAAGTTGCAAGGACAATGATGAAAGAGGAAAATATACTAGAAGTCAACTGGAGAGAAGCAATTCATACTATTGTTTATATACTTAACAAAGTTCAAGAAAGAGAAAATAGTACAAAGACTCCTTATGAGCTATGGTATGGAAGGATTCCTATTGTCAAGCACTTCAGAGTGTTTGGAAGAAAATGCTATATTAGAAGAGATGAAGATAACTTAGAAAAGTTTGATGCAAGGTCTGATGAAGGTATTTTCCTTGGATACTCTACTAGAAGAAAAGCTTACCGATGCTACAACAAGAGATTGAGAAAGATTGTTGAAAGTGCAAGTGCCAAAGTTAATGAAGATTTACAAAAGAATTTAGTGATGATAGATGGATATGAATCAGATGAGTCTTTTTGCAGAGAAGAAGAAAAAGAAAGAGAAGTGAAGATTGAAGAGGAGGAAGCTCTAGAAAGACTCCTAAAACCCCTAAGTATGTGCAGAAGAATCATTCTGAAGATCAGATCATTGGAGATAAAAACAAAGTTGTATTGACAAGAAGGAAAGCTACTAAATAACAGGTAAATCTATATTTAATTTTTGATGTTGAACCTGTAGTGTAGGAAAATGCATACCCTTGCATTTTCACACTTGTTTGGGCCCCGCCTTGCTTATCCCTATTTATGTCTTAATTGGTCCTATTTTGCATCCACAAGCCTAATAAATTATATCTTTTTATGGCTAATCCTAACAAACATCAAAGGATAAATGATAATTTACTAATTTTGGTTGTATGTCCTTGAATTTTGGTACTGGGACTAAGACGCAACCTAGGGAATATTTTTCCCAAAGGTCTTGGGACCTTGTTTTCAAATGTGCCTTAGATGGCACCCTTTTTGGAGTCTGTGCCCCGAGTTTCAAACCTCGGGACTAAGATGCCACCTAGGGCGTCTTAGTCCCCCTCAGGTTATTTTTTAAGATTTAATTTCAAATCCTTGTGAGATTTAGCCTCCTTTAATTAATGAATTCATATTTTGGCTTGTTGTGGTGTAATTTTGAGATATTAAGTATGGATAAGTATAAATACAAGGTTGATTCACTCATTTTCACCTAAGACTTTTGTGAGAGAATTCATAATAGCATAATTGAGTTCACAAGAGCATTCAAGAGAAATTCATCAAGCATTTGGAGTCATCATCAAGATTCAGGCATCATGTCAAAGATATTCTTACATCATGTGTGTTTTTGAGATAACATTTAATGTGATATAGGGTTTTGATTTAAGCAATCAATTCAAGTCGATATCTATCAAGCATTCATTCAATTCAAGATCTACATTCAAGCTAGCCACTTCACACAAGTTTGTAGATTTCATAACAAGGGTTTGTTGAGTAGAAACATAGCACTTTGTTCATTCATCATTTCCCTTCATTATTTCATTTCATTCCAAGGTTTAACTACCAACAAGGGGTTTGACCAAGGAAAACCCCATTTACTAATAAATCAACAAGTTTTTCTTCTCTTGTATGTTTGTGTTTGCAGATTTAGGTTGAAGGCTTGAAGATCATTTGAAGTGCAAATTTGTAAAGTTGCAAAGTTGCATTGCAAAGTTGTCATGTTCATGGAAAGTCACCTACAAGCCAGATCTAGAAGTTTCAGGACCTGAGATCTGAGAAGGAGTTGCAGACATTGAGCCTCAAGATCATCTTCCAAAATTGTCGAAATTTAGATCAGGACTAAGACAACAATAAGGGTGTCTTAGTCCTCCTGGAGGTATCTCGCAGAGATTCTTTCATATTATTTTATGACATCCGAAGATTCTGCATTTGCCCCAAAAAACAACAGAACTAAGACAACAGTAAGGGTGTCTTAGTCCTCCTCAGTATATTTTGACAGTATTTTTCCATTTCCAGAATCCTTATCACATTTCCAAACTTCCCAGGTACATACATCCTAACTTGATGTTATTTAATTTTTTCATTTGCACTTACTATTTGGCTTGCATTACTAGGTTTTGTGAGTATAATGTTAAGTTGTCTTTTCTAAGCTTTTTCTTGGTGGTGAACCCTTTAAAGCCTAAGGAATCTTTCTAGGTCTCCATTGTTGAGAATTAACTCACCTTTGTGTTGATAGTCAATCCAATTTGGGATCCTAGGTTTCCTTGAATGAACCATCCCCCTATAGAGAAAAATCCAGGATTAGGGACCCATTTCTTGTATTGTGAGTCCCTTTTCCATAACATTATTTTACCTACAGTTCAGAACCTAAAATGGTGATTGTGGCATGCAAGAATGAATATTGGATCAAGACTATGAAATAAGAACTATTGCAGATTGAGAAGAACTAGACTTGGGAACTTGTCTCAAGACCAACAAATAAAAATGTGATTGGAAATTAGTGGGTATTCAAAAACAAACTAAATGAGAAAGGAGAAGTGGTAAGGAACAAGGAAAGGCTTGTGTGTAAAGGCTACTCACAAGTTGAAGGAATAGATTTTGAGGGGACATTTTCTCTGGTGGCAAAAATGGAAGGTATCAGGATATTTTTGGAATTTGTAGCACAAGGATTTCAAAGTTTATTAGATGGATGTGAAGTCTACTTTCTTGAATGGAGAATTGGAAGAAGAGGTATACATAGAACAACCAAAAGGATTTCAATTATCAAGCAAACTAGATATGGTTTGCAGAATGAAGAAGACATTATATGGATTGAAGCAAGCTCCTAGAGCTTGGTATGAAAGGTTGGATAAGTATTTGATACATCAAGGATTCAATAAAGGTACCACATATAGCAATCTTTACTTTAAATTTGAAAAAGATAAAATTTTGATTGTGGTTGTATATGTTGATGACATAATATTTGGAGGAAATGAAGCTATGTGCAAGAAGTTTACAAAGGAAATGTAGAAAGAGTTTGAAATGTCTATGTTTGGAGAAATGAATTTATTCCCTTGATTACAAATAAATTAGATAGATAGGTATTTTCACTTCACAATTGAAGTATGTCAAAGAAATGTTGAAGAAGTTTGGAATGAAATATTCTAAACTAATGTGTACCCCTATGGTTATTAGTTCCAAGCTAAGAAATAATTATGAATCTCCTGAGGCTGATCAAAGAAAGTATAGATCAATGATTGGTGGATTTCTATATCTAACTACTAATAGACCAGATATCATGAATGTCATTTATCTTGTGGCTAGATTTGAAGAAGATCCTAGAGAGTCACATGTTGCTGCAGTGAAGAGGATATTCAGATACTTGAAGGGTACTCTGGATCATGGCATGTGGTATCCTAAGGATATTGATTTTACTCTAAGTGCTTACACAGATGTAGATTGGGTTGGTTGTGTGGATGATAGGAAAAGTATAAGTGGTGGTGCATTATTTCTTGGATGCAAATTAGTGTCATGGCTAAGTAAGAAACAAGATTCATTGTATTTATCTACTGTAGAGACAGAATACATTGTAGAAGCATCTTGTTGTACAAAAGTGTTATGGATGAGGCAAACATTGAAGGATATTAGGGTGAAATATATGATGAACCAATTTCTATCTTTTATGATAATACAAGTGCTATTAATATTTCAAATAATTTGGTAATCCATTCAAGGGAAAAATATATCTCAATCTAGTATCACTTTCTGAGAGAGAAGGTTATAGAGAATGAAGTAAAGCTTAAGTATGTACCTACAAAGGATCAGGTTGTTGATATATTCACTAAGGCTCTTCCTAAGGATACATTTGAGTATCTATGGGAGAAGTTGGGGGTTATTACCCCTCCTTATTTGAACTAGATGCATAAGGAGATGCATTAGTCCAATGGATTTCAAAATCCATTCCTTTGTCTAGACTAATGTTGGTGACTACCTCTCAAGGGGAGTAGGTAGTGACATTGTTGGTTTTTACAGTCAGGGGGAGTGAGTGTTGTCATTGTACAATGGTTGTCGATTGGTGTAGTATGGTATGCAGAGTAGTAAAGGAAAGGAAGTTGTGGAGTAGTGGTTAACATTATGATTAATATCAAAGGAGAAACTTAAGTGATGCAACTTTTTTTTCCTTTTCCATTTATGTCAAAGGGGGAGAATGAGATGTGAAAAAGATAAGTTATCAAAGGGGGATAGAGTGTAATGAGTTATTTTTGCAAGGGGGAGAAAAGAGAAAAGGAAATAGGTATGGAGTAGAGTTAATGTTTTTTTGATGGTTTTTCACATCATGTGTTGTCATCAATGAAAAAGGGTGAGATTGTTGCAAGTATGAGTAGATTTGTGTTGTCGTTGATTTCAACAAGCTTGTGTTGTTGATATTGATGAGTAGAATCTTGTTGCAAGAGTATGTTGGTGTTATCCATTCTTTGATTAGTTGCATTATGTTTTCATTAGTAAGCTACTAATGTTAAAATCTAGTGTTTCTTTGATAAGTTTTTTTCTATGGATATATGGTTGAGTTACAATGTTGCAGTTGGCTTGGTGGTGATGAGGAAGTATTGAAGGTGATGAAGATGCATCTCTAATGCTTGGTTTACAAGTGCTTTTGAGAAAATTTGATAAAAAGAGGAAATAGAGTGTTGCAATGTTGTTCTAGGTTGTAAAGTAGTGTTTTGGTGTTGCTCTACATTTCTTCTAGGTTGAAGATCTGCCTATGCATTTTGGATATGTTGATCATAGGTGTTTAGGGGTGTAGTATTCATAATTATGTGTGCTGGATCATTATGCAGAAGAAGTCATATTCACCAATGTGTGAACAGTGTATTGCATAGGTGTCTAGGAGAAATATTTTTTCTCCACATTTCTCTACAATTTGGTTTCATGTCTTGTAGATCTGAAGGCATGTTGATCGTGTTGGTATCTTTCTTCATTCAAATTTGTTTGAGTTTTGGTGCTTAGAAGTTAGTTTCTTAAGTTATAAAGTATGTAGAATTGTTTGAGTGTACTAAGTGTGTACATTCTTCAGGTGAAAGTTGTTGCGAAGGAGTTTGTTGGATTTCAAGGTGTTTATGGAATATTCCAGATTGTTTTCAGGTGACATTTGTTTTCCGTGAGTTGTTGAATCAAAGGAAGCATGTGCTTAAAATTTTAATGGTGTTTACACTAATTGCGGTGGATATTTATTATTTGTAGAAGCATGTTATAGCGTGGTGTTATAGTTTTGGGTCCCAAATAAGGAGTGGTGTGGTCTGCCTTCACTTTTATCCACCACAAAAGTGCTTTGGTGCTAACCTAATTTGAATTTACATGGTTGAGGTGCATAGCCAACCTTGGAGAATGTTTTCAAGGTTAAGGATGATATAAATATGAGTTCAGTTGTTGAGGGATGTGAATATAGATAAGTATGATGCAAATGATGTTAATTGTAGAGTGTTAGAGTGAAAATTTGAGAAGTGCAGTGCGAGCTTTCATGTGTTATATTACTAGATGTAGTGAGTAGAAGGTGTCTATAATTCTTCAGTTAAGATATGAAGGTGTTGGTGATATTGTGGTGGATTTCTCTATTGCATTGAGATGGATTTCTCTATGTGACAGTATTCTTTATCTTCTTTTCTATTTTGGTAGTGAGCCTCTAGAAGTGGGACTTTTTTTCTTTGGGTAGTGAGACCTCTATATTTGGTGTTGATATTACTTTATATTGTGAGCTAATCCTCACCGTGGTTTTTCCCATATTGGGTTTTCCACATAAATTTGGTGTTCTCTTTTTTATGGTGTTGATTTGGTTCAGTTTCTATTATTTGCTTTTCATGCTAAATCATTATAATAGATTAAGGGTTAATTGTATTAATGTGGATTTGAATGTGTATGAGGGTTTTAAAGTTTTAAGGTACAACTAATTCACCCCCCTTCTCATTTTTCTTGTGCATTCAACAATTGCACCATCTAGCAACTACTACATATATCCTTTGACATAGATGACCAAGGAAAACACCTATATACCATATAATGACAACACTTACACCTCTTGATTGCAACAACCAACAATGCTACTACCTACTCCCCTTGAGAGGTAGCTACCAACATCATTCCAGAACAAGGAATGAATCTTGAAATTCACTAGATTGATGCATATCCTTATGCATCTAGTTGAAAGGAGGGGCAATAACCCCTAACTTTCCCTACATATACTAAAAATTATCCTTAGGAAGAGCCTTTGTGAAGATATATGTAACTTCAACCTTTGTAGGCATATACTTCAACTTCACCTCATTCTATGCAACCTTCTCTCTTAAAAAGTGATATTGGATTGAAATATGCTTTGTCCTTGAATGCATTATTGGATTCTTTGAAATGTTAATAGCACTTATTATTGAATAAATGCACAAGACAACTGAGAAGGGGGGTGAATTAGTTGTACATTAAAACATCAAAACCCTCATTAACATTCATATTTGCATTAGTACTTAAACCCTTAATAGCCATAAAACCCTTATCATGCATTAACAGAATGTAAACATGAGAAATAGTAATATGAAAACACATCCAAACACATGAGAACACCAAATTTATGTGGAAAACTCAAGAAGGGAAAAACCATGGTGAGAATTAGCTCACAATATAAAGTAATTGTAACAATGAATATAATAGACTCACTGCCCAAAAGAAAAGGACTCATTTCCAATGGATCACTACTAGATTAGAAAGAAGAAGATAGAAGACTGTTACAATGAGAAATCCATCTTAGAGTAACAGAAAGATCCACCATTTCTTCACCAGAACATTCACTCTCTTTGTAGAATGTAGACACCTTTTGCTCACTACTTCCAGTAGTCTTAGACATTAAAGATCACATTGCATTTCACACTTTTACACTTCACATCTCAAAGCTTCATATTACACACTTCACTCATACATCCTCCATCATCTCAACACTCATATATGCCATCTTCAACCTTGAAAACAATTGGCAAGGTCAGTTATGCACCTCGAATGTGCAAATTTAAATTAGGTCAGCACCAAAACATTCCCACGGTGGAGAGGAATGAAGATAGACTATAACACACCTTAACTTGGACCCAAATACGCACATACATGCCATGCCACGCTTTCACAAACACCAAAGCATATCCATAATTAATGTAAACACCCAAAGTTAATTGAACCTATGTTAACACCATTAAATATTAAGTACACACTTTCTTTGATCTAAAGATGACTCACAGACCATACACAACACTTAAAAACCATCTGGAATATTCTATTAACACCCTAAAATCCAACAAGTCCTTTGCAACAAATTTCACCTCAAGAACATACTCATCCTGCACAACTAGCTAACCTTCCACACATTGCAACACCTGAATCCAACCTTGCGGAGCACCATAACGCAAACAACTCAGATTGAAGATAAATAATAGAAATATAAGCACACTTCTAGAACCGCAAGACTAGAAACCAAACTACAAAGAAATGCAGAGCAAAACCATTTCTCGTAGAGAACACTGCTTTCACAGTTTACACACTGGTGAACACAACTTCCTCTAGACAACGATCCATAACCTGAAACTCTGGATATAATGTAATGTCCCTCCATTTTGGCCTTACTTGTTCTCCAGGTAAGCAGTTATCCATTATATCATGTATTTTTTTGGTTATTGTATCTTAAAAATTGTGGAGAACTCAATAGTTTGATGGCCTTGTTAGATTAGTTAATTAGATTAAAATTTTAAATTACAAGGAAATTTAAATAAAGTGGGAATTTAAAATATAAAGGATGTGGGTGTTAATATATAATTAAATTAAATTGCTATATTGATATTATTATTAACTTGATTAAATAATATTTTCATCACCATTAATAATCTTTAAATGATTTCTTGGATAAAAATAATAAGAAATACATTCTTGTATTAAAATTAACAATTGGTTTAAAAAGAAGCTCAAGTTTAGTAATAATTTTATCTCTTGAGGGGTAAATGCATAATGAAGTAAATAAATTAAATAATATTAAATAGATATTATTACATACAAATATTAAAATTAATATTATCATTGGTATATATATATTTGTTGTAATGTATATTTAATTCATTAATTTTAATGTATTGCAATGATGAATAAAATAGAAGTAAAGTGATCATAATAATGAAAAAGAGTAATATTAAAAGTTACTTGATCTACTTCTATAGAAATGGCTTATATATTTACTAGAGTAATAATTTATTTATTTAGACTTAAGAAGCCATGTTGAAAGATATTAGTAAAAGTCAAAATGAAAGTTAGTTGGGTAATCTCGTTGTAACAAATAATATATATAGATAGGCATTCTATCAACTTTAAAACATGTGTCTTTTGTCCTCGTCATTTGACTCTAAAGGGAGCATGATATTTATTCCTGGCCAAGAATTGTGTCAACTATAAACTTACATTATATCTATATCTAATCAAGCATCCCATTGTTTACAACTTGAATTGTGACATTTATAACTAATCAATATTTCTTTAGATGTGCCATATAATGTGTATTTCAAATTCACCTCAAAATGATCTTTACCATTCACTCTATAAATGGTAAATGTTCATAACTTTGAGATTTTCGTCTTTACTCACTTTTTATTACCAAATATTTTGGGTCACTAGATGCATGAAATATATGTTTAGTTGATTATTAACAATGGATATAATTTTTGAAAATATATGATTTGTAATCTTGTTTACATATTTTCTTTATGTCATTTTTTTTCATCTTTATTTTATTGTTTTGATTTAAAGTGGGAAGATTAAAAAAAAAAATCTAGACGCGCATCGGGACAGCTGGATAATGGGAAGAGACATCTAATAGAGGCGAAAAAGAGAGAGGAGACCATGTTTCTTGGGGAATTCTATCAATCAGCCACATGCCTTGTCTTTGCATCCACATTCTCCATGCATTTCTTTCACGGGCAGCTGCGCATAACAGGGGGGGCATATTTTTTAGGGGAAGATATATTTTTCTGGGAGATAGACTGTCAAAGGGTTCACACTCCTTGTCTATGCATCCACAGTCTGCATATTCTATCAAACAGTCGATGTGCCTTGTATATGCCTTTGCATTTTGCATTCATGTCTAGAAAAGGCAGCTGCAACTTCAACCTCTGCAAAATTCCTTCGTCCTTTATACTTCGCTGGATTTTCCATATCATGTTCCATAGCTCCCAATTCAGAATAGGCAGAAGAGGAGGCAGACAAAAGCAAAGGGGACGCTGGAAAAACTGTCATGGTTTCGCTCCCCAAAACTCTTTCTTACTGGTTTTAACCCTTCACTTCTCCAATTTCATTAGCTGCATCCTGTAGCTCCCAGTTCGGGTGAAGGCAGAGGAGATGCGGGAAACATTTGCTAAGGTAATTTCTCCTCCAAACTCTTTTCCTCTAGTATTGACCTTTTGCTTCTTCAATTTGGCGAGCTACAGCCGAGAATAAGGTTATGACGCAAGTTTTAGAGTCTGTTTATTAAAATTAAAACTACTGCCAAGATCCTAGCAATGCGTATATCTAGGTTTTAACATAACGGCAACCTTTACCCTTGGTAGTTAAGTATAATGCTTAACTGCCAGGGCAGTTTCAACTACAACACCTGGCAAAACATCCCTATCCTTCTTGCTGAGATCGCTGCCCATAGCTGTCTCAAAGCTTTCATTTTGGCGCTGGCAGTTAGGATGCTGGCTAAGGTTGTGAAATCGGGCTTTACACTTGCCAATTGCTTTTGCTTGAGAGCTTCTAAAGCCTTTAAACAAATTCGTTTTTGTGCTCATCCTACAACCTTTGCATTCCATGAGATTACATTTCTTTGAGGCATTCTTCCAAACAGTCACGTGCCTTGTCTGTGTTTCACATTTTGCATACATATCTATCAGTGCAGCTGGGTGGGAGGTAAGGATTTTTATGAATCCTTGCTTAGGTTTGAATCGTGTCAGTGTCTAAACAAATTCTGTCCACCCTGCTACTCACTATTCATGCCATTGGTTTAGTTTAATTCATATTTTCATTACATCTGCTGGCATTAATGAGTTTTGCATTCTATATTATGCACTTAATTCTGGAATAAGTTGAAGCACATTAATGGCTGAATAATTATATTTTTCTAATTAGCGGATATTTATATATAAAATTTGGTCAAGTTAAAACTAAATGCCTCAGTAAATTGGCATCATAGCTTTCCCATCTTGCATTCCTTGAGACCACATTTTCAACAACATTTTCCCAGACAGTTCACATGACTTGTCTCTGCCTCCACCTTTTTGGACTTTAAAAGTACAGGAGCCAATATCATGGCACAAAACTGTGAAGGAGTATTATGTCCAGCATATAAATTTTAAGAAGAATAATGCAATATGTTTAACATATGAAGAGGGTCCGAATTCTGCTATTCACTATGTGTGAAGACAGCTCTGGCAATCATTGCATTTTACAACACCAGAAGTAGTTAGTATCTATTCAATATTTATTTAATGATTTTGTGCACAAATTGTCACAAAACGATGTCCAGAACAAGAAAAGCAAAATATCTCTTCATATAGGAAATTCGTTGTGCCCTATGTTTAAAAGAACTAAGCAAGTTAGGATATTGATGAATGAAAATTAAGTGCATACTTGTATTTGGAGGATAGTAATACGTGGGCACTTGCTTGTGGTGCTTATTTTGATGTCAATTAAGTAATAAGGTTTATATTTAAATTGGGAAATGCTATTGATTATGTTAGTAAAATGAAAAAAAAAAATGGGGAAAAAATTTATTTAAATAGGTTTAAGATTATAAGTAAAGTGACAAGATAGTTGATTTTTTAAAATATATATATATAAAACATAGTATACCTAATTGAGATTAGGAGATAAAATTTAAATAACATAAACCTTCCTTAAGAAAAAGTGCATCTTAATTCTAAATATGGAAGAGAGGGTTAGATAATGTATTAGATGACATTTTAATTTTAATCTCCTTTTGTTAAAGAGAATGCTTCTATGGTAAGTTGATAGGTGAGTGATAGATTCTTTTAGAGACAATGTTAGTAATTATATGAATACTCTAGAAAGAATAAATATTCAATAAATAGTTAATAAGGCAAAGAAATTAAATAAAGTTGAGAAGAAAATCATCAAAAAAAATTAGGGTATTCTATTTGAGGTCCATATAGGAGGGCAAGATAGAGAGTTCTATTTGCACTTAGAATAATTGTTATTTGTGGTAAGTAGTTTATGTAAGAAGGACAATTGTTTTATCTAAACTCAGATAATTAGAAAGGCTTGATTTATTTCTTAGATATACAAATAACCTCTTAATTGAAATAGGGATTAAGTGGGAATTGAATGACTAAGTTAGTATAACTTGTTGGAAGAGTCTTTAGGCCCTTTATACATATGTGTGTGTGTGTGTGTGTGTTGTATATAGTTTTTTATGTATTAGTGGAATATGAGAGAAGAATATATATACGATGACTCTCTTTTATTTAATAAAGTTATTGTATCATGGAAGAATTTATGAAATCAATAACTGTTTGAACGATGAAATACTTTTGAACATTATACAAGTAATGGTATTAAATGAGAAAATGGGAACTTTTGATTGCTTCATGGATGATAGAGTTACCTTGTAATATCGATATATAATCTTGTAATTTGATCAAGTAAATACCCTATTTTAATGTCGAGCTCATTTGCAATCTCTAGGTTGAGATCATGGCTGAAATATTATTGTGTGATTGATGTTCAGTCTTGTCTCCTTTGGATGTACTATTGATTAACTATGCTTTTGACTCATTAAAATGTTGATTACATTGTACTCTTTTACTGTGGAATTTTGAATTAGAATGATTGATATCTTAAACGCTTGGGTAATAATGTGTAATGGTTTACATAGTGAGTCAATGGTTAAGTAATAAGTTTTAGGAAGTGGTAGAATAATGCCTCTCATGGTTGTCTTGGTTGTTGATCAAATATTATGTTTGTTTGATAATGAGTTGAATTTTGATTATTATTTTGGAGTATATCTTGATTGAATTAATTTGGTTATTGTTTAAGGTGAAAGTGATATTGAGTATTCATGTAAGGGTTGCTTGAACTGAAAACCTTGTTGTTGATTGGGTATTGTTTTGATATTTGGAACTTTATGTTTTATTTTAGATATTATGGTGGATCTCGACTTATACTTGATTCTGATTATTGCCTTTTATGGAAGGAGTCTGTTTGTGACCAAAAAGGTTATTGAGAAGATTTTGATCTTTGCGATTAATTCTGTAATGAGTGATTTTGTTAGCTTTGAGTAAGTTTTAAGATCTCATCATATTGTTGCCACACTTACTCTACTCTCGTCGTTGTGTGATTTTGTTAGTCTTTCTCTTGTGCTAATTTTGGAAATAAGAAGACTTTATGTGATGGTTTTCTTGTAGTCATATTTCGAGATGGTTGGGAACCTGAAGAGTTTGAATTACCTTTAGCAAGAGTTTGTGGATATTTGGTACTTTAGGCTTCCAGAGGCAATGGTAAAACTTGATTTATGTTGATTTTTTATGATTGGACCTTTGTGATTCATTGATCTTATTTCAGATTTTGAGTTCTTGTGGGTGTTACCTTGTACCATGGTGTTGACTTGTGATGTGGATTTTGGGTGAGAAGGTTCATGCCTTGCATACATACTTGATTCTCATGATTTTAGTGCATCAGTTGATTTATGTAGTATATGTGGTGGGTGGTACCTCCTTTATTCTTGTTTTCAGTGGTATGGAATGGGTTTGAGAGATGATTCTTTCCTCGCATGTTGTGTGTTATGTACACCTTGATTTTTTATGTGTGATGAGGTACACCCCTTGCGTGTTTTGGTTTGGGTGCCCATAGGGAGAGTGGCTCTTCATGGGAGTCAGCGCACAAAGGGGTTGTCAGGGTAACCCATGGAAGACTTTCCCTAACAAGTGATAATTTAATTAATGAACTAGTGGGTTTGGTAATTAAACACTAAACAAGATTAATTATGTGCCTCACCCATACCGTTAGCGTTATCACAGGCTAAGGATGGGATGGGAAGACCTGGTTGGTAAGATCACTGCCTTGTCCTCATGAAAGGTAAGTGGTTCCACATGAGTCACCCTATGGAGCGGCGCCTTGAGATAGGAAGTCAGGAGAACCATAGATGGAGGTGGCACCTTGTGATAGGTTGTCTCGATAATCCATCTAAGGCCATGCGATGACACTCTCCTACAGTACCCGTTTATTTTCTCATGTTTGGTTGCCTCTGGGAGTGTTGTTTGTATTTGTTTGATGTTGTTTTATGATGGTTTCATGTTAGCCTTGTCTACTTGACCTTTGTTTGGATGTGGTTCCTTTCTTGTCATCTCCTAGCATGGGGGGTGGGCCTTCGGGTCCATGTGGTCGGGTGGAACATGCTATGCACCTCATTGGGTTCCCAAGTTGTGTTCATGATGCGAAAGCGGATGCAAAGTTTCTAGAGCTTCACTTGGTTGAAGACTTTTCTTCACCTTGTACCTTATTCTTCATTGATGTATTATTCTTGTTCTTGATGTACTCTTCCCGTTGATATAAGGGAAGCATTATGTAATGCATTATTGTATCCATGATGTGTTGTATTTGTGGAAATATGCTCCACAATTGTAATATTGAGCTATGAATTGAAATGTAATAAAATGATGAGTGTATCCTTGTCATCTCCATTGAATTCACATGATGTTAGTATGTTAAAAAGTTAATCTTGTTTACATTGAGTTATCATTTGTGAATGTTTCTTATTGATGGTGTATTATGTAATCCTAGAATTCATTCGCTATCATTTTGGTAAGATTTTAGGTTTCGTCATGCTGCCTCGTGTACCCCAGAGGACGTAGATGATATTATAAATACATAATTGTTTTTCATGTAATGTATGTACATATTCATCTTATGTAATGTTTCACTTTCAAAAAAAAAAAATTAGTGCGGTAATCTATTGGTTGTAGTTGTCCTTTGGGGTTTGTGTGGCAGGGCATTACATATAACACCTTTGAAGACCTCTAATCAACATATCTAAACCACATAGATAGATCTTTAACCATGAAGAAATGCAAAGAAAAACACTGAACACCACTCTGTCACACTAAACACTCTTTTATTCAAATTTTCTAAAAAGCACTTGGAAACCAAGTACCATAAACTCAAACTCATCACTTGGAATACTTCTACATCTAAACCACACAAGATATTGAAGATCACAAATCACCAATACATGCTCATCAAATAAACACTAGAGGCTGACATCAGTGATACTACTAATGACAACATTATGCAACCAATCAAACCATCTTCATAGACTTCCAACAATCTCCCCATAGACCTATTGACATCAATGCAAAAACAAAGATCTATTAACATCAATGAAAACAAAAAATTTCAACAATCTCCCCCTCTGTCATTGATAGAAACACATGGAAAAGCCATAAAAAAAAAAAACAACTCTAATCACCAACTCATATACTGCACCACAGTACACATTGCTCCCCCTTACACAAGCATCAACTCTTTCCAACACTTTCTCTTTCTCATGACTTCTCTCCTCCTTCATAAAGTTTTACAGTTAACTCTCTCTCCCCCTTTGACATCAATGGAAAAGGGGGCACACTTGTATCTTTCCCCCTATGAGGCATAGCTAGTATTATTCTATAGATTTTGATTTGGTGATTTGGACATGAGGTTTTGATTTAGGTATATTATTATTTTGGAATATGAACATAAATTTTTTACATTCATGCTTAGATATTTGTTTGCTTGTAAATGAAATAATATGCTCATTTAATTAAATAACTTGATTAAGAAGTATTATGAGTATATGTTTAATTTTCGCAAAAATAATTATTTTTATGATAGATTTTATAATTATTTGATGTTAGAAATTTTAATGTTTAAATTATTGTTTCAGCTATAATTTCCAAATTGTACTAATGATTCCTTTGAGATGTTTCAGGTGGGCAGTCTAGATTCCTTAAGAATTGGAGAAAAATTCCAAATGTTAAATGTTTATTAATGGTTTTAATTTTTGTCAAGGGAGTTTAACGTTTGAATGTATTTTGATTTTCTTGACCATTTATTATGGAGGGATGTTTTTATTGAATTATCTTTTTATTTGGGAGTATTTGAGGGAAGTTTAAGAGTTGGGAGTTATTTTATTTTATTTTAAAGAGGAAATTAGAATGGTTGGGAGGTGAAGAGGAAATGTGGGTGTTGTGGATTGTATTCTTTCTTCATTTTCTATTTATTAATTTCTTCTTTGGAGGAAGAGACGGAAGGGCTAGAATGAATTGGTTGTAGGATGGCATTGGTTGGAAAAAGACTATAAATTCGGATAGGTTGTTTGGGCTAATCCTAACTTGGCCAACCAAGGTATGGTTGAATTATATTGGTAAATTTGGTGTTGTTATTGAGTTCTTGATAGATGGTTGGAAAAATTAATGTTTGTTATTGTTTTGTGTGGTGTCATGTTGATTATTAGGGGGTTTGGGTGTGCATAAGGAGAAAATCTCGCCTGAGGGCTCAGAGCCTCCTTCGTTTGGGGTTGAGGAGGGCACGAAGCCTCTCTTGGGGATTTTGATCAAATATGAAAATTTATGAAGTTGTGTATGATAACAGAGAGTTGTGAATGGAAGATTGGATTATTGTATGAGTGGAGGTGAGTTGGATATTGGAAGGGTGTGTATGGAGGTGGTTGTGTGTGGAGAATGTTGGATGGATGGTGGTGGTTGCATGTTGAAAATGAAGTTGTATGTTGAAAATTGTGAATAAATATTTGTTCCCCAAGAGGGAAGGGAATCCCCCTTCTCCCCCTTTACAAGAATTTTGTAATCGGATTCTTTGTGTATGAGACAATGTTTATGTTTTTTCTGAATTTAATCTATGTTGAGCGTTTGGATTTTGTCTCCCACTCAGGGGTGGACTTATCAGTCCTATGGCTAGGAGGAGAGCAGGACTAGGTTGCTCTATTCAATGTTTGCAGGTTTATAAAGCATCATCTGGATTTGATTTCTGAGTTCCTTATTGTATTGTTGATACATACAAAATTGCAGATTAAAAAGTGTCTCTATTGAATCTCATAAAGTACCAACGAATATTGTTCCTTACATTTCATGATTTAATTTGTGAAATGTTTGCATAGATACTGTACTAAATTTTATGTAACAACGATGCATTGTAAATTTAATGTATTCAGTAAGAAAAGTATTAAATACCAATGGTTTTAGCCATTCTTTGTTAACATTATTATTTTCTTTTTATTCACTTTTGTAAACTTAACTAATGAGTAGCATTAGAAGAATCTAACTTGGAAATACAATTCTTCTTCAAGTTGTTGCAAACAAGTTTCCAATGTTATTAAAGAAATTTTTAGTTAAGAGTAGTAGAATATCTTTATTTAATTTATTAATTTCCTCCTAAATTTAATTATTTAATTATAATTTATTAACTCATTTTAGAGTGGGCATTACATTGGTATTAGAGCACCAGGTTGACACTTTGAGAGCTTTGGGGAAAAAGTGAAATGATTCTTTATCATATTGGATGTATAAGAAAGGACAGAGAGGATCACAAGTTTTCAAAGAAGCTTCAACTGCAAATTGTACGTTGCTACACCTCATAATCCTACTAATAGTGAAGAAATAGGTCCATCGAGCGAAGCAACATACTCTAGGGATAGGAGAAAAGAGAAGGAAGGAAAAAACTTAATCACGAGTGACTTTCAGAAAATTTTGCCATAGTCTCCTGTAGGTATAGATTTGTTTTGAATTATCTATTTTTTTTTACTCATTGTGGCCTTACTCATTCTGAAATTCTTTTAATTGTTAATAACCTCAGAACTATTAATGCTACATTTTGAATGTATTATTTGATTTTTCATTATTTGTAGAACTCATTTTGAATCTACATTTATAAAAGGTAGAAATTTAGGCCTTTGGATTTTAAATCTTCATTTAGTAAAGAATGGATTATGTTTATATTTTACACTTCCTGATTTTTACATTATAATCAGCTATTATGGTTGCATACATTATGCGCTAATTAATGAATCTATCTATAAGTTATCATTGTGCCTTAAATGTTGATTTTTTATTAGCAACTGTGTATATTAATTTGTATCAGAAAATTTTTAGGTTACACCAAGCAAATCGCTAGGGAAAAGGGAGTCAAACTTGTGAAAAAAAATCCAGTGTTTATTAATTAAATAAACTAATGATATTGTTCTAAAACATGATAATTAGATTTAAAAAGGTAGTCGCTTATGTTAGAAACCTATATTCTCCATTGAAGTATGCATTGAGGATTATTGAGATACTTCCTCTACAATTTGTTACATTTCACAAAAAATTGTTTCCCCTTACCTATTGAAATGATAGTCATACCTATAAACTGTGCATGAAGTCTAAATTTTTGTTCATTGTATTTGTCTACTAGCATTAAACATGTGACAATTCTTTGAACCTTTACATACAAATCCTTCTTTGTACTGTCTCAGACATGTCCTAACTATCCTTTATGATTCACTATGCCTTAAAACCTTTTTCCTTAACTCAGTGGATGTATCATTGCAAAAGCTCATGCATGGTCATGTATAAAGCCCTTACTATACCAACATATTATAGGTTATCTTCTAGCTTTGAAATTTTCCTTTGTGATAAAAATGAGGTTGGATGGAATAGATATTGTCCATTATCTCTTCTACACAATGTCTCACTAAGACTGTTGCTTCTCATAATCCTTCTTTCAACAAGAACTCATAAGTATCAACCTTGTTCTTAACAATCTTAGCATCATTTTTCCACCATGAAGCAACAAACCATTGAAGGTAGGAACAAAATAGATTCCTCCAATACTCTCCACTGTTCTAGCCAAATCTTCAATTTCACTGGCACTTTGAATTATATTCAAGTTATTCCTCAAGCTCAAGTCTCCTTCCAATTACACATTTTCCCCTTGATAATGAAAATAACATCATATGAAGTATCTTAATAGCAGTACTCTTCATCCATTATATCCTTCATAGAATAGTTCATAAAAGAAATATATCTTAGGCCTGAATCAAGTGAGATCAAGCAAGTTTCCTTGTCCTTTATTGCTTCCAAGCACTCAAAGGTTGTCCTCCTTGACACACTCTTCATTATGACTATCATTTATTTAATTGCAAAGTTCTAAAACTATTCATGGTAACATGCCCATTCCTTTGAGTCTTCATGTCAACTATCTCTATTAAGAAACATTCATTTCTCATTTGACTTCTATGCCTTTAGACTCTTCTTCTCACTATATTTTGAAAATATTTTATGGCTATCATCAATGTATTCCATGAATTGAGGTTTGTCCTATTAATGCTCTTTTTTTGCCCTTCCTTAATCTGTCTTTTGGACAGTCCCTTCTAGCACTCAAAACCATCAAACCAACTTATACTAGCCTTTAAACTAGTGTATGGTTTAGAGTTTTTCAAAAAATTAATTTATAGCATTGTATATACCTCTGTCTTCCTAAGTAGGTTTAACAAAAATAGAAACTCCAAGCATGATAGGTTCAAAAGGTTATTATGATAGTCATGAAGGAAAAATTCATGGAGGAGTATGGGTGATAGGGAGCTAGCTCCAAATAGTCATGGCATCAAGTTCAAGTGGTTGGTCATAGAAAGGGCTCCCATTGTTCTTCCATGAAAATTATTTGTGAAGGAAATAAACCTTGTAGCATGTTTTTTTTCATGTTGATGTGAAGCCTCTTAGTATTTCCTTGCAAATTTGATACTACTTCATTATCTTTAGTACCAAAGTTTGCAAAGAAAACATTGTCAGCAAATGATGATTCAACAAGACATTTTGCAAGATTCATCAATGCATTTTTTTTACATCTAAAACCTAAAATCATTCATGTAGACCTTATAAATCTCTGTCCAAAACATCTTGAACCCATGGAAGCTTAATCTGCCATTTATGCTTTTTTACTTTATAATTTTCATATTTTGGAACCACTTGCAGAAACAAAACCTTCATTGATAATGGTTTCATTATTTCTACATGAGTCTCTTAATGAGTGATGAGAATTCAAAATGTTATGAAACTCACACAAAACATTATTTTGTACCCTGCATGGACTGTGATGAGATATTTCATGAATTATAGAATTTTCATCATGCAAAGTTCATGAAACCCTCCCTATGCAACTATCTAGAAGGCATGAGGTGAGATCATCATGTAAACTCATCTACATGACATTTCCTTATAACCATGACAATACAAGGGTTTCTACAGAGTGATGAACCTTATTTCTTCAGAGATGAGACTTGCATACCTTCCTTTGCATGTCCTTGCATGGTTAAAATATAATGATCTAAAGGGGCCAAACAAACATTTTAATGCCTCCTTTACTTGACAAGGCTTCTCTTTTATGTGAAACTGCTCTACAACAAGCCTTTTTTCTTCTATCTACTGCCACAAAGTCTATGTTTTCCTTCATTCTCCACATGCATGTTTATAGACAAATTCTCAATAACATGGAGGTGAAGGTCTGCAATGTGTCCTTTGTAACAAACTATATTCTTCATGTTAGAAGAGAGGATGACTTCCTCAATGACTAACAATGAAACCCTAGAATCTCTTAATAAAGGTTTTAATTTCTTCTAAAATGGCATGAGACTTAGGGAAGTTTGAGGTTTTTTTTTAGCCTCTCAGCACCTAGGACTTATAGAGGGAAACATTTAGACTAATGTGGTGTGAAAATACTAACATTATAGACAATGAAAACACAAACTAGTAGAAAGTAGAGGACATTTCTTCTTTTGCATAAGTAGATCCTACAACATACTTTAATTTTGATACTTTCCTCTCTCGATATGTCCTTTAATGATAATTTTTAAGACATTTTTGTTCCTAAATGTGACCATGTGTGTAGCTGCAATCCATGTTACAATTGATCTGGGAAATAGAAAATGCCTTATGTCTCCACTTCCTAATGCTCTATAATGAGTAAGTTGGATACATTATTTACCTAATTTCAACTTATGTTAGTACCTTCTTGTGTCTTAATTTTTGGAACTTGAAATCATTGTCAACTTCTCTAGGTCTTTTGGTTCTTATCATCTATTCCTTTTATCTAAAAGATATCACTGTACTTATCTCTAGAGAAGTGGCTATAATGGTTTATTTGGCGTGTACCTTATAATTTTTTTCCATTGAAGTTGCTAATGATTGAGACCTTCAAGCATGCCTACTTTTAGTGAATCCAAGCCTCTTGAGTTGCATGTAATTTGTAGATGAATTTCCTAAATGCAAGGAATATAAAATGTTTTACTTAGATAATCCTCCTTAATTATTATTTTAATTTTGTAACAAAAATTATTGAGAATAAATTGTATATCTTATTTGTGATACTTGAGAAAGATATCCTCTACTAGTGACTAAATATATCTTGATTTAAAATGATATAAATTTATATCTCGATAATTATTATTTTTTGATACAATAAACTTGCAAAGGCTAATATTGAATTGTTATTCAATTTTCATGACATTCAATAATTATGTTTAGTGATACTATAATTTTAATATTTATTTTAGAGAACTAGAGTTTAATAGTGACTTGGTTTAGTTGAAAAAGGGGATGATAGTAACTATCATTATCCTTCGTTAAAAGATTCAAGCGAACCTCAATAGTTATTGCATGAAGGTTTTGATAAAGGTATGAGTTATATTTATATTTGTCTATTTTACTTGTCATTATACATATGAAATGTTACATAATTGTCTTGAGCATGTTGTGTTAAACAAAGTAATTCATCTTATTAAGTTGATCCTCACTTTTAGCAAGGTATTCCACTATCTTTAGTTTTTTTTTTCATATTCGTGTAAGTCTCTTCTCTAACCTATGCCAACTCTAGTTATACTTTTCTTGTCAAGCATTCTCTCCATTCATAATCATAGATGATAGTACTTTTCTTTGTATAACATAATAGATTTGTTACTCTACAATGTCCACTAATGTATGGAAGTTTATTATCTTGAATTAAGTTCTTAATTCTACTCTTTGAAAATTACAATGGTATGAGGAAACTTGGTAGACCATTTGGAATTGTTTTATGAGTAATATTCATATAAAAAGAGGGAATCAATAATAGATACTAGAAAAGATACCCTTCACATGGATAATAGTTGTGATTGTTTAGATAACATTGGGAAGAATGATTAGTATTCATTAATAGAAAATTTCAATGTGAATAAAAAATAGTTAGTGTAAATTAAGACTTCAAATAGAATTGATTTTAGTATTTAATGATATTTTGGGTTTGGAATTGGACTTGATATTCTGTTAGTTTAAACATAAGTACAATCATTTGGCAAGAATAATAGCATCATAAAATATATTTCAATTGGGTTTTTTTAAAAGAATGTGGAATTTGTTAATAATAACTAAAAGGAATCTTAAAGTTCCACATATATATATATATATATATATACCTTTTTAATACATTTTTTTTCCTTTGGAAATCTTGATGTTATTTCTGACTACTGACTCTTTTTGTTGTCAAGTTTGATATAGCATGTAAATGAATCAGGAATATAGTAGTTTGTTATCTTAGTATTCACATTAGTAATTGTGGGAACATTCTTTTAAGTAATTAATTTAAGATTCCATCTTAATAAGCCTATATAGATGTACCTGTCTTATAAGGTAAACCTATATAATTCAACTTATGCCTATCAAACTCATTTGGAGACTAAATAGCATCATTAATATGGAACACTTCTATCTTTTAGAAATGTAGATATTTATTTAGATTTCTAATCATGTTTTTCCTTCAAATAGAATTATTGAATTGTTCTTGACTTTCTTAGCATTTTGACCATTTGACTAAGATGTGGTATCAAAGTAGCTAACAGAGATGGAATTTTGTGGTTCTCACTCAAGTAAGGGTAGGTTGATATTGATTTTGTATTAATGGCATAATTGTGTCAAGAGAATAGTCAAATTTTATGAGTTTTATGATATCTAGTTATTATTGTAAATGGGGTTGATAGGAAAGGTTATGCAAATGTTTCTATGATATGATGTACCAATACGTAAATCTAGACAAAGATGGTTAGATTCAAATTTATATAGATTTATTTTTAGTGTGTTATATATTTAATGGTAAAATGGTTATTATGTAAATTAGTATTAGTGGAGTTTTGAGATTATATGTTAATGTGAGGATACAACCTAGATGAAATCTTTATTCCATATCTTTTTGATAGCTTCCAGGAGGAAGCTTGAGACTAGAGGGGAGAATGTGAGGCATAGCTAGTATTATTCTATAGATTTTGATTTGACTTTACATTTATATACTTTGGCGATTTGGACATAAGGTTTTGATTTAGAAATATTACTATTTTGGAATATGGACATAAAAAATTTGCATGCATGCTTATATATTTATTTTCTTGTAAATGAAATAATATGCTCATTTAATTAAATAACTTGATTAAGAAGTATTATGAGTATATGTTTAATTTATGCAAAAATAATTATTTTTATGATAGATTTTAAAAATATTTGATGTTAGAAATTCTAATGTTTAAATTATTGTTTCAGCTGTAATTTCCAAATTGTACTAATGATTCCTTTGAGATATTTTAGGTGGGCAATCTAGGTCCCTTAAAAATTGGAGACAAAATCCAAATGCTAAATGTTTATTAATGATTTTAATTTTTGTCAAGGAAGTTTAATGTTTGATTGTATTTTGATTTTCTTGACCATTTATTATGGAGGGATGTTTTTATTGAATTATCTTTTTTATTTGGGAGTATTTTGAGGGAAATAAGAGCTAGGAGTTATTTTATTTTATTTTAAAGAGGGAATCAGAATGGTTGGGAGGTGAAGAGGAAATGTGGGCGTTGTGGATTGCATTTTTTCTTCATTTTTTATGTATTTTTCTTCTTTGGAGGAAGAGGGGGAAGGGATGGAATGAATTGGTTGTAGGATGGTATTGGTTGGAAAAAGACTATAAATTTGGATAGGTTATTTGGGTTGATCCTAACTTGGACAACCAAGGTATGGTTGAATTTTATTGGTAAATTTTTTGTTGTTATTGAATTCTTGATAGATGGTTGGAAAAATTAATGTTTGTTATTATTTTGTGTGGTGTCATGTTGAGTATTAGAGGGTTTGGGTGTGCATAAGGAGTGGATCTCTCCTAAGGGTTGAAAGCCTCCTTCGTTTGGGGTTGAGGAGGGCGTGGAGCCTCTCTTGGGGATTTTGATCAAATATGAAATTTTATTGAGTTGTGTACAATAAAAGAGAGTTGTGAATGACAAATTGGATTATTGTATGAATGAAGGTGAGTTGGGTATTGGAAGGTTGTGTATGAAGGTGGTTGTGTCAGAAGGATGGTGGTGGTTGTGTGTGAAGAATGTTGGATCGATGGTGGTGGTTATGTGTTGAAAATGAATTTGTATATTGAAAGTTTTGAATAAATGTTTTTTCCCCAAGAGGAAAGGGAATGCCCCTTCTCCCCCTTTACAAGAATTATGTAATTGGATTCTTTGTGTGTGAGACAGTGTTTATTATTTTCTAAATTTAATCTATGTTGAGCATTTGGATTTTTTCTCCCACTTGGGGGTGGACTTATCAGTCCTATGGCTGGGAGGAGAACAGTATTGGGCTTCCCTATTTAGTGTTTGCAAGTTTATAAAGTGTCATCTGGATTTGCTAAAGAAGATTTGATTTCTGAGTTCCTTATTGTATTGTTGATACATACAAAATTGTAGATTAAAAAATTTCTCTATTGAATCTCAAAAAATACCAATGAATATTGTTCCTTACATTTCATGTTTTAATTTGTGAAATGTTTGCACAGATACTGCACTAAATTTTATGTAACAATGATGCATTGTAAATTTAATGTATTCGGTAAGCAAAGTATTAAATACCAATGGTTTTAGCCATTCTTTGTTAACATTATTATTTTCTTTTTATTCGCTTTTGTAAACTTAACTAATGAGTAGCATTGGAAGAATCTAACTTGGAAATAAAATTCTTGTTCAAGTTATTGCAGACAAGTTTCCAATGTTATTAAGGAAATTTTTAGTTAAGTGTAGTAGAATATCTTTATTTAATTTATTAATTTCCTCCTAAATTTAGTTATTTAATTGTAATTTATTAACTCGTTTTAGAGTGGGCATTACACCCCCTTTGAAATCAAACATACATACTTTATCTCTCTCAAAGGAAACAATTGTTCTGCAACTACCTTTCCTTTTATTGCACTCTATTTTCTTCACCTTCTTTGCACACTACACAACATACTTCACCAACTAGCAACAACTTCACATATCCTTTGACACAACTGACAAAGGAAAAAACATGTATACCACATAATGAAAACTTTACTCCCTTTGATTGCAACAACCAATAATGCTACTACATACTCCCCCTGAGAGGTAGCCACCAACATCAATCTAGAAAAAGGAATGAATCCTAAGATCCATTGGACTTGTAATGCCAAGCCACATAACCTTAAAGAATGATGCAAACACAACGGAAATGTAACAATTTTTTTTTTTTAAAAGTGTAATTATAACATGTAATGTGAACAACACTAACACATACATTCTTTAAGGTACATGACAATGCAATACCTTTGAATCCCATATATAGAAGTATTCTAACCTTAGCATATAAATATTACTCATGAATTTAAATTGCATACATCTAAAACATTTAATCCATTTCATAAGATACAAAATACATAAAGGAATCATTTATAACTTGCATTCATTTCATAAATTAATTACAAAGCTCATTTCCAAAATGAATATGTTCATACAATTAAAGTTACAATTACATTGATACAAAATTCCTCCTCGAATACAAATGAGGAGTAATACATATACAAATATCCACTGATACAAAGAACAAAAGAGATGATATATATCAACTGGTACATGCAAGCTTTCCAATCTAGAAGATCATGTTATTACGAACATGGAATGGGGACCCAATGGTGTATGGTGCATGTTCCACCCAACCAAGTGGTACCCGAAGGCCCACCCCCCATGCTAGGAGATAGTAAAAGGGCTCCCAAGACAAACTAACAACCTCTAGTCACAAGAAAACTCAAGACTTGACTACACAAGTATAACACATAACATGAAGATTGCATTGCTTCTAGAGTAAAAGAATCAAGTACATCAATTGAACATATAAACCGTTGTCATAGGAGGAGTGTCACACATAATTTTCTATGGGTTATCCTGGCACACCTCTGTGTGTCAGACCCCCAACTAAGAACCACTCTCCTACCAATAACATAAGGATCTAAACCAATACTCAAGGGTATACACAGTGCACAAATATCAATAATAGATATCAACTATGATACAAGAGACAACACATCCCCGTTCGTAGTAACCGGGTGATTAGCTGAACAATCAAGTGCACTACCCAAGAAAATATAAGGGTTGAATTACAACTCACAATAACTCCCTCATAAAATAACATCTAGAAGACTTACAACTACAACAATCTAATTTTCCCCAAAAAGAAAATAGAAGATATCACAATTTTAATAGGTAAATTCAAGCAAGATATGAATCTACCATTAAGATTTCCTAAATCCAATTTTGAAAATAGAAACACATTGCTTAAATTAATCTAATTTAAAACAATATCATTTACTAATAATAAAGAAAAATTGCATCTTATTGTTTAAATAAATTTCCCATTTTCAACTAATTAAAATCAATCTCCTCATTTAATTTATATTATTTAAAAATAATCTACTTCATGCATTTGCATGCATCTAATTATAAAAATACATTTTAAATATATATATATATATATATATATATAATTTAAATATTTGAAACCAATTATAATTTCCAATATATATATATATATATATATATATATTAAATAAACATATATTTAAATATTAATTTACAATTTTCAAACAATACTAAACATAAAACTAGTATGTTGCAACTTTAATAACTTTTGTTTTCTGATCTAGGTTTTTCTAAACAATTTACAAAAGGTGCACCACCAAGTCTTTTAAAACATATAAAAAAATCAGCCATACCCAGTTTGTAGTTATTTATAATTTAGTGACTCTCTCTCTTTGTTTTTTTTTACAATTTTCCCTGTAGAAAGTTATTCACAAAACATTTTCTACAGAAAAAGATCTATAAATTAACCAGAGGTTTCCAATTTCAACAAAATTTTAATAGAGGAATTTCAATTTTCACAAATTTAACAAAGGATCTGAATTCAAACCTATAGATATTTTCCAAACCTTCTAATGTATTCCCTTGGAATTTCAATTGTTTTAAACATAATTTCCCTATAGAGGATCTAAAGTTTTCACAATTTCTCTATAGAAGCTTTTCGACAATTTTCCTACAAAATTTTCTAAAAATACACAGTAATTTCCTAAACAACCTTTCAAATTAACAAAATTAAATTAAAACTTCTACAAATTTAACAAATCCTCTTGTACAGACAATCTTTCAATTTTTACAAAAAAATAAGCAAAGCTTCTACAGAATAGGTTTTTTACAAACAATCTTTTCAAATCAACAAAATAAATAAAATAATAAAAGAACTTGTTTTCCAAAAGTTTGAAGAAATAAAATTTGAAGCAAAGCCTCGCCTTCAGAATTCAATTCTGAAAGCCTTTTCCAAAATCACTACTTGCAGAAAGATGCAAAAATAAGAGCCCAAAATCTTCAAACCTCCTCTAATTTTCAACAAACAATTTCTAAAATATCCCTATGTCCATTCCCGTGAAGTAATCTCTTACCTCTTCCAGTTAATACCCATTATTCTCTCCAAGAAATCATTCTCAATAAAAATCCCTTAATTACTTTTCTCAACACTTGTCAAAATTAAAATATTTTTCTCAACAACACACAAATATTTCCTCTAAAGCATTTACAAGTCATTTTTGCATTTTAATAATTCAAACGACATTTTAATCTCTAAATAAATTTAATCAATTAATCTATTCACTTAATAAATAAATTTAATCAATTGATTTATTTACTTAATAAAATAAATTTAATCACAAGGATTAAATTACTTTACCAAATAAATTAAATTTAATTAATTAAATTAAATAAAAAGCTTTTAACAACATTAATCTAAAATAAATAAATAATCATTTAAAACATTTAATCATCAAATTTTCACAAAGCAAACCTTGCATGATAAATAAATATCAAAGAAAACATGGACAACATGACCACAAAACATAACGAACAAGGATTGATGACACACTGTGACTAGGGTTGTGGTTTGACTAGGAAAACCTTGTTACTATCTCCCAATCAACTATTCCATTGGGCAATGGACAAGCTCAAACCTATGAATCTAGGTGGAGCCGATGCCATGTACTTGTTCACTCAAACATATAAATTAGAGTACACATTCATAATAGTCGAGGTGCTAGGAAATGAACTCTAGCAATTGTATCTCATTCTCGTATGCCCCCATACATTCAATGGTACGATGTTGCCCTTTCCACCTATCCTCACAATATGTTATTGTATCACTTAACTACCCAATAAATCTTTGCATCATAATAATAACAAAACAATATGCATCATTCCCACAAAAGTACCATTAGAAGCTCTTGTTCCATCTTCCTCTATAGATTACTTAGCTAGACTACCTACACATCCCAAGTGAGAACGGAGGGGCACTATAGGACTAATGCACATCCTTATGCATCTAATTGAAAGGAGGGGCAATAACCCCCAACTTCTCCTGGAGATAATCAAAAGTATCCTTAGGAAGAACCTTCATGAAGATATCTATAGTTTGATCCTTAGTAGGCACATACTCCAGCTTCACCTCATTCTCTGCAACCTTTTCTCTCAATAAGTGATACCGGATTGAAATATGCTTTTTCCTTGAATGCATTAGCAATTTTTTTGAAATATTAATAGCACTTGTATTATCACATAAGATGGAAATAGGTTCATCATATACCACTCTCATATCCTTCAAAAAAATTCTTCATCCAGAACACATGTGTGCAACATTATGCTGCAACAATGTATTTTTCCTCTGTAGTAGATAATGACACTGAATCCTACTTCTTGCTTAGCCAAGACACCAACCTTCTTCCAAGAAAGAAAGCACCACCACTTGTACTCTTTCTATTATCCACACAACTTTCCCAATCTGCATCTATATAAGCACTCAGAGAAAAATTAGTATCCTTTGGATACTACAAACCATGTTTTGAAGTGCCTTTCAAATATTTAAATATCCTTTTCACTTTTTCCACATGTGTCTCTCTAGGATCTTCTTGAAATCTAGCCACATGATAAACTGCATGCATGATATTTGGTCTAGTAGCAATTAGATATAGTAGTCCTTCAATCATTGCTATGTACTCGCTCTGATTAGCCTCAGGAGATTCTTCATTCTTAGTTTGCAACTAGTAACCATAGGAATACATAGCGGTTTAGAGTCTTCCATCACAATCTTCTTCAATATTTCCTTGACATACTTAGATTGTGAAATGAATATCCCTTTCTTTGTCTAATTGATTTGAAGTCCAAGAAATTCATCTCCCCAAACATAGACATCTCAAACTCTTTTTGCATCTCTTCTACAAATCTCTTCTATGTTGTTTCATTACCTCCAAAGACTATGTTATCAACATATATAATCACAATCAATATTTGATCTTTTTCAAATTTGAAATAAATATTAATATATGTGGTACCTTTATTGAATCCTTGCTACAATAATTACCTATCCAATCTAGCATACGAAGTTCTAGGAGCTTGCTTGAGTCCATATAATTCCTTCTTCAATCTGCAGACCATATCATGATTATCTGATAAATGAAATCCTTTTAGTTGTTCAATGTAAACCTCTTCTTCCAACTCACCATTCAAGAATGCAGACTTCACATCCATTTGATAGAATTTGAAATCTTTATGTGCTACATAAGCCAAAACATCCTAATAGCTTCCATCTTTTCCACTAGAGAAAATGTCTCCTCAAAATCTATTCCTTCTACTTGTGAGTAGCCTTTACACATAAGAATTTCCTTATTTCTTGTCACTTCTCCACTCTCATTCAGCTTGTTCTGGAATACACACTTAGTTCCAATCACATTCTTCTTTACTGGTCTTGGGACAAGTTCCCAATTCCGATTCTTCTCAATTTGCATCAATTTTTCTTCCATATCCTTGATCAAATATTCATCTTTGCATGCTTCAATCACTATTTTAGGTTCAACTTTGGAAAGTAAACATAGATTCACTTGTTCTTCTATCAAAGCAACCTTTCTTCTTGTCAACACACCTCTTCTTTTGTCACCAATGATCTAATATTTTGAATGATTCTTTTGTACATACTTAGGGGTCTTAGAGATCTTTTTTCTGAGCTTCTTCATCTTCAACTTGCACTTGTTTTTCCTTACCTTCATATTTATCTTCTTCTCTACAAGATGACTCATCTGATTCATATGCATCTATTATCACTAAAATTTTATGTAAGTGTTCATCCACTTTGACACTTGCACTTTCAATAATCTTTTTCAGCCTCTTGTTGTAGCATTGGTAAGCCTCACTTCTTATAGAATATCCAAGGAATATTCCTTCGTCAGATATTGCATCAAACTTTCCTAATATTTCTTCATCTCTTCTAATACAGCATTTGCTTCCACACACTGAAATATTTCACAACATGGGATCTTCCATACCACAACTCATAGGGAGTCTTTGAACTGTTTGTCCTTGCTTGTGCCTTATTAAGTATGTAGATTGCAATATGAATTTCTTCTCTCCAATAGACTTATGATAGGTTTACTTCCTTCATCATTGTCCTTGATTCTTCTTGAATAATCGTATTCCTCCTTTCCACAACTCTATTCTACTGAGGAGTCCTAGGGGCTGAAAAATGCCTCTTTATTCCATGATCTTCACAAAAAGTGTTAAACTCCTTGGAGGTGAACTCTTCACTCTGTTAGATCTCAAACATTTGATTTTCATATCCATTTCATTCTCAACCATAGCTTTGAATTCCTTAAACTTATCTAAAGCTTATGATTTTTCTTTGAGAAAAGTAACCCAAGTAATTCTAGAATAGTCATCAATTAATAGCATGAAATATTGTTGCCTTGAAAACTTTTGATTCTTGTAGGTCCAGAAAGATCCGTATGCACCAACTCCAAAGGACTGGTAGTAGATTATTCTTTGACTTTGAAACTCTTTATATCTTGCTTCCCAATTTAACATTCCTTGCAAACAACATTAAAAGGTTTTGTAATCTTAGGGATATCTCGCATAGCTTGATTTGAACTAATCCTCACTAGGCTATAAAATTTGATGTGACACATTCTTCTATGCCATAGCCAACTTTCACTAATCTGAAAGAATTAACCATTTACACCCTTAAGTTGATAAACATTTCCATATGTTCATCTTCCTACTCCAACCATAGTTCTAGAGTCTTTTCTGATCTCACAACCATTATCCTAAAACACAAGATTATGTTCTTTGCTACACATTTGTCCTATACTCAAAAGGTTATGCTACAGACCTTTAACATAAAGAACATCATCTGTATTATGATTTCCATCAAAACTGATTGAACCTTTTCCACATATCTTAGCAAATGTGTCATCACCAAACTTAGCTAAACCACCTTCAAACTTCTAAATCTTAACAAACTTGCTCTTATCACTTGTCATGTGATTTGAGCATCCACTATCAATTATCTAGTTCTTCTCTTCTCTAGCATGAAAAGCAATCACCATTTCCCCTCTAATGTTATGACCTGCTTTCAGAGCACTTTACTTCATACATCTCTCAGATTTAACAGAATTAGTTCCAACATTTAGAACCATGAATAAGCATTCATCATCTTCATCATCCAGATAATCAAATTCATCATTAGATATACTAGCATCTTCTTTAACATAATAACTTCTCTAAATTGATTTACCTTTATTTTCCTTAGGTCTATCTTTTGAAGCTTTGATAGGACATCTTGAAGCATAATGACCAATATTTCCACAGTTAAAGCATTTGAAAGTTAACTTACCTATACATTTTCTAGTGCCTATATTTTCAATTTCCTCACAAATTTTTCTTCTAACTCATCAAGTTCATCCAGATTAGATTCCTCATTCTTCTCTACTTTACCAACTTTAAAATTAGTCTTTCTTTTTACATCACTTGGACCAAAATATCTCAATTCAAAAGTAGTTAATGCACCAAACAACTAATCTCTAGAATAATGATCTAAATTTGGAGCTTCTTCAATAGTAGATAACTTATGACTATAAGAGTTAGGAAGAGTTATTAATACCTTCTTTACCACCTCATCTTATTCAAGTTTTCCTCCAAGGCCTCTGATGGAATTGACAACTTCATCCACTCTATGCATGTAGCCTATAATATATTCATCTTCTGTCATCCTTAAGGTCTCAAATTTAGTCTTCAAATTTTGCATCTTTGCTTGCTTGACTTTATCATCTCCTTCATAGATACTTTCCATTTTTTTCTAAATTTCACCAATAGTTTTAAGACTCATAACTTTCACGAGTTTTGAATTAGAAAGACCACTTAAAATAGCATACCTTTATTTTCCATTGTTATCGTATGCCTTGATATCATCATTAGTATTCTGATCATTTGCAAGCACTATATATCTAGTTTCAACAGACTTCCAAACTCCAAATCCTAGAGAAAAAAGAAAACCTTCCATCCTAATCCAAAAAATGAATCACAGACACACACCTTAACTCAGACCCAAATACACTTGAATTAAAGACCACACACAACACTTAAACACTATCTAGAATATTTTATTAACACCTCAAAATCCAACAAATCCTTCGCAACAACTTTCACCTAAAGAACATACTCATCCTACATAACCAGCTAACCTTCCACATTGCAACACCTGAATCCAACCTTGTGGAGCACCAAAACACAAAAAACTCAAATTAAAGATAGATACTATCAGTATAAGCACACTTCCAGATCTACAAGACCAGAAACCAAATTGTGGATAAATATGGAGCAAAACTATTTATCCTAGACATCACCACTTTCACAATTCACACATTGGTGAACACAACTTTCTCTGCACAACGATCTAGAACCTAAAACTCTAGATATAACACATTTGAACATGACCAACATATCTGAAACACACAGAAAAATATTCAACCATGAATAAATGCAAAGAAAAACACTGAACACCACTCTATCACACTAAATATTCTTTTATTCAAATTTTCTTAAAAACACTTGGAAACCAAGCACCACAAACTCAAACTCATCACCTAGAATACTTCTACAACATCTCAACCACACAAGAGGTTGAACATCACCAATCAGAAATACATTCTCATCAAAGTAGTGTTACTACTAATGACAACATAATACAATCAATCAAAGCATCTCCATAGACTTCCAACAATCTCCCTATAAACTTATTAACATCAATGCAACAAAAAAGATCTGTTGACATCAATGACAACACAAACTTCCAACACTTGTATTATCAAAAAATATATAAATGGGTTTATTATATACCACTCTAATGTCCTTCAAAGTCTACTTCATCTACAACACTTGTGTGCAACAAGATGCTGCAATAATATATTCTGCTTATGCAGTAGACAATGACATTGAATCTCGATTTTTGCTTATCCAAGACACCAACCTGTTTCCAAAAAAGAATGCACCACTAGTTGTAACTTTTTTGTCATCCACAAAACCTACCCAATGTACATTTTTATAAGCACTCAGAGAGAAATCAATATCCTTTGGATACCGCAAACTATATTTTGGAGTGCCCTTCAAGTATCTAAATATTCTCTTCATTGATGCCACATGTGACTCTCTAGGTTCTTCTTGAAATATAGCCACAAGACAAATTGCATGAATGATATCTAGTCTGGTAACTTAGTTACATACAACAACCCTCCAATCATTGATTTGTACTTGTTTTGATCAGTCTTAAAAGATTCCTCATTCTTGCTTAACTTGCAACCAGTAACCATAGGAGTATGTATTAGTTTAAAATCTTCCACTCCAAATTTCTTCATCATTTCCTTGACATATTTTGATTGTGAAATGAAATACCTTTTTTTTGTCTAATTGATTTGTAGTCCAAGGAAGAAATTCATCTCCCCAAACATTGACAATTCAAACTCATTTTACATTTGTTTTGCAAATATTTTGCACATTACTTCATTACCTCAAAAAATTGTCATCAACATACACAACCACAATCAAGATTTGATCTTTTTCAACCTTAGAATAAATATTTCTATCTATGGTACCTTTATTGAGTCCTTGCTACAACAAGTACCTATCCAATCTTGCATACCAAGCTTTGGGAGCTTGCTTGAGTTTATATAGAGCTTTCTCCAATCTGTAGACCATATTAGGATCATCTGATAGCTAACATCCTTCTAGTTGTATAATGTATACTTCTTCCAACTCACCATTCAAGAATGTATACTTCACATCCATTTGAAAAACTTTGAAATCCTTATGTTTTGCAAAAGCTAAAAACATCCTAATAGCTTCCATTCTTTCCACTAGAGAAAATATCTCCTCAAAGTCTATTCGTTCCACTTGTGAGTAACCTTTACACACAAGCCTTGCCTTGTTCCTAATAACTTCTCCATTCTCATTCAACTTCTTCTAAAACACAAACTTAGTTTCAATCACATTTTTCTTTGCTAGTCTTGGGACAAGTTCCCAAATATAATTCTTCTCAATCTATATTATTTCTTCTTCCATAGCCTTGATCCAATATTCATCTTTGCATGCTTCATCCACTATTTTAGGTTCAACTTTGGAAAGTAAACATAAGTTTACTTGTTCATTTGTCATGGCAGCCTTTCTTATTATCAATACACCTCTACTTTTGTCACTAATGATCTAATTTTTAGAATGATTATTTTGCACATACTTAGGGGTCTTAGAGATCCTTTCTTAAGCCTCTTCCTCTTCAACCTGTACTTCAATTTCCTTACCTTTATCCTTTTCTTCTTCTATGCAAGAAGACTCATTTGATTCATATCCATCTATCAACATTGAAATTTTATGTAGATCTTCATCCACCTTGACACTTGCACTTTCAACAATCCTTTGTAGCCTCTTGTTGTAGCACCAGTAGGCCTTAATTTTTAAGAATATCCAAGGAAGATTCCTTCATCAGATCTTGCATCAAACTTTTCTAAGTTTCCTTCATCTTTACTGGTATAGAATTTGCTTCCAAACATGTTGAAATACTTGACAGGAGGAGTTCTTCCATACAAAAACTCATAGGTAGTCTTTGAACCATTTGTCCTTGCTTGTGCTCTATTAAGTATATAAACTACAACATGAATTACTTCTCTCTAGTAGACTCTCAATAGGTTTTCTTCTTTCATCATTGTTCTTGCTAGTTCCTAAACATTCATATTCTTCCTTTCAACCACTCCATTCTGCTGAGGAGTCCTAGGAGCTGACAAATGCCTCTTTATTCCTTGAACTTCACAAAAAATGTTAAACTCGTTAGAGGTGAACTCTCCGCCTCTGTCATATCTCAAACATTTGATTTTATATCTATTTCATTCTTAACCATAGCTTTGAATTCCTTAAACTTGTCTACAGCTTTTTATTTTTATTTGAGAAAACTTACCCAAGTCATTCTAGAATAATCATCAATTAATAACATGAAATACCTTTCACCTCGAAAAATTCTTGTTCTTGTAGGTCCAAAAAGGTTTGTATGCATCAACTCCAAAGGTACTGCGATGGAATCTTCTTTAATATTGAATATTTTTCTTGTTTATTTCCCAACTTGACATTCCTTACAAACTACATTTATAGGCTTTGTAATCTTTGGCAGATCTCTTACAGCTTGAGCAGAGTTGATTCTAACTAAGCTATCAAAATTGATGTGACTTATTCTTCTATGCCATAGCCAACTTTCATTAATTTGACTCATAAGGAACATACCATTAGCACCCTTGAGCTAATAAACATTTCCATATGTCCTTTTTCCTATAGCAACTAGAGTTTCAGAGCCTTTTTTGATCTCACAACCACCATCCTGAAATACAAGATTATATCATTTGCTACACATTTGTCCTACACTTAGAAGATTATGTCGGAGCCCCTTAACATAAAGAACATCATTTGTATTATGCTTGCTGATAAGTCCAGTTTATGACTCAATTTTGATAGAGTTTATTATCCATTTTTTGTATTTGTCATAGACTTTGATATTTGGATGTTGACCTTTTTATAATATTTCCTCAAAACCATAGACATTGGGCATAAGCTTATTTTTGTAATCTTTAATGACATTATGCTATATGAACTATCTATGTTAATTTTACATGTGGATTAATGAATGTTACTTTAAGATAGTTACAGCTATGCAATTGTTGTGCGTAGACCAATCCCACAATAGTGGTTTACAATTTTTGGCCAAATTGGACACTAAAATAATTTTTTTAAACTAAATCTTCACTTTCAAGCACCTATAGTGGCTAAACCGTGAGGAATTTGAAGATGATGCAAACTAGAGTTTCATGAAATTTTGTCTATAGATTCTAAATATTTCTTTTTCAAAATTTTGGAATTAGATTGCACTTCTTTTCCATCTCCCTCGAAAACTAGTTTTTTCAAAAAACAACATTTTTAAAAGTGATTAGTATAACACATAACTTTTTTTCCATTAAGGATAAAATTCTAATTCTTTCAAATTTAGATTTGTAACTCTGATATCTAGTGCTTCCACTTGGTTAGATAGTTTCTTATTGAATATTTTTTCTCTAATAAAGTTTTGAAGTCAAACCAATTACAATTCAGACATAGCGCGACCGTATAACGCGTAACTTTTTTTGTATGTATTGAGATTCAATTTAATTTTTTTGTTGGATCAAGGACTTCAATATCTAGTGCAATCATATTTTTCTTTTTTTTTTTGATAATCTACTATTTTTCCACATGTACAGAGAGCTTGATTTTTTGGTGAAAACCTACATTCACAAGAAATAAAAAATAAATATAATAATAAAATTAAAAATTAAATTTATTTAAATTTATACTTTTTGGGAAGCTTATAATAAGGACTACATACTTAATTTTAAGTAAATTCATTTGATCCCCCAAAAGGTAAATCAAAAGTGGTTTTTCATCAGCATTTTGATAGGTGTAAAGGAGACTTTGTTATAGGTATGGTTTAAAACTAGCGGGGTTTTATCCAAGGGGGTTTGATCTAAGGTAGTTTGATCAAACTAACTTCAATTGGAATGCTTTAAATGGAAATTTTTAAGGCTTAAATCATTATAATTTCTAAAAATATGTGATTTCAGCAAAAATCAGTTCCTCCTAGAAATTGTAAACCAGCTTTGTGGGATCACATATTGTTATGCAGATATAATTAGAAGCCTACAAAATTGGGAAAGATTCTTTTAGCTGGTCATTCGCCATGAAGGTCAACAAGGTGATCGTTCAAAAGTCAATGGAGGGAAGACTCATCAAGAGGGAAATTCCTAGTTCAAATCAAAGAATTGTAACCACCTTGTAACTGGTCTTAATTGTTTGTTGAGGGAATATATGAGTTACTATTGTGCTAGATCTGCATTAAGGAAAACATGTTTGACCAGATTACATGCATGTGTAACCTCCTCTCCACTTTTTATGTTTTTCCTAAAGTGGCATCCTCCTAATCTATTGGAGTTGACCACCTTGCTAGGTATTTAGTTAGTAGTTCTTCATATAAATAAGACTCAAATGCTCCTTCTTAGGAGGTTGATTGATCTGATGATGTACTCACATTCTTAGTTTTTTCAGTAATATAGTTATGTTGCTCGATTGTACTCTTGTTTTCCAATGAATAAAATAAAGTTATAAGTTTGTGCATCTGAGTTCACATTTTTTTTAAGGGATACTCATCCAGGGGGTCCCACTTGGTGGGCATTCCATCCTCTAGTTTAGTAATTACTTTATGTTCAACAATTAGTTAAAAATTTGGCACTGTCTATTCCTGCAACCACTAGAATTTCATTTTGTGACTGTTCCTACAGCTAAAGCAGATAGAGTAGTTTCCTGTTTGTTGCTTAGATTTTCATTTTTTTCATGCATTTTAGATTAGTATAGTTGTTGGTTGATGCTCAACACTTATATTACTTATTTCCAAGAAATTTACTTTCAACATTATGTCTTTCTTAGTTGTAGGATGAATGTGGCTACTTTGGGATTCCTAGTGCACATATTGTGCTAACCTATTTCAAGTCTATGTCCCTAGGTTGACAAGTTAAATGCACCTTCATGATGATTGAGATAGTTATTCAGATTAGATGTCCAATATTTGGATCACAGCTGTAAGGGCTTAGTTGTTAAATCATTGTAGGAGGCCAACATTTTTGGCGTTGTTGTCGGGGATGGTGTCAAACTAGGGAGTTCTTTGGATTCATTGATATTTTTCCTCCTTGTATTGTTTCTGAAAAGTTTTTTCTTAGTACACCTCTTATTTAGGGAAGTAATGATCCATTATTCTTTTTCCAATTCTTTGTGTGAGCTGGTTGATTGTGAGTTGATATCGTATGCATAAAGGAGGAGAGATGCTCATGGGAGATTCCTTCCTAATAACCCTAATCCATTCTAGCTATTTGAGTATCAGAATCTGCCAAGAGAAGAAGAAGAAGAAGAGCCACATCCCTTTGTTGATGCATTTCCTGATCTAACCAGTTCTGAAATTTCCTCTAAAGATCAAAATCAGAATGAGAATCTCTTTGCTTTGGAACTACATCAGGCAGGCATGGGTGATGCAAATAGAAATAGACCTAACCAACCAGCTTTTCCTTTCCCCATTGCTCATCAGAATAAAGTTGACAACCTCAAAAATATCCCTACTTCAGTCCTTCCTAAGTTCTATGGACTTGACACAGAAGATCCTGATAGTTTCTTGTTCGAGTTTGATATACTTTGTAGGAGTTATGACTATACCACTAATACCCATAGGCTTAAGCTATTCCCTACCACCTTGAAAGAAGCTACATTAAGATGGTTTATGAGCCTAGGAAGAAATACTATTGAGACTTGGGAGGACATGAAGAAAAATTTCCTTGAAAAGTACAAGGAATACTATAGGGGAAGTGACATGAGGGGAGATGACATTTTTAGGATGCAACAAAAGGAATATGAGAGCCTGAAGGATTACATTTCAAGGTTTTTATTTTGCCTACATAAATATCCACACATACACTTAATGAAGAATCACAAAAGATTCTTTTCCTAAGAGGAATTAGTGACAGCTGCATTGATGCCTTGGACCTGATGGGAGGAGGAGATATCACCCAAGTTCCTTGGGAGGATATCAAGAAGATATGTTAGAACTATTCTAGGGTAGCTTCAAAGAAAGGGAGAGCTTATCGATCCTCTATGGGTAATTCATCTATCAATGGAGTCTCAAGGATGGAGATTACTCACTTGTTGGCAGACTTCAAGCAAGGCATCATAAAAAATTTGGCTACTCAGTTGGATACACTTCAGGCCGAAAAGAAACAAGAGGAGGCAGAGATAATGTTGGCAGAATATTGCCCTCATTTCCAACAAAAGAAGGACTGCATATGCAAGATGGTAGCTAATATTGATAGCAAGCATATTCCACCTAAGTTCAAGCCAATCCAGGTTGAAGAGGATCAAGTCTACTATGTTGCACAAAGGAGGCCATGGGCTCCAAGACAAGGAATGCCACCAGATCCACTCTCTTTTGTTGGGTCATATTTCAATTCTTATTCATCTAGTAACCAATGGCAACCCCCATATCCATCCAATTATGGAGGATATCCACCACAGCCTTGGAATAACCCTCCAAATTCCTGGCCCAATCACCAAAAATTTCCACCCCAGTGGCAGCAACCTCAGGAGAATTGGCAGCAGTTTCAAGGGAATTGGCAACCACCCCCAGGAAACTGGTAGCAAACGTCTCAATGGAGGGGAGGAAGAAAATGGCCAAACTAGACAGCCAATTACATGCAACCACCTTCTTAGCCCCAACAACCTGCTATAATGCCTCCTCCTGCTAGTTCAATTTCAAATATACCTAAACCTACTCAACTACCAGCTCAACCCACATCTAACCCAAATAACAAACCACAACAGCAGCTAGTATACTTTGTTGATCCAAATCAATTCCTTGCATATGTTGTGAGTGTAAGTGACATCCACTTGCATTCAAGGACCACTTTTCCATCTTCTTCCACACCCATTATCACCGAGATTCCTATGGAAGAAGAGGAGCCTCTGAATGACCTCATTCAGCCAAGTGCACCTAAAAACCCTAAACCAATCCCAGTCAAGCAGATTGAACAAGAACCACCATTTCCCTAGAGGTTGGAAACTGTGAGAAAAAAGGAAGAGGAGGAACCAACCTTTGACATTCTAAATCAGTTGAAGCATATATGTGTCTAGATACCTCTATTTCATACCATAAAAGATGTTCCTATTTATGGCAAAGCAATTAAGGAAGCATGCCTTAAGAAGTTAGGCAGGAAGAAGAAATACCCCACTACGGTTCATGTGGTGGACAACTGGCTAACATCATGCTTCGGAAAGTGACTATCCCCAAGTAAAATGACCCAGGTAGTCCTATGGTAGGAGTTGTTATAAATGGGATCCAAATAAAGAATGCTTTGATTGATTTGGGAGCATCAATAAATGTAATGACCAAGGATATCCTACAGCAACTAAATGTTGCAAGCATGAGACCTACTCCTACTGTCTTGTAGCTTGCTGATAGTTCTACTATTAAGCCTGATGGTATAGTAGAGGATCTTGTGGTAACTCTAGACTCTTGGGAGTACCCAACAGATTTCATGATTCTTTCTCCTAAAGCTAAACTAGGCGAGTACCCCATTATTCTAGGAAGGCCATGGTTAGCAACAACAGATGCCTATATTGGATGTCAGACAGGAGACATGACCATTTATGATGGAAAGAGAACCAAAAAGATTGTTCTCTATCCTCCTGCTCAGCCATCCCATGATGTGGATATTCCTGTATGGACACATGTTGGTGAAGAAGTTGAGGAAGTTAATTATGTGGCACAACTTATGATGTTAGGAAGAATATCTTTCATGCAGCTTCAAGATGAAGATGGTTTATTTCCTAACATAATTCAGAACAATTGTGAAGTAGAGGAATCATCATCCTCTCATGCATCTAATTTTGTTGATCCAGTGAAGACACTTTTTCCTACCCTTCCTACAGCCAAGATTCCTGCAACAACAGTTATGTCTCATACATTGATGCCACATGAACTCAAGGTACCAAGTATTAGTGAAGAAGCTATGGTAGAGATAACTACACAAGTGAAAGTATCAGAAGGAAAATATCTAAACATTAACAACAAATTGAGTGAAGAACAACAGTTGTCATTGACAAACTTACTCAGAGCCCACCAACATGCATTTGTGTGGGATTATCATGATATGAAGGGATTGAACCCTAAGCTTTGCACTCATAGGATTTACATTAGATATGATTGTACACCAATGAGGCAGCCACAAAAAAGAATTAATCCTACATTGAGAGAAATTGTAAAAGGAGAACTACAGAAATTGATAGATGCAGGATTTATCTACCCCATTTTAGATAGTCAAAGGGTGTTTCCATTGGTGATTGTACCCAAAAAGAGAGGGAAGTGGCGAGTTTGTGTTGATTATAGGGAACTCAATGCTATCACCAAAAAGGGCCATTTTCCCCTACCTTTCATAGACCAAGTTTTAGATTCACTTGCAGGAAAAAAATACTTTTCTTTTCTAGATGGATTCAGTGGGTATAACCAGATCCAAATTGCACTTGAGGACCAGGAGAATACCACCTTTACCTATCCATGGGGGATCTATGCCTACTCAGTACTTCCATTCGACTTATGTAATGCACCTGCAACTTTTTAGAGGGCAATCATTAGCATATTTTCAGACATCTCTTATGATTGCATGGAAATTTATATGGATGACTTTACTACCTATGGTGCTAATTTCAATGAAGCATTGGAGAATCTCAAAAGAGTCTTAAAGAGATGTGAAGAACATAATTTGTCTTTAAATAGTGAAAAGTGCTTCATGATGATGTAGGAAGGTGTAGTCCTTGGCCACTACATCTCTCACAAAGGAATTCAAGTAGATCCTACAGAGATTGAGGTGATCACTAATCTTCTCATACCTGCAAAAAAAAAATATGTTAGGAGTTTCTTAGGACATGCAGGTTATTAGAGGCAGTTCATCAAGGACTTCAACAAAATGGAAACACCATTGTACACTCTCCTAACCAAAGATGTTGAATTCCAATGGACAGAAGACTGTGACAAGGCATTTTATGATTTAAAAACAGCTTTAACTCATGCTACTGTACTCAAAGGTCCTAATTGGGAGCTTCCTTTTCACATTCATATAGATGCATCAGAATTTTCTATAGGAGCAGTTTTGGGACATAAAGAAGGAGCAATTGAAAATCCTATTTATTTTGTTAGTAAAAATCTACAAGGAGCTGAATTCAACTATACAGTGACAGAAAAAGAAATTTTGGCAGTGGTCTATTCCCTTAACAAATTTAGGCACTACATAACAGGCTATCAAATATTTGTGCACACCAACCATGCAACCATTAGGTACCTCATGAATAAACCATTAATATCATGTAGGCTAGCAAGATGGTTATTGTTGATGCAAGAGTTTGATATAACCATTGTTGATAAACCAGGGAAGGCCAATGTTGTTGCAAACTTTCTTTCAAGGAAGACTACATCAGAGGAAAACCAATTCATTGATGAATCTTTTCCTTGTGAACACTTATTTTCCATTAATGTGCAAACACCCTAGTATGCTGACATAGCTAATTATCTAGTCATAGGGAGATTTTCTCCTCATTTCTCTCCAAAAGAGCGAAGGGTGCTCATTGAAAAATATTTTCCTTTTTCATGGATTGTTGGATGTTGTTCTACACTAGACCAAACCATGTCATGAGGAGATGTGTGAGGGAAGATGATACATATGATATTCTGTATGCATGTCACAATGAACCCTGTGGAGGGAGTTTTGCAGCCAAGAGGACAACGATGAAGATCTTGAACATGGGATATTACTAGCCCACACTCCACAAGGATGTAGGGAAATATACAAGGAAGTGTGACAGATGCCAGAGGATGGGCTGACCAACCAAATCTAATGAGATGCCCCTTTACCCCCAGGTAGTAATCACTCCATTTGACAAATGGGGATTGGATTTTGTAGGACCCATTTATCCTCCATCCAATGGTAAATCCTTTATCTTAGTATGCATTGATTATGTAATCAAGTGGGTAGAAGTTAAGGCCATGAAGCATGCAAGAGATAATAAGGTTGTAGAATTTCTTTATGAGGAAATTTTCACACAGTATGGGGTTCCAAGAGAGATAGTGACTGATCAAGGGGATCAATTCACTTCAACCCTTGTTACATCACTGGTCAATGAGTACAACATAAGGCACAAGAAGTCTACTCATTATCACCCTCAGGCCAATGGCCAAGTTGAGGTGACTAATAGGGAAATTGAAGCCATTTTGACCAAAACAGTGGCTATCCATAGAAAGGATTGGGAAAATAGGTTGTCATAAGTTGTTTGGTCCTATCAGGCAACTTGGAAAATGACTACAGGCTTCACTCCTTTTGAGATGTTGTATGGAAAGACAACTATAATGCCCATTGAATTTGAGCATAAGACTCTTAAGACTGCAATAGACTTGGGGATGGATATCTCTGAGGCACAAAGGGATAGAATAATGCAGCCAAATGCTTTGGATGAGATGAGGAAGGAAACCTTGCATCACACAAAGGTAGTGCAGAATTAGAGAATAAAGTGGCATGACAAATTCATCAATGACAAGCAATTACAACCAGGAGACTAGGCACTACTCTATGACTCAAGGTATTAGGATAATGTAGGAAAATTGCAGACATAGTGGCTAGGACCATATGAGGTTGTTGAATTTTTCCCCAATGGTGTTGTTTAGCTCACCACCATTGACACTGTCAGATTTAAGCTACTTTTCAACGGTCATCGCCTCAGGTTGTATCACAAGCCAACTTCCAAGGAGGAATTCTTGCAGCAATTCACTCAACTTGCAACACCCGAACTTCCAGTAGCCGAAGGAAGCGAACCTTGTGTCCCTCCTTCTGGCTAACTAAGGTATGTAACTTGTCATAATAAAGACTTCCACTTTTGTGGGAGTCCACTTCTTCATTCATTCACCCATCTGCCCATCCATATCCACCTTTCTCTCTCTTCCATCACGCCACCATAACTTCACTTCATTCCACCATTGTTTCACTCCATTCCACTCCACTTTCATTAATTGCTCAACTAACTTCTTAAAAAGGTGACTGGTACTTTCTCCATAATCTTTGCAACAAATCTTCTACAAATTCAGGTACGTGCACATCAATTTGTTATATCTTAATTGTCTTTTAGTACATTCATTTAATTACTGTTAATTAATATAGATGTTCTCCATAGCATGTAATTATTCTCTGCCCCTATCAAGTCATCATTACTCCCACACATGTGAGGACACATGCTCAAATTTAGGTTGGGGGGGAAGTGTGAATACCATGTCCACATGTCAGTCCATGTTGGTTCACATCAGCAAAGTTTAAATTGAGCCAATTTGAAATCTAAGTGTAATGATGGCTCACATGTGTGAGGTGATATCAACCACCACCATTTTTCTCAATCATAGCCTTCATTTATTACTCCTTTACTACCTTATTTCACCTATCATAATCCTCATAATCCTAAGTCACCAAAAAGGTAAATTTAGATGGCACTGGCATTGGGAATTTAGCAGTGTTTTAGGAAGGAGAAGTTTAGCTTTCAAATGAAGATTGGATGAAAGGGAACCTTGCAGAGTGATTATTTATTTGTAGGCAGCTAAACAATGGGAGGTGGGTTAATTCGAAATGAACCCATGGTTCATGATGTATTACTGCAGGATGCACCTTGCCAGACTAAGTTTAGAAATTGTGGGTGGTTAGATTATTTCCTGAAGATGAATAGTTTTAATGAAGAGGTTGTGTTGGAATTTGTGTAGACATTTTTTGAAGGAAAGGCCATGGTAAAAGGGTTGGAAGTAATGGCTACTGAAGAAAGGATTGCAGAAGTTATAGGGTTTCCTGTCGACGGTGAACATTACCTTGCTACCAAAGATACCAAGTTAGCTAGGGCTGAATTTACAAAACTTGGTGACCCTCCATTGAGTGTGGACAAGCAAGGAGCCAAGAGAACCTCTCTGCTTGAGCCATGGAATCAAGTAGTTGTTTATGTTGTGAAGTACATTACCTATGAAGGTCATCAGTTGAACCTACATTTTGTGCACTTCAAACTCCTGAATCATATGAGACATGGGAGAAGAATGAATGTGCCAAATGTTCTATATCACCTTCTTTCAATCATGGCGGTCAAGACTCAAAAAGGTAGGGATAATGTCATTTCTCACCATTGTCTGATCAAATTATTAGTTGAGAAGTCTCTACATGATGTGTCTGACATGACTTGGGAAGAATTCTTAAATTTTGATCAAATTAGACCAGATCATTTGTGACCTAGGGTTTTGACTCAACCTCATAGGGCTAGGAGAAGAGTGAGTTTTGTTGAAGCCACTCCTAGAACCTCAACTTCTGGCACAGGCCCTAATGTAAACCCTCCTATAGCTAAACAAACCATAGAAATTAGCTCTTCTAAGATAGAACATTCAGAAAAAGAAAGTTCCTCTTCAGATTTTGATGATGATGTCCCTCTTGGCATCCTAATTCAAACTAGGGAACAAAAGAAGGAGGCATCAATGAGGAAGGGAACATCCAAAAAGAAAACAATAGAAAATGAAGTGTCAAGCTCTAAGAAATAGAAGGTTGACACTGTTCTTCCTGCAGCCGAAGAAAAACATGAGAGCCCTCCTAGAAAAACAAGACCAATTGGGCCAGCCTTTGGTGTATCTTCGTAGGAAAGCCATAGGACTAGAGAAACATCATAAGATGATACAGAAGCTCCAATGGGGCAAGTGAATGTCAAGGAAAGGGACATATTTGAGGAAGCAACAAATGTAACGTTGGAAGATCTTGCTACCATCGCAGAACAAGTTGAAAGTCAAGAGTATGAGGAAAATCAAGAGCTCATACAGTAAGAGAAGTAAGAGTTCCTGCAGCAAGAGCTAGAGCAAGAACCCTCCTATAGCCAGAACTGGGAGAACAGTCAACACCCCTACAGCTGGAATTGGCTGAACAAATAGAATCCTTGTAGTAGGAGCCATATGAAGAGCAAGCATCAGTGCCAGGAAATTTTTTAGTAGGAATACATAAGCCCTCTAATTTTTCAATGCATATGGTAGCCATGAACTTATGGAGAGAAATGCAAAGGAGGGAAGATGAATGGAATGAGGAGAAACGCAGGCTGAAGAAAGAAATTCAAAAGAGAGATGAAGAAATTGAAGATAAGAATGCAAAAATTGTTGCTTTAAAGGAGAAGGTGGACAATATGGCAGCCTTACTACCTCAAATATTAGAGTGCAGGACTCCTCCAAGGGTATATTCTTTGTATTTGAAGGAGAAAAATATTTCTTTTAAATTAACAAGAATTATCTCAGGTTTGAATCCTTCCATTGAGACTCTTGAATTTTTCCATGCTTATTGGATTGCTCCTCCTAAAATGAAGAATTTGTTGTGTGAATTTTATTTGCATAATTATGTTATGACCCAAGATCATGATTGGAATCCATTTTTGTATGTTTTTTATTATGGAACAAATAGGTTTTAGAGGGATCCTGAAACTCTAATAGTAAGATAGCGTAAGATAAAACATTAACAGAGAACAGACAAAAAATAGGAAACTGCCCACAAAGAAGAACACACAAGATAACTAGGGTAGAAAAGTGACAAAAAGCCACAAAACAACCAACCTCTAGGCCAGGTTCCAAAGGATATTTGTCGCTTCCTACTCCAAACTGTTCATGTTGAGAGCAGACTTCTTGATCTCTTGGATGTTGACTAAAGCTTGGTCTGCCTTCCTTTTCAAGTTTTCTCTGGTCCTGTTACTCGCCCCCCCACTATCTGGCTACCCTTCCCTATTAGCCAAATCAAGAAACACAATAGTCTTTACCTAATGGGATTTTTCCAGGTTTTCCACCATGGTATTCATGGTCTATGCAGTGGATTTTAAAATTTTATGGTTCATAATCAACACTTTGTGGAGAGAACTTTTAATGTTCCTCAACTTCTCCTCCATATCCGCCCGCTTGCCATCATGATTGCCTTTGAAATCCTATAATTCATCCACCATTTTCTTGAGGCACTCAACCATATACTTCTGCTCTTTCGTCCATAAATCAGTTGCCTGACCACTTCCACTACCTCTATTATTGTCATCAGTAGCTTTCTCTAGTTTTCTATTCATAGCTCTTTGATTTAACTTAATTTCCTTAATTTCAAAGAACACCCATCTCATAAGCCTAAAGTTATCCACTGCCCCATTATGGGAAATTGTAAGCACATCAGTGGGAAATTCTTGTTCCTCATTAAAATAATGATCCCCTTCCTTGAGGTCCATAGGGAAGCGAGGTCTCTCTTCTCTATCAGTCATAGGATGGTTGGAATACTCAGACAACGACTTCGACTGTGACTCCTCTTCGTTCACATCATAGGAGGGGTCCTCCGACACTTTTCTCTTGCCCTTTTTCAAAGTAGAATCCCTAGGTTTACCCTTGTCCTTGTCGTCAACCCTAACCTTAGGTGACAATGGTTGGTGCCTGAAATAATTTAGCAGGACGAAATGATACCCAAAGACTCTGGAATAACGGCCATCCAAAGTAACATACTCCATCAGCACATTCAAAACCCTCCTCCAATGCAAAACAATTACGTTTGTGTCGTAGTAGCTTCTGGAGGTCCTTCATAACTCTTCCCTCTTAGTGTCCAACTTAGGGAACTTGCTGACTACTTCATCAAATTGTTTCCTGTCCCTATAGAGTTTTATACCCTCCATCGAGAGGCCAGTAACCTCAAAAATCAACTGTTCATTGATAACTACATGTCTGCCAAACAGGTTTATCTCACCATTTTCCCAATCTTTCTTAAAAACCCTAGTTACCTCTGGGTCCCAGCCATGGAGCTTTTCAATAAAAATAGTAATGCCACCATTCTCCAGCTTCTTCCATAGCTTTGGATTGCTCTTCAGTTGTGCACTACTTATCGGCTCCACTCTGCAACTTTCACCACCCATCATATCGCCAACAGGAATAGAATAGTCCAGAACCTATAGAAGCAAACTCCTAAAATGCCTAGAAAGTGTGCGATAATAATCACATGCAACTGGGGGATGAAGTAATTACCCCTCAGCCAACTCAAAATAATCATTAAAACGTAGTCCCGAGACTGCAGGGGAGGACACTCAGCCATCATTCAATGGAATGGGAAATTGCACCTTCCCGTGAGCACAGTCATACATCAACAGGGCTTTAACATCAACCTCCAACTCATCCTACCCCTGCCACATCACCTTTTTCAGAGCTTTGACACCTTTGTTGGTGAAGAAATCCACCACCATGTTTATTTCCCGATATGTATGCGTAATATAAATTTTCTCAAAGGTATTAATAATTTCCTTAGAGAGATCTATCCAATTTTGTATTGACCATGAGGTTTTCTGATGGCCCTTTAGACATTGGATAATATTATTTGAATCCCCTTCAATCCACACATATTTATACTTCTATTGGCTAGCCAACTTCAATGTATAGAAAACACTAGAGGCTTCAGCCACATGGTTGGTCTGAGTGCCTAAAGGAACTGCAACAGCCACAATGAAAGCACCATTCTTATCCCTTATCACCCCTCCACTCCCGGCAGGCCCACGATTTCCCTTGGCCGCACCATCAAAGTTGATTTTGACCCAAACAGGAGGAGGACGACTCCAGAATATGCCATCTCTAGGATCCTTGATGCTTTTGGACATATTGAACATATCCACATGAATCCTCTAGGCTCCCACAATTCTACAATCATACTCCTGCATACTGACCTTACCTTTACCTTTAAACTTGTTGTTAAGCAAATTAAAATTTTCAACCACAACTCTAGTGATCTTACCAAAGACCACTTCCTCCGAGAGAGAAACATCCCTGAAGATTTTGTTAATGCGTTCTTTCCAGATACCCCAAGCAAGTTGACGAAAGATATAGTTCCAGAGCATATTCAGGGCCCAATTCTTTAAGGGGGCCTTCCATTGGTTATAAAAATCCATAATAGTTCCAGGAAAAATCCAACTAAGATCCCACATTCACAGAATCCTACACCATATGGCATGAGCAAATAGAAAAAGAAGAAATAGATGTGAGGAGGTCTCAGCCTCAACACAACACAAATAACACCTACTAGGAAAAGAGAACCCCCTCTTATAAAGATTGTTCAGCTGCTTATTCTGAAGAAGGATCTAGAAAAAAAAATTAACTTTCAGAGTAAGATTGTTCACCCACACCTTATCCCAAACAGGGATGTCAATGCCAGAGTAATAAGAAGCCACAGTAGAAGAGACAGAGTAGGTACCAAAGGATGATAGCTTCCAGATCAAAGTGTCCTCCCTCCCTTGAGAGCTGATCTTAATCAAATTAAGAAGAGCCTACAGAGGTTGAAGATCCTGACTAATAGAAGAGATCTCAACCCACTGATCATTCCTCCAATAATCCCCAACCAACCAGCCAAACCTGGACTTTCGATCCTCCATATAAATACTATAGATTAGATTATTGCAAAGACACTCCTTGCCAATCCACTTGTCTTCCCAGAACCAAATTTTTTGTCCATCGCCCACCTTCCAAAAAGCTTCTTTGCCAGCCAGGTCTCTAGCTTTAATGGTATTATTCCATAGAAAAGAACCAAAGGGAAGGTTTTGAGAGTTGAGAAAATCTTTAAGGGAATCAACCTCCCTCAAGTATTTACTACGCCAAATAGAATTCCATTCACGAATGTCCGCAAAAGTTCTCCAAACCTGCTTAGCCAGGAGTGCTTTATTAAACACTCTAATATTTCTCAGACCAAGCCCTCCAGACTTTCTGGGTCTACACACTCTCTCCCAAGCCACCAATGGAATCCTCTTCTTCTCCTCAACCCCTGACTAGAGGAACCATTTCTAGATCTTTTCAATAATATCAGAAAACTTAGCCGAGATCTTGAACGGACTAAGAGCATAAATGGGTAGATTATGAAGAGAAGCCTTAAGTAACAGAACTTTTCCAGCTTGACTCAAAAGGGCCCCTTTCCAACCAGCTAATTTCCTATTGAACCTATCAACCAGAGAAATCCAAAAGGAGTTCAGAGGTTTGGACCCTAAAGGAAGAACCAAGTAAGTTGAAGGAAGGGAATTAACACCACAGCCCGGGATGTTTGCAATCTTCCTCTGTATGTGCTCAGGGGTATTGAAAAAATAGAGGGAACTTTTGGCCCTATTAATATTTTTCCCTGAGCCCTCCTCATAAAGAACAAGACAGCTCTTTAAAGCCCAGGCTTCACCAATAGTAGCACTTCCCATAAGCATCATATCATCCACAAACTGCTAGTGTGAACAAACCAGATTTGCTGAAGAGGGTTTTAAACCTTTCAAGCTACCTTCTATCACTCTTTTATGCATGAGCCTCCCAAGACTTTCAACCATGAGGGTGAAAAGAATAGGAGAGACAGGATCCCCTTGTCTGACTCCTCTTGACACTTTTAGAATCAGGAAGGAGAGCCATTTATAATCATTGAGGTGCTAGTGGTAGAAATCAATTCCCATATCAAATGTAGAAATCTTTCAGAAAACCCAAAAGCTTGTAAGAATTTAATCAGGAATTTCCAGTCCACCCTATCATAGGCCTTAGCCATGTCCAATTTAAGCAAGAAGCCTTGGTTTTTTGAAACTTCAAGGGAGTGGATGTTCTCATGAATTGTAATAATTGAGTCCAGAATTTGTCTTCTCAGAACAAAGCCACTTTGTTGAGGAGAGATCAACATAGGAAGAACCCCTAGCAACCTAAAAGTGATCACTTTAGAAATAATCTTGTAAAAAGAGTTGCATAAAATGATAGGATGAAAAGAATCAAAAGAGTTAGCACCAGAAAATTTAGGTATAAGAACAATGAAGGTAGCATTAAGCTCTTTCAGTAGTTTCCTAGCCTCAAAAAACTCTTTAACAACATTAGTAATATCATCAACAAAAATTTCCCAGAACACTTGGAAGAAGAACATGGGGAAACAGTTTGGGCCAGGGGCCTTATTGCCTTTAAAAGAAAAAACCGCCTTCCTAACCTCATCCTGTGAAGGGATGGCCATCAAGAGCTTATTTTGATGATCATCCAAGACATTAGGAATGGCCTCAATAAGAGTATTATGAGCATCCACATTCAACTCTTCTCCTGAATAAAGAAGGTTAGCAAAGAATTGAATAGCTTCACTTCTAATCTCTTCCTCTCTCTCAATTTTGACCGCATCTTTCATTATATAGGAAATTCTATTAGAGGCTCTATGTTTCATGGTAGTCAAGTGGAAAAACCTGGTGTTCTTGTCCCTAGTAGCAAGCTAAGCACATCTAGATCTTTGTTTCCAATAATCCTCTTCTTTCGAGATAATATTATGATATTTAGAGAGTATTTCATTTTCCTTTAGAAGGATGTCTCCCACATAACCATCTCTCTGGATATAGTTCTGAATATCCCTTAAATCCTATTGGATGGTAGCTTTAGACTCAAAAATATCCCCAAAGACTTCCTTGTTCCAAGTCCTGTTCTTAGATTTAACTTTGCCAAGTTTCTTAGCCACTCTAAACATGGCAGTACCACTAACATTAATGTTACACCACTCTTGAATGCAATTAAATATTTTGGGATGAGAGCCACATTTTCTCAAATCCGAAGGGAAAATTCCTCTTACCTAACACAGATCCAGCCATAAAACTTATTGGGAAATGATCTGATCCAATCCTGGACAGAGCATTTAACAAACAATAGTAGTCCTTTAGCCAGTTATCCAAAATTAAAGCCCTGTCAAGCCTTACTTGAATGAGATTGTTCCCAGCTCTCCTATTAGACCAGGTGTAGGTGGCCCCCTCAAGGTCCACATCATGCAAACATTGAGAATTGATAAAATTCATCAAATCCAACTTACTATCCAATTGAATCTGAGATCCACCAAATTTTTCAAACCCCAGCAAGGGTGTATTAAAGTTCCCCATGATGATCCAGTTCTCATTCAGAAATCATGACCTAAAAAACTCAAGTTTTTTCCAAAAAATCCTTCTAGCAGTTTTACTATTGGGCGCATCGATATTAGACAAAATCCAACTGAAGTCATCTCTTATATGCTTAAATCTGGTGGCCACATGATTAGCATCTCCCAAAATCAGAGTTCCTTGAATATGGTCCTGATTCTAAAAAGTCACTAAGCCACCAGAGGCACCATCTGAACTACAGCCCTGCACACCACCATTCTTAAAAATCTTAATCTTCTCCACACTATCTTTGGAAATTTTAGACTCTTGAATAATAAGAATGTCCGGCTTATGGTCTCTAGCAAAATTGTGCAAAATTTCCTGTTTATGGGAACTGTTTAGTCCCCAAATATTCCAAGACATAACTTTCATTTTTTACATGGATTTCTACATAAATCCAGGATGGTTTTTTGAGTTCCATCCACAATGTTTTGAATACACTCCTGCTCTCTATGTCATTTAGTTTATTTTCTACCTGAACCTTTCGGCATTCCCACATCCGCTTTGGCCCTATTTCTTTTAGAAACCCCCACTATATTATTCCCCTTTTTACTCTTCTTCTTCTCAACTTTGGTGTATAGGTTTTCTTCTTCTAGATCTAGATCCTCTAGACCCATAAACTCTTTCCCATCCATAAAGTCATCTATTATAGCAACTCTATGTAACAAGGGATTGCTAACCTCATTCCCCCCCTTGGGAGATCCATCTGAATTCCCAAATGTAGATTTCACTATCTCCGGAGAGCTTTGTGGCTCAACATGACTAGGAGAGTTAGACTCCCCAGACTTCTCATAGACCTTTTCCCCCCTTTTCATGCTCTGGTGTGAGCAGGAAGTATCCTCCAGACTATCGATTATTGAATTTGGGATAACGTTCAAGATCTCATTCTGGTTTTCATCCATCCTTCCTTCTACTCTTTCATCCTCCTCCTAGGAAGCCTTGGTTCTCAAATCATCCTCTGCTCTTTTAGGACCTTTAAACTCATTTTCAAGATTTGCAATATTATCAAATCCTTTGCAAGAGTTCTCATCTTTCCTTTTTTTGGGCTGAAGTTACACTCTTCGCTATAGTTTTGTCCTTCCTTAAATAAATCAACACTTTTCTCCTCCTCCTGAGGCTTCTCCACTAATTTAATCTTTCACATCTTAGTCTCCTTAGGAGCCACCTTCTCATTGGGTTTAGACTTATTATTCGGACATTTCTTCACCTAATGCCTAGCTTTTGTACTAGTAAAACACACAAAGGGTAGAGTCTCAAACTCTACATTCTGGGTCCATTTTCCAAGTTTTGAAACTATCTCAATCAACGAGGGCAGATCCGAGGACTGGGTAACCCCCACACATATTCTAGCAAAAACTAGCCTCTTTCTAGATGAAGCCATAGCATCAATGGATAGAAGTTCCCCAAAGGAGTTGGCAATCCCTCTGAACACATCCTCATTCCAAAACTCTAGTGGTAACCCAGGTAAGCACACCCAGACTGGTATTGCCTCAAAGGCAGCATCCGAGAAATTCATTTTTGGAGACCACTTCCTAATAGCCAGAGATGAGTTGCCAATAACCCAAGGGCCACCACACAGAACTGCAAGTTTATCTTCTTCACAAGAAAAAGAAAAAGAGAAGAAACCTTTAGGTAGAGCCACAACCTCTACTTGTCCTTTAACTCTCCATCTCTTCTTCACAAAGTCCCTAACCACCTCAATATTTGTTCATGGCCCCATAAACTTACCAACCATTGATGACTCCATTAGAGATACATTATGGTCTATTACAGGATCAGGAATCAAAATAGCAAACTTCTCACTCTCTGGGGATGAGATATTACTAACTAGGGGAAAAATGGATTTTCCAACCGGCTTGGTTCCAAAAAGTGAAACCCACTTCTTCTTAGGATCCTCATGTGAATGGTCCCTTAGAATTTTGTCCTCGGCCTAGTTTCCAAGGCACCCGGACCCACAAACCCCATCCTTCGAAGAAGAGTTAGGGGAACACTTACCTTCAAATGTGACCTTTCCACCTGGATCCCTGGCTTTCTCTGGGCCCTAGCCCTCAGACACTGCTCCCTCTTTTTCCTCATCTACATTCTCGCCTATCACATCCCCAGAAGGGCCATCCCCCGATCCAGAACTAGCATCTTTCGAACCAGCCACCCTTTGCTGCCCAGGAAATTCAAATCCTCTCTCTCGCCCAGCCATCTCGTTGTTTATTAACATTGTTAATCCATTGTTGTATGTTGGGGATGTCCATTTGAGGGAATTTATGTCCTAGATACAGAATGAAATTAGTTGGGGACAATAGTTTAGGGCTTATAGGCAAATAGAATCCAACACTCCCCTGCCCATCAGGGCTAAATCTAGAAATCCAGGAGACATTTTCAATGATTGGCACATAATTCTTTATAGACCAAGCTATGGCAATAGGATCCTACCTGAGAGGGAAGCAATTTAAAAAGAATATGAGAAGGTAGTAGAAACCATAGGAGAATCTGTAAAGGGATATTTGGCATAGAGGTGGAACAATCTGACTGATGAATTAAAATAAGCTGAGCCTCACTCTCTATAGAACTATGTTGCAGCATGCAAGAGGGTTGATAGATATATACATATTGGGAGGACAGAGGGAAAATTTTGGCTTCCATTGAATTTTCAGCCACCTATCCTATTATGTCTTGTGCCAAATTTCAGGTATTACCAGTATGATATAGTTGTAGAGAGATAGAGATAAAGCAGGTTGGAAAAACAAAAAGGGTTCTATTGGGACCCTAATTCACACACTACAAGAACTAATGTAGGACAGCTGACAGTTGCAAATTTTAGAGCATTAACTAAGCAAAAGAACAACCCTTCTTCTGTTGGAGGACCAGCAAAGCCTTAGGTTGGGGGGAGTGATGAGTCCAATTTATGACTCAATTTTGATACAGTTTATTATCCATTTGTTTTAGTTTTCATGAATTTTGATACTTGGATGTTGATATTTTTATGATATTTCCTCAAAACCATAGACATTGGGCATAAGCTTATTTTTGTAATCTTTAATGACACTGACATGCTATATGAACTCTCTATGTTAATTTTACATATGGATTAATGAATGTTACTTTAAGATAGTTATAGATATGCAATTTTTGTGTGTACTAATATTGTTATGCAGATATAATTAGAAGCCTACAAAATTGGGGAAGATTCTACCAGTTGGTCATTCGCCATGAAGGTCAACAAGGTGATCATTCAAAATTCAATGGAGGGAAGACTCTTAGCAAGAGGGAAATTCCTAGTTCAAGTCGAAGAATTGTAACTACCTTGTAACTGGTCTTAATTGTTTGTTCAATGAATCTAGGAGTTACTGTTGTGCTAGATCTGTGTTAAGGAAAACATGATTGACCAGATTCCACGCATGCGTAACCTCCTCTCCACTTTTTATGCTTTCCCTAAAGTGGCATCCTCCTAATCTATTGGAGTTGATTGCCTTGCTAGGTAGTTAGTTAGTAGTTCTTCTTCATATAAATAAGACTCAAATGCTCCTTCTCAGGAGGTTGATTGATCTGATGATGTACTCACATTCTTAGTTTTTTCAGTAATACAGTTATGTTGCTCAATTGTACTCTTTTTTTCCAATGAATAAAATGAAGTTATAAGTTTGTGCATCTGAGTTCACATTTATTTTAAGGGATACTCATCCAAGGGGTCCCACTTGGTGAGCATTCCATCCTCTAGTTTAGTAATTACTTTCTATTAAGCAATTAGTTAAAAATTTGGCACTGTCTCTTCCTACAACCACTAGAATTCCATTTGTTCCTACAACCACTAGAATTTCATTCTGTTACTATTCCTATAGCCAAAACAAACAGATTAGTTTCATCTTTTTTGCTCATATTTTCATTTCTATCATGCATTTTAGATTAGTATAGTTGTTGGTTGATGCTCAACACTTATATTACTTCTTTCCAAGCAATTTAATTTCAACATTATGTATTTCTTAGTTGTAGGATGAATGTGGATCCTTTGGGATTCCTAGTGCACATACTGTGCTGACCCATTTCAAGTCTACGCCCTTGGGTTAACAAGTTAAATGCACCTTCATGATGATTGAGATAGCTATTCAGATTAGATGTCTAATCTCTGGATCACGGCTGTAAGGGCTTAATTGTTAAATCATTATAGGAGGCCAACAATTGCCATCAAAACTAATTGAATCTTTTCTACATATTTTAGCAGATGTATCATCACCAAACATAACAAGACCTCCTTCAAAATTTTCAAGTTTAACAAACTTACTCTTATCAACTATCATGTGATTTGAGCATCCATTGTCAACAATCTAGTAGTTTTTGTCCTCTTTAGCATGAAAATTAGTCACCATAGTTCCATTATTACCTACTTTTGGAGAAACTTCCTTCATACATCTCTCAGAGTTAGCAGAAGTGGTTCCAACATTTAGAGCCATGAACAAGCATTTTTTATCCTCATCATCAGGGTACTCAAATTCATTATCAGATATACTGGCATCTTCTTTAACATAATAACTTCTCTTAATTGATTTGCCTTTATTCTCCTTAAATATGTCATTTTAACCTTTGACTGGACATCTTGAAGCATAATGACCTATCTTTCCACAATTGAAACATTTGAAAGGTAACTTACCTCTGTATTTTCCAGTGGCCTTTTTCAATTTCCTCACAAAGTTTGCTTCTAGCTCATTAAACTCATTTAGATCGAATTCCCCATTCTTCTTTGCTTTGTCAACTTTAAAAGCAATCTCTTTTCTTGAATCACTTGGACCAAACTCTCTCAATTCAAAATTAGTTAAAGCACCAAACAACTGATCTCTAGAATAATGATCTAAATTTTAAGCTTCTTCAATAGAAAAAACCTTATGAATATAAGCTTTAGGAAGAGTTCTTAATACCTTCCTTACCACCTCATATTCATCAAGTTTTATTTGAAGCCTCTAATGGAATTGAAAACTTCATCCACTCTATGCATGTAGCCTATAATGTCTTCTTCTTTAGTCATCCTTAGGGTTTCAAACTTAGTCTTCAAGTTTTGCATCTTTGATTGCTTGATTTTATCATCTCCTTCATAGATACTTTTCAACTTTTTCTAGATCTCACCAGCAGTTTTAAGACTCATAACTTTCACAAGTTCTGAATTAGAAAGACCACTCAAGAGAGCATATCTTGATTTTCCATTGTTCTCATGTACACCTTTATCTCATCATCAATGTACTCAGACCATTTGTAGGCATTGTATATCTAGTTTCAATAGACTTCCAAACTCCAAATCCTAGAGAAATAAGAAAACCTTCCATCCTGGTCTTCCAAAATGCATAATCAGATCCATCAAACAAACGAACCTCCTTTTATGCACCATCCCAGATCTGCCTTAAGCGGTTAATCTTTCTTCCAAGGAACCTTGCTTTGATACCAATTGTTGAACTCACAAGACAACTAAGAGGGGGAGGGGGTGAATCAGTTGTACATTAAAATATCAAACCCTCATTATTATTCAAATCCACAATAACCTTATTAGCCTTTAATCTGTTAGAGTGATTTAACTTGTAAGAAAATAACAAAAACTGAAAAATGCAACAACACCATACACAACAAAACACCAGATTTACGTGGAAAACCCAAGAATGGAAAAACCACGGTGAGGATTAGCTCACAATATAAAGTAATTGCAAAATCAAATACAATAGGCTCACTACCCAAAATAAAGAAGGGCTCACTGCTAATGGCTCGCTGCCAAATTACAAAAATGAAGAAAGAAAATTGTTACAATGATAAATCCATCTCAGAGCACCATAAAATTTCCACCAATGCACCACCAATACATTCACACTCACTTTGAAGAGTGTAGACACCTTTTACCCACTGCTTCCAGTAGTCTTAGTCATTAGGCTCACACCGCACTTCACACTTTCACACTTTACATCATAATTCCTATCATACACACTTCATACATTCATCCTCCATCAACTCAACATATATATACCATCTTCAACCTTCAAATAAATTTACAAGGTCAACTATGCACCTCAACCATGCAAATTCAAATTAGGTCAGCACTAAGAATTCTTCTGGTGGAGAGGAATGAAGGTGGACCACATCACACCTTAACTCATACCTAAATCCTCATATACACACCACACCATTCTTCCAAAAAAAGTGAAGCATATGTAACAGACCAAGCCAAATAACAAACAAAAATATGGCTCTATGTATTCCAATTGAATATTCATGCATAGAAAGAACAATCAACCAGGAAAAAACAATAGGAGTAGATTTATTTATACTCAAATTAAATGATAGCAACACTCAGGAAATGCCACATAATATTGAATCTATATCAGTCAATACACCAATGATATAACCTAGTTTCAGAACAATTTGTTTGATGCTTACAATCTTGAAAGAATAGTTCCTTTGGAATGTGGAATGGGTGCACAACCATTCATAGTCTTGAAAATGATGTATACCAATGCGAATGTGTGATCATAGAATTTTATCGATGGGTACAAACAATTCGATTATACGCGCCAATACAAGTGGTGGCTCTTCCCACTCTAGATACACTAGATTAACATGAGTGATTAATGATAGTAAATAAATCTTATATCATTTGATGCTTTCGGTAGACTTCCTCACTAATAAGCTCATAGATATATAGAGCAACATTAAGAATCAAGTTTTAGGAATGATCGATCTTGCATAGAGTGGCGGATTGGAACCCAGGAATCAACCTGACATTGTCACCTTCTCTAATCAGTAGCCAGCACCAAAAATACATATAGGATCACAACAATACTATCTCTTGAGAGTAATTTTCCTAGAGAGTCTTACAATGCTATCAATAGAAGATTGCGTTAATCTCTAGTTGGGCACCAATCACTAGATGAGTCGACCGATCATTTCCAGGATCGCGCCTATGATGGACAAGATCTCATGTAAATGAGGGAAACATTGCTAGAAGGCTAAAACTTGTGTGCAACAACCTCAAACATGAGCCACTTGATTATGCCTATGGGAGTATCCAAGAGTGTATGCCACGTCGTTATCTCTTGAGTCGTCTATGAGGATGTCGCTTTGTGTGTGTCATATGGTTGGTCAAATGATAGTTTGCTGGTGCGTGGTGGGTTGCTAGAGTGTATCTCGACCACACTATGTGATAATCACCTTATCACCCTCCTTGAACATAAATTTATTTTTGACTTGTGAATATAAATATGACGTATCAGAAATTGGATGAATTGACGAACAAGACAAAAACCACTAGCAAAGACTACATCCTACTAGGCTATTGACTATCTACATTGTCAACTTCATGTCTTCATTCAATGATTTTGAACAATGCAAATGATCACCTATTTATAGTAGTTCCTTCCAAGAGGTCGGCCATCAAGAAAAAAATTCAAATATTCTTATTTGGTGTTGACTAGAAAGTCAACTAAAAATAAATTTAAATGCTATTTAATAATAATTTAAATTTATCATTTATTATTTATTAATTAATTAATATTGTATTATTTGTAGATAGGCAAATTCAATCAAATTTAGAGTTGAAAACAATAAATTAATTAAATCCTATCAAGCACAATAGAGTACGAAACAACACGAAAATCACAATAAGAAGCACAAATGCAAACCGATCTCCGTGCTAACTCGATTTATCTCCATTGCTCTTCTCCACCTGCATGAGAATGCAAGATTTTGAAGGGTTGACAATAGAGGAGTGTTGAGTGCTCATTCTTGCAGCATAACGACTTGATGACGAAAATGAACAATGAAGAGAATGATGGGTAGAGATGGAAAACTAGTTTTGACAGAGTCTGGATGCTAGATGAATCCCCTAACAAAGTCTTGGTATCTATGAAGAAATCCACGGTAATGAAGCAAGACATGTGGAATTTTGTACAAAATTTTTCTTCTTTGCAATGTTTTCTTGTACCCTGAATGTTTCTTGGGCTTCTTGATCCTAATGGAAACTAATTTCTTGACAAATTTTGTTGATTTCCACTCTCTAAGCATGGGAGAAATATCAGTATGTTACTGGACCAAAGATGTGAATAGTTTTTTTTTTTTTTTTTGAATGATTTCAATTGTTGTTTTTCATGTGTATTTCGGATGATCTTTTATTTGAATTAATGTGAATGAAAACACAACAAACACTCTAAATTAAATGGAATGTAACCAAACACAGTAAAGCAAGTGCATCCTATGGTAAAGCCAAGACAATATCTGCTAGATTCCACGCGGGTTTCCCCGACCGCATACCAGTAGCATGTAAATTCAGAAGCTTGGCTGCATGAGCTCCCCCTTACAGTGCACTCTCTTCTCAGGCCAACCAAGCTTCCAATCCCCATGAAACTCCCATGGCAGATTGATCACCTCTACTATAGACTACGAAAGTGTGGATTCCTTCACACCGATCGGTGTTATGCTAGCAAATAGAAGATTTTTGGTTTACTAAACAATGGTGTTTAATTCAAGACCCCGAGTGGCCATACATGGGGCAAGAGATTAATCACCAATTAGGTGGCACTCCAGCCTGAAGAGGTTAAGCTCAACAGGGTTTATGGGAGTACTACTCTATTCGTATGACACATTCACACTCGTAATCTTAGGTTTTCCCTTAAGATTCACATTTGTATACCGGTCGGGGGTAGCTTGGCCTTAGCTCCATTGCCGGTTTGAGTCATGTTGGGGTGATGAAATCCCCAGGCAGGCCCAATTTCTAGAGGCAATAATCATTTCTCTTACACCCAGGATCGCATTATTGCGCAAGGGGAGAGGATACTTCAATTATTGCATACAGGTTACACAAGGATAAAGTGGGTCTGGCTTTTTGATCACCTAGTTTGCACAAGGTGAGAGCATAATTACCTACCACTTTCAAGCACAATCAAGCAGAGTAAACAGATTCATTTTGATTGCACCAAATCACAATGATTTAAGCTAAGTGAAGATATTGCTTCACAACAGACATGGGATTTATTTTAACTGCATGATCAAAGTGTGGTGACTATCCTAGACTGATTCATTTTAAACCAGAAAATATTTTGTCTACGGAATGCGTCAGACTCAGAATCCTATTTTTGTGTTACAACCCAGATGCGTAGAAACAGACAGTATATGCCAGAAACAGACCCCAAATGCACAAAAACAGACCCTAAATGCGCTACAAAAAATCCTAAATGTGCTAAAACAGTCCTTAGATGCGCTACTTTAATTAAACGTAAATTTTAAATCTGTAAATGATAGCAACTAATGCTCTAAAATCTACCTTAAATACGCTAATTTAACTCCTATATGCGCTAAAACAGATCTTAAATGTGCTATTTTAATCAATGTAGATCTACCTCTAAACGTAATGAGACTATATGCACTATTCTATCTCCCAGATGCGCTAAATTAACTCTTAGAAGCGCTGAAACAGTCCCCAGATGCGCTGAAATACCTGCAAAAACAGTAACATTAAATTCCCAAATGTGCTGCAAAAAGTATCGGATGTGCTAAAACGATGCTCTAAAATGACGAATTTTTCTGAAAGCCAAACTCCAGAACACGGAAACCTGTCAGAATGCTCTAGAAGAAGATGTTAAAATCGGGGCATAGGCCCCACGGTGGGCGCCATTTTATGTGTGTATGAAAATATGCCTGCCATAATGAATTCAAAACACATTCAATAAAACCTTGTATCAAAGAAACTGAAAGAAAAATAAACAAACTCTTTATGGTAGTTTCTTCGAAGTCATTTTATTGCTCTCTATCTCCAACATTTCGTTGATTCAAGTTGCTCTCAGATTTTGTATGCCAAGCTCAATGAAATGGACTACTACAGAATGAGATTTAAATTAAAATGCATATTATACTAAGATGCAAGATTATTGCTAAGATATGATTGTTGCTAGAATGCTAATGATGCAAATGCGTAAGCATAATTGCTTATGTGAGTGTCTCTATCTGTGTGTGTGTACGTCTGTGTAACCAATGCTTGGATTCACACCTGTACTTATAGATTTTTTCGAGGATTTTGATTGGATGAGTTAGTCAATGGTTGTGATAATTCCTGACAGATCGAATGGTCGAAGATGGATGAGACTGGAGAGAAAAATAGAAGAAAACAAATAAAGCAGGATTTTTCCATTTTCATGGAAGAGATAAGATGAGATGATTAAAAAATCATCTTTTTTTAGAAGATAATGGAAAGATACTAAGAAGATAAATAATGAATTATCCAATTCATTTATTTATTTATGGATGCATGTTGATTTTTCTTAATTAAATAAATATTTAATTAAGATTTTGAGGAAATCAAAGGATTTCATAATTAAATGAAATATCTAATTATGATTTGAAGAAAGAAGATCTTTAATTAAATAAAATATTTAATTAAATTTGAAGAAATGACATGTGTTATGAAATTAATTAAATAAAAATATTTAATTAATTAGAAGAAAGTTTTAAATAGAAGAAAATAAATATTTAAATTTAATTAAAACGGAAGATTTAATTAAATTCAAAAAGATGATAATTAATTTAAATAAATAAAATGTATTTATTTAATTAATCAAGTAGATATGTGAAATAATCAAATAAAATAAATTTATTCAATTATAGTGGGAGAATAAAATGAATGAACAATATAATTAAATTGATTAAATTTAATTACATTTAGAAGATTTTAGAGAAATTAATTAAATAATAAATATTTAATTAAATGTCATGATTAATTAGACATGACCAATTTTATGCACATACATTATTATTATTTAATAGTGTTTAAAAAAAAAATTATTCCCTCCAAATTGGTTTGAATTTAACAAGGACATGACAGTCCTCCCCACTCAGATGTTGCTTGCCCTCAAGCAACTTCAGATCCAGAACCTTGAAAGTCTTCTCTCTTGCTTTTGTCATCTTTGATGCCTTATTCAAAGCATGCTTAGGACCTACATTTGAGAATCCTTGAAGAATGACCTCTTTTATGTCATCTTTAAACTTTAATTCTAGATTTTGATAATTCATTGTGTACTCTCCAAGAGAGTGCAACCATTGCACTCCCAAGACCACATCTTTCTAACATATGCCAACAACATAGAAATCATTTCTCATCTTGTGCCCTCCTATGGTCAACTCCATTTTTCAAATCCAACAATTGCATGGATTAATGTAAATATCTACAACTATCACATCAAATCCTTCAAAATATTTTTCCCTTAGGCTCAACATAGCTACTAGCCCTTTATCGATGAAATTATGGGTGGCTCCACTATCGATTAGTATTGTTACCCTCTATTTGTATAATTCCCCTCTAATGCGAAGAGAATGATACTGAGGTGCTCTGAAAAGAATTGCAAGAGTGCCCCCTGTTAGCTCTGAAAAACGCAGGCAAGATGCCTCAAGAGGCTGCCAATCTCTTGATACATTTCAGGGTAACAGACAAGGTCAAGAGAACTCAACCTTGTACTCTTCAAGTGTTGCTAGACCTATGCGGTTGTACCAATCTAAATGAAGTAGACTTAACTTATGATTATCTTCTTTGCACAATGATTTTTCCACAATGGCAAATGGAAGTGAACAAATGAAACCAAAATTGATAGCAATAACAATCCTCTGATCTAAATCCTAAAATGCTTAATTAACAGATATAAAAAAACTGAATGAGTTCAAAATGATGAAGTGCAGAGACTAGTGCCTTTTTGGGTATGCGGAGTCAAATGAGATCAAGATGAGCAACACTTCTCTGGAGAAAAGTCAAATTATCTGGCATATATTTTGTTTACAACTTGTATAAACATGCAATTCTGTAACTACTAAGCTCTACTTTAATAATCCAAATGACACTCTATGTTACTGTGATCAACTAAAAGGATTTAGTCTTTACTTGAAAGAACCAATTGATTAATCACACAGATACAACAAATGTGCATTGATAAACTGAACATAAACTTGTTATGTCAATTTAAACAACCAGAAAGCATCAATCTTGGAGACAACTTAGCAATATCTTTATTTAATTCAACGGACAATTGACACCAGAAAAATGTAGCAACATCAACTGATTTTCATAAATACCTCCATTCTAAAATCATGCAATAATAGTCTCTGATCTGATAATTTTATTCAACTGTTCCTACTTGTTGTGTATCAAATATCTAATAACTAGTCATCATTTTACAATTACAAAATTCCTATTTATACACTAGCATCAAGAAAATAAATCAAATTGAAAATCCATGTCGGCCCTCCATAGAATTCGGGCTCCAATCAAGTCGGCCTGCAACGGTATTTTAACATTCACATGTCGGCCATAGTGTTTGAATTTATGTCATTCACCAGTGAAACAGTCGGTGAGACATATCGTATCGTCATGCTGAAGGAAATTCAATCATTGGTCGCTCCGCGTGCTTTATTCACCTTCATCATGACTTTCTACCATCGGGGAGATGTCATACAGATAGCATAATGTTTCATCGAAAGCCCACTTTCCACCTGTATGTCGCCACAACATTTCGTTCATTACACCGAAGTCATGAAGTATCTGCATGTTCCCTTTATGTTTCGCTGTAGCTCTGTAATATCGGGGAAACAACATATCATATTCATTATGTCAGGCCGAAAGTATTTTATCATTTTCCAAGTCACCAAGACAAGAGCACACAATCGGGGAGAAGTCCCATAGATTTTGTTGAGTTATACCGAAAGTCTCCCATAATGTTATTTCCCAGTCGCCGAGACAAGGCAATTCTTATGCCGACAAGGATCCTCTTGTTTTCCATCGGCAAGACTGAAGGTCACTCGCCGAGACCTCACGGTGATAGCCCCAACTTATCCCGATATGCACATCCTTCTGCCACCGATCAGTGAGACAATGTGAAGTCGCTATGACTTCTCATCGAAGACTTTATGTTTGGCCGAAAGCGAAACCCCCACATGTTGTTCGGTGAGACCACAAGAGTTCGCCATGACATTATATCGACGCCACAACTCATGCCGATATGTTGTATCCTATTCCTTCAGTCAGCGAGACATGATGAGTTCGGTAAGAGCTTCCACTGAGGACAAAACTCACACTGATATGAAACAATAGATGAATTTTGGTCGTCGTGACAGCAGAAACATCTTGCCGATAGGCAACTTAGACATTTACCAATATAAAGCGCACAATGGACCGAGGAGACCCTTCTTTCTTCATGCCGATACAGACCATGATGTGGATGTCGATCGCTGTGACAATGAAAAAGTTCTGCCGACCACCTACAGCAAACATATGTTAACAGAAAAGCATCATGGGTCGAGGAGACCTAGATAGACCAATGCTGAAATGGACCATGACATGAAAAATGCATAACTCAATGGATTCAAAGGGGCAATAGGGAAAAATGCAAGAAAAATTTTATGAAGAGAGAAAAATTGCGCTCAAGGTAGGACCAATCTGGAAATTTATGAGAGTGAACAACATGAAAAAACATCAGATTTTTATAGTCCCAACAGTGGCTCTGTCTGGGGATGAATGATAGTGAGATCATTGCAAGGATCTAGAGCTTTGGGTGAGCAGACCAGACACAAAATGATAAACCAGTGAGCAGAATGGAGATGGACAAATAGCATGATGGAATGAATGCAAAATGAATGCAAGATGGAGGTGAACCAAAACCCTAAACTACTGTGCATGGAAAATATTTTTAAAGAGGACAAGCAAGAGTTGTCCATGCACTAGCAACCCTTAATCCTCTGTGTTTTCACTTCACCTATTTTGAGTTGTTACAATCTGAAACTCAAATCATACTTTCCCCTTTCAAATACCTGGCTTTGTCTTGAGTTCATCAGATTCCTCTTGAAGACATAAATGCAATCTTCTATGTTACTGTTATTGCAAGTTTTTAGAAAATCATCATGTTCAGCTTGGCCCAAATTCCCTTCATCATTCTGTAGTTCAAATTCTCCATCATCATGAGGCAAACCTATGTTATCTTCAATATACAAAATGCATGCATATTAAATGCAAAAATACTCATTATCATTCTCACTGTTATAAATTATGAAACACTCTCCCAGTTGTATTGAAAATTCATCATCAAAGTGCTTCTCTCGAGAAACCAAATGTTATGTTATATCAACTCTATCTGAAACCTTTTGCACCTTTTTCAAATCGTCATTAGGAGACAATATTCGATTATAACTCATATCTCCAGGATCAAGCACATACGAACCAATCAAAGTTGTACCTCCATCATCCTTGGCATGCAAATAAAAGTCTTCTCCACATGAGTTAAAAATTTCACAATCACATTCCTCATCTCGAATGGACACAGGCATTTGATCAACTTCAAAGGTTTCACCACCAACTTGAGAAATGCACTGAGAACCATAAGAATCATCATACAAAGATCCTTCACTGTCAAAACAAATGCAAGCTAGACACAAAACTTCAGGATCACCTTCATGTATATATCTCTGATATTCAAGAGTTAGCAAATCTGAAATTTGCTCACTGCTGAGTAAACAAGTCTCATCATTTTCATTACTACAGTTATATTCTTCACTTTTGTCATCATCAAAAAGAGGTCCAAAATCATCAGAGAATGAAAAATAAGAAACACTACCAGTACAGTCATGTATTCCATCATTCAACATACCACTTTGTTTGTCTGAAAATATCTCCTCCTCACCATGAAGCGGATTTGAAAGCATTTCTTCCTTATCAAATTTGTGTTCATAGTTTTCAACTGCAGCTGGAAGTGCTACTTGTTTACTATCAAATGGATCCACTTTTTTCATTGCTTCTTCTTCTTGATCATCACAAAAACTACAAGAATCACCTTGCTGCAGATCAAAATCCACAAATCCATCTTCACAATCTGCATATTCATTGGATACCTCATAACATACACTGCCATCTATGTCATAATCTGTTATGCAGGACAGAAATTCAATATCCTCGTCTTCCTCATGCAGGCAATCATATGAACCATATTGACTTGCACAGGTTTCATCTTTTATTGCCTGTAGTGCATGATTGATCTCCTGTTGCTCATCAGAAATACAACTATTGGATTCAACATTGATAGTGTTCTCATACCTTATCCCTTCCATGGCATCAATGAATTTATTTACTCGATCAAAGGTATGTTGTTTTGATGATTCTGGCCAATAAACTGATTCAGGCTCCCATGCTTCACCAAAGTACATCTTCCTCACACCATTGTAGTCATGCACAACATACTTTTCAGCTAGATCAGCACTGACTAATTCTGGCTGGGTTAATTCTATTTTAAAACTTCCAAGATCAACATCATAGAAACAATTGATCTGATCTTGCGGTACATAGTCAACAAGCTAGTTCATTCTTGGCTCTCTATACAACTTGACCTCTTGACCATTCACTAGAATAGTTGCATAAGACAAATCAAATTGGATATTTCCCCCGACTACAGCTGTCCATTGTCTTGATAAAAGCATCCCAAACTGAGGAGGGGTATCAATTACTGTTATATCTATATTATAAGCCACCTGTGGATAAGTAGCCAATTTGACTTCAACATCTCTCATAATTCCTACCACAGGAATAGGTTTGTTATCCATTGCATAGCACCTTCCCTTATTAGTGTCAACTCTCATGCCAAGTTGCTTCATAACTCCTACTGGCATGATATTTATAGTAGCACCAGAGTCTATCATGCAATTTCTCAGTAGTTTGTTGTTTATAAGCAATGTAGTGAAAAAATGATCAACTTGTGGGGGAGTTGTTAATATATCACCCAAGCAAACTTCTGGGATATTTACTTTCTCCTTCCTATTGGCTGCTTTAATAGCTACTTTACTTTCATAATTCATTATCAATTGAACAACACTATCTCGGTATTCCTTAATTTTCATCATCTCAAGTAAAGGAACATATATTTTTACCTGGGATAATGCCTGAGTGAAGTCAAAAGAAGAGCCATCTGCCTTAATCATTTTCTTTTGTTCTGACATTTCTCCTTTGTTTTCTTCCTTTTGATTAGTCTCTTGCATTTCTTTGTGCAGCTCCTTAACTTCCTCCTTTTGGATAGGCTTTTCTTCATTCTTATCATGCTGTTTATTTTCTGACTTCTTCACAGTTCCTTGGGTTGCCTTCTAATCTTTCATAAAGATTCCCCTAGGAACACCTTCCTTCTCATTTACTATCCTATTTCTCAACCAGTACTTACTCTTTGCTTCTTCAACTACAGCAACAATTAGTCTCTCTATCTCCTCTTTGGTGAGTCTCCTCATACTATAGTGAGTAGGCATTTCATCAGAATGTGGTTCTATATAATCTTCTTCAAAATTAGAAAAGACCTGTTGTTTAGCCATATGGAAATTGTATCTCTGATTTGAAACATCATACTCATAACCTTCATCCTTTGAAGATGAGTACCCTTCCTCAATATGGTGAAAAGTGTTTGAAGTTAAATACACTTTGTGATCATCTCCACAGTTTCCCATCAACATTCCTTCCTCCTGCATCCTCTGGGCAACAACACAATAGTCTAGGGAATGTGGCTTATCACAAGCTTCACAGAAATAATTGTTACTTACCATATAGGTTCCCTTCTTGCTCAATGGATTAGGAGTTTCCTTGTTTCCAAGCCTAGCTGTTATAGGTTTTTCGTCCTTCCAGTCTATATTATAAGGCATATCATGTAGCCTCAGCCTTTCGTTCTTGTATGTGTTCTCCTGCTTATACTGATAATTGTTGCTTTGCTAAGGAGGCCTAGGGTTATCTCTTTTACTGATTATCCTAGCAGCCTTCCTATTGTTTTCAATTGTTAGTGATATCTTTTGAGCTTCAGCCAAATCTCTTGGGAATCTATTTCTCAGTTCATACCCTGTTTTAGGATCAAATGCATTCAAATAAACACTCAAAGCTACAGAATATGGCAACCTTGATCCAGGAGGTACTTTAGTCTGCAACTTGTTGAATCTTCAGTTGAAATCATAAATTGAATCATTCTAATTTTTTTGGATTCACATTAGTTCATGAAGAGTTGCATCTGGTGCATTTAGATTCCCATATTTTTCTAAGAATCAATCTTGGAATACTTGAAGAGAATTGATTGAGAATGCAAGCAGACTGTTGAACCAATCCCTAGCATCTTCAAGAAGTGACATCATAAATAGCTTCATGTGTAAATATTCATATGGCATATCTATGTCTTGGATGAAAACGTTAAAACTCCTTAAATGCTCTTCAAGAGTGATTGCATTACTCCCTGTAAATTTGGGCACCATACCCCTCCAACTGTCATCCATAGGGTAAGGGTATAACTGAAAACCTACTAAGTCGAACTGTCTGATCATGGTTGTATGCTAGTGAGGGGGAGGAATAGGTGGACACTGATGCTGGTGCATGGGATTATTGTACTATGCATTATACTGTGGGATAAAAGACTAACCAAGGGGTGGATGCATAGTTGTATGCCGTGTGGGACTATGAGGTGGATGATTTGGCTACTTGTAGTGATTCCCTATCTGATGGTGAGGAGACACTGGTGGATTTGAAGGCCTTGCACCATGATTACCTTGCTTATGAGGTGGTACATACTTTGGAGGGAAATCAGCTGTCTGATCAGTAACTTGGGCTTTCTGCAATTTAGCCTCTAATTCCTCTATTCTCTTCCTCTGTAATTCAAACTGTGCTTTTACTTCCTCAGGAAGCTCATGATCAATAAACACATTTTGGTTACCTTCCATCTTCTGATCATATTCATGTTGAATTCTGATTCATTCAGGCTCAAGTCTAGCTTCAAACTCAACCTGTTTCTGAGAAGCGTGAAAAGGAAAAGTATTTCTTTGATCCTCAGGGGTACAAAGTTCTGCACTTGAATCATCTCTCCATGTATCATAGCAATTATATGTTTCACAATGTGCTCCCGATGCTTTGCCTTTGTCTGTTATGCACATGTCCTCATTGATCCTCTTTCCCTTATCAGCGCTGTCATCTTTGTGTGTCCACTTACTGCTGCCAGCAGGAGCTCCAATATGACCTCCCCTATATTAAGATCTTCTTCCATTCATGTTTGAACAAATGAAACATTTCTTTCAGAGTCGCCACCTACTTTTCCAAAAGTAGGAAAACGATTATTTCTGATCTTTTACCCAGCGGAATCACTCTTTCTGAATCTTCTCAAATTATAACCTTTTCTTCAATGACTCTATAATGTGGTCTTCAACCGAATTTTCTGATATATTCCCTAATAGAGTCGCCAATTTTTTAGCTCTCAAAAACACAGGCAAGATGCCTCAAGAGGCTGCCAATCTCTTGATACGTTTCAGGGTAACAGACAAGGTCAAGAGAAATCAACCTTCTACTCTTCAGGTGCTGCCAGACCTAGGCGGGTGTACCAATCTGAATGAAGCAGACTTAACTTATGATTATCTTCTTTGCACAATGATTTGTCCACAATGGCAGATGGAAGTGAACAAATGAAACCAAAATTGATAGCAATAACAATCCTCTGATCTAAATCCTAAAATGCTTAATTAACAGATATAAAGAAACTGAATGAGTTCAAAATGATGAAGTGCAGAGACTAGTGCCTTGTTGGGTATGCGAAGTCAAATGAGATCAAGATGAGCAACACTTTTTTGGAGAAAAATCAAATTATCTAGAATATATTCTATTTACAACTTGTATAAACATGCAATTTTGTAACTACTAAGCTCTACTTTAATAATCCAAATGACACTCTCTGATTACTGTGATCAACTAAAAGGATTTAGTCTTTACTTGAAAGAACCAATTGATTAATCACACAGATACAACAAATGTGCATTGATAAACTAAACATAAACTTGTTATGTCAATTTAAACAACTAGAAAGCATCAATCTTGGAGACAACTTAGCAGTATCTTTATTTAATTCAATAGATGATTAACACCAGAAAAATGCAACAACATCAACTGATTTTCATAAATACCTCCATTCTGAAATCATGCAACAATAGTCTTTGATCTGATAATTTTATTCAACTGTTCCTACTTGTTGTGTATCGAATATCTAATAATTGGTCATCATTTTACAATTACAAAATTCCTATTTATACACCAGCATCAAGAAAATAAATCAAATTGAAAATCCATGTCGGCCCTCCACAAAATTCGAGCTCCAATCAAGTCAACTTGCAATGGTATTTTCACATTCATATGTCGGCCACAGTGTTTGAATTTTTGTCATTCACTAGTGAAACAGTCGGTGAAACATATCGTATCATCATGCCGAAGGCAATTCAATCGCCGGTCACTCCACGTGCTTTATTCGCCTTCGTCGTGACTTTCTACCATCGGGGAGATTTCATACAGATAGCATAATGTTTCATCAAAAGCCCACTTTCCACCTATATGTCGCCACAACATTTCGTTCGTTACACTGAAGTCATGAAGTATCCGCATGTTCCCTTTGTGTTTTGCTGTAGCTCTGTAATATCGGGGAAACAACATATCGAATTCATTATGTCAGGCTGAAAGTATTTTATCTTTTTCCAAGTCACCAAGATAAGAGCACACAATCGGGGAGAAGTCCCACAGAGTTTGTTGAGTTATACCGAAAGTCTCCCATAATGTTATTTCCCAGTCGCCGAGACAAGGCAATTCTTACACCGACAAGGATCCTCTTTTTTTCCATCAGCGAGACCGAAGGTCACTCGCCAAGACCTCACGGTGATAGCCCCAACTTATACCGATATGCACATCCTTCCGCCACTGATCGGTGAGACAATGTGAAGTCACTATGACTTCTCACCGAAGACTTTATGTTTGGCCAAAAGCGAAACCCCTGCATGTTGTTCGGTGAGACCACAAGAGTTCGCCATGACATTATATCGACGCTGCAACTCATGCTGATATGTTGTATCATGTTCCTCCAGTCGGTGAGACATGATGAGTTTGGTAAGAGCTTCCACCGAGGACATAACTCACACCGATATGAAACAATAGATGAATTTTGGTCGCCGTGATAGCAGAAAAGTCTTGCCGATAGGAAACTCAAACTTTTACCAATATAGAGTGCACAATGGATCAGGGAGACCCTACTTTCTTCATGTCGATACAGACCATGATGTGGATGTCGATCGCTATGACAATGAAAAATTTCTGTCAGCCACCTACCACAAACATATGTTAACAAAAAAGCATCATGGGTCAAGGAGACCTAGATAGACCAATGCCGAAATGGACCATGACATGAAAAATGCATAACTCAATGGATTCAAAAGGGAAATAGGGCAAAATGCAAGCAAAATGTCATGAAGAGAGAAAAATTGCGCTCAAGGTAGGACCAATCTGGAAATTTATGAGAGTGAACAACATGAAAAAACATCAGATTTTTACAGTCCCAACACCCTTGGAATGTCCTTCTTCTCATGTCACCCCAAGCTCATCCTCCTTGGAAGCACCGTCGGGTTCACCTTCTTTGTCTTCATTGGGGGTTATCTCAATGTAGTAGATGTGTCCTTTTCCCATACACTTGTGTCCCTTTCTCCAACATCCCTTACAAGTGTAGCATAACCATCTCCTTTGGAGCTCATTCCTTGATACGTCCATCTCATGAGATTGTGGTGGTGGGTTTCTCAATTATGGAGTGATCTCATGGGGTGCCTTCTTTGGTGGTACCAATGGCACACTCTTGATCATAGGCTTACTCTTTATGGTGGATTCATCAAGTTTCAAGGCCCTTCGGATAGATTCTTCTAATGATGTCAGCTCTAAAGCTCTTACCAAACCATGGTAAGATTCAGATAGCCCTTCAATGAAGAGGAGCATGATTCTCTTATCATAAACATCGGGGACCATAACAACTAGCCATTGAAATTATGAAACATAATCATCCACTATACCACGTTGCTTAACCCTTGTTAAATCTTGGAAGTACACCTCTGGATCATTTATGTCAAACCTCTCCATAAGATTTTTCATGAAATCATCATATGTAGTAACAAGATCAAACCCCTGAGTCACAATACCATGGTGCCACCATTTGTGAGTTATCCCTTCCAAGTGAAAAATGGCGAATTTGATTACTTCATCTTCAATCATAGGGATGAGAGAGAAATATGTATTCAAATTTTACACCCATGTACATGTAGTACCCTTCTCTGAGTTGTCAAATGTAGGGAGTGTGAGCTTGTTAACTTTGTATTGAAGATCTTTATTCCCTCGTTGCAGACGTTGTCTCTGATGACTTTTGAATCCTCTCCTAGCATTGTTGAATTTCGTAAAGGGGATTGTTGCCTGAACGCTAGCATCCAGCTTCATATAATCTTGCATAATACTACTAACGCTAAGTTGGTTCTGATCTTCTCCTTCATGTGGTGTCTCTTCTCTAGGAAAAAAGATGGGCTGGGAGAGTTTGAAAGTAGATCCTCTTAATGCTCTACTATTATTCCCTCCTCTAGATCACTTAGAATTTCCCTCATCAACATTGTTAGGCCCTAATTTGATGTTGGTTATTGTAATAGTGAGGGTATACATCATCTGCAATAGCGTCTAATTCACTCTTACCTCTGCCTTCTCTTCCCCTATCACTGCTTTGAGTAGATGCCTCTAACCTCTTCCTCTCTCTCTCTCTATGGCCCTCAGATCTCTTTGACTCAATTGCATAAACCTCTAATTGTCCATAGGCTGGTAGAATCATGGCTCTGATACCACTGTAACATACCAAGCCAAATAACAAACAAAAATACGGCTCTATGTATTCCAATTGAATATTCATGAACAAAAAAAACACTCAACTAGGAAAAAGCAATAGGAGAAGATTTATTTATACTCGGATTAAATGATAACAAGACTCAAGAAATTCCACAGAATATTGGATCTATATCAGTCAATACACCAATGATATAACTCAATTTTAGAACAATCTATTTGATGCTTACAATCTTGAAAGAACAGTTCCTCTAGAATGTGGAATGGGTGCACAACCACTCACAGTCTTGAAAAATGATGTATAGCAATGCAAATGTGTGATCATTGAATTTTATCGATAGGTAGAAACAAGTAGACTATACCCACCAATACAAGTGGTGACTCTTCCGACTCTAGATATGCTAGATTAATGTGCTCGGTTAATGTCAGCAAATAAATCTTATATTGTTCGATGCTTCCCATAGACTTTCCTACTAATCAGCTAGTAGATATCTGGAGTGACATTAAGCACCAAATTTCAGGTATGATCAATCTTGCATTGAATGACAAATTGGAACCAGGGAATCAACCCTACTTTGTCGCCTTCTCTAATTAGAAGCCAGCAACGAAAATGCATATAGGATCACAACAATACTATCGCCTAAGTATAATTGTCCTAGAGAGTCTTACAATGCTATCAATGGAAGATCACGTTAGTCTCTAGCTGGGCGCCAATCACTAGATGATTCGATCGATCATTTCTAGGATCACACCTATGATGAAAAAGATCTCATGCGGATGAGGTAACCATTGTTGGAAGGCTAAAACCCATGCGTGCAGCCTCAGACGTGAGCCAGTCGATTATTCCTATAGGAGTATCCAAAGAGTGTATGTCGTGTCGTTATCTCTCGAGTCTTCTTTGAGGATTTCACTTTGTGTTTTCTAGTGTGCAGTGGGTTGCCAGAGTGGAGCTCGACCACACTATGTGATAATCACCTTATCACCCTCCTTGAATGGAAATTTCTTCTTGACCTATGAATATGAATATACGTATCAGAAATTGGATGAATTAACAAACAAGACACAAACCACTAGAAGAGATTATGTCCTACTAGGTTATTGACTAGCTATGTTGTTAATCCTTCATGTCTTCATTCGATGATTCCAAACTAGGGTAGGTGCATGGATATGTGACACAATTTTGGCTCTTAAGATGCCACTTTTTTTTTCTAAAATCAGAAAAATCTGATTTGCATGAGAAAATGAAGATAGTTACGCTCAAAATTTCAAGATGCAGCAAGAACAAGAGTTGAAGATTAAGAGTCTCGGAAAGGGGGGGCAAAGCAGGTTCTATTTTTATAAAAAAAAATAGCGTATCGTCTAAGGGCTCCCCCTTTTCAATTAACTTTTTTTTTAGAATTTCAAAAATACAAATAGTGAGAAATTAACTAACACCATGTAGTTTATCCTCGTTCTTTTGAATAATTTTTTTAATGAATATTTTATAAATTTTGAAAGTAGACACATCCTGAAAAGATGAAATTTGAGCATGCTCCCACCTAATTTTTTTGAAAACTAATTGAAAATTGATTTTTTTCATCATGTGTAGAATGGAGTCTAGTTTTAAAAAATGTAATTTGTTTCGTGTTTCGATGAATGAGTAAAAATCTATCCTAAAACTAGCACATGTTGGTTTTTGACCAAAAATGAAGGTATTTACAATAGAAAATATGGATCAAAACCTTAACTGAATCAAAACAAAGAAAGAATCATATATTTAGATAGCTAAGAGAGAGGTTAACGTCATCATAGTTTATTTAAAAACTTGGATTAAAAGATGTGCAAAGGTGACGGCGAGCACAAACAAAAATGAGGAAATTTGGAAAATCATGTTGATTCGCTCATCCAAAGTAGGTCATTTGGAGAGCACCAAAAAATGGCACATCACATTTGGTGAGCACCATATTTGGCGTGCACCAAATGCGATGTGTCATTTGGCAAGCACCAAATTTGATGCTCACCAAATGACCTACTTCGAACAAAATCTAACTTTCCCCTCTTTGCTCAACCACTTTGATAATGTTGAGAGTGTGCGGTTTATGATCGTAGATGGATAGTTGAGGTTTTACCTTTCATACGCTCTCTTCATCCTTACCCTAATTGGATAACTCTGTCACTCTAAAATCTCTCTCTCTCTCTCTCTCTCTCTCTCTCTCTCTCT